>ML677332.1:83701542-83732922 GCA_007922305.1 Dermatemys mawii
AATTCCCATAGTTCGCCACCAGATGTCAGAATATATCTCATTCCTGACACTGCTTACAGGTGTATAGAAGTCTGGAAAGGTTGAGAGCCTCTGTATTAGACCATCCTAGTCCATAACCCTCATGACTTCACAATTCATGGAAGCGGGACCTGAGAAAACCATAGTGGGGTCTGTGTGCACTTGGCTGAATCCACGCGTACAATGTGAAAACAAAAAGGCCCCAACTGTCTGGCCGGACGAAAAGCTACTCATTGCAAATCCAGGCGTTTCATCTCTCCTGGTTAGCATTCTGACACCTCCACCCCTCCCACTGGGCCTCAGGGACTTAAAGGGGTTTTTCAGGACCAGACTTTTTTTTTTAAAAAAAAAAAATGATATAAATACTGTTCTTTAATCCCTTTGACAGCCCCTGGGCTGCTGTCGAGACAGAGTTGCCACCTTCTTGGCCAATCTGCCAGATGGATTTTAGCCTGCTAATGTACCAGCAGAAGAAAGGGAGCAGGGCTTATTGTGTTATTTTTCTCTAGTCCTGGGCCTGCTGCAAAACATCCAAAAGCAACATAGGACCCTGGAATAACTGCATTTTAGTGATTAGGACTGGGAACTGGGGCAGAAGGAAACTGAGGATTCGCAGGGCAAGGAGGCTGGGACTAGGAGTGTGGGAAGGGGACAAGAGCTAGCTGGGCAAGGAGACTTGGAGCCAGTGGAGAACAAAGGAGACTAGGACAGGTTGGACAAGGAGACTAGACAAGCAGCCAGATGGGAAAAGACTGACTTGCTGGGCAAGAAGATTGGAACTGGGAGCCAGAGCTGATGGGGAAGCTGGGATCCACTGAAAATAGGGGGAACAAAGAAACTGGAATAAAGAACCCATGTGGTCATGGGAACACACAGTCTGGATAAGGAGATAAGGACCGAGAGCAAGTGGGTATGACAAAAACGGGGAGGAGGGAGAGAGAGAAATCAGACAAAGAGCCAGGAGAGGAGAACTGGGAATGGCTGGGTGAGGAGACTGGATCTAGGATGAGACAACTGAGGTCTGGGATGGGTTTCATGGGGAGAGACAGACTGGGACATGGATCCAGAGGTATGGAAGAGACAGGACTGGGCCAGGGACTGGTTAGAGGGGAAGGGTCAGAAGCATCTCTGCTCAGGGTAACAGTCCCCGTCAGAGCCCAGAATGGAATCCAAGATTTCTGAGCCTCACCCTTCCTCTGCTTTCAGAAAATAGTTGTGAACCCACTGGCAAAGGGTCTCATCCCCCTCTAGGTTGGTACCTAGAGGATGACAATCTACTATGCTGTCAGTTACTCCACCAGCTAAAGTGGCAGAGGCCTATGCAATGGATCAAAAGGTTCCAACCTTGCTGATGACCTCTGTGGGTATTAATATGCCACAGGATGGAAATTCTGGGGAGGGGGGGTGTTCCGTTCGTCTTTTTAAAAAACGCACAAAAACTGTGTTAAAAATATAAAGGCCCACAATCAAGCACTCAAAAGTTAGAAGATGCTAGGTGCATTCATCGCACAAGATGGACCTGCTCAGGAGATGAATCTGGCTTGTGTAGCAAAGGAGGCTGTAGTCTGTAGGAGCATTGCTTCATTGCAAAAGTTGCAAGGTGTGATGTGAAAGGGGCAGGAGATTGCAGGAGGGGAAAGGACTGTCTCATGATCAAGGCAGCTGAATGCTTAGGGAACTGGAATCTATCCTTGCTGCTAACACAGAGTTCTTATGGGATGCTTAGCAAGTCTCTTGAACCCAGAGTTATCCCAAGTGGTCACTAACTGTGTGTTCCTCATTTTCTGGCTGCCTGACTTGAGACCTGGGGGGTCCAATCTGCAGAAATGTTGAGCACTCTCAGTTGCAACTGAGCTCAATGGGAGCTGTGAACATATAAAGTGCACGTGCAACCTTAATTCTGGCATTTCCTTGACTTTGTGTCCTTGATAATGTTCTTTTAATGTAAGTTGTGTGTAACAGCATATTATATATTATATATATTACAGAACATTCATCTCCATAATTCATCAGGGCTGTCACAACCAGCAGAACTATGGAGAAAGATTTAAGTAATCAAACCCAACTCCCTTGCATTTTGCAGATTCACTCATTATCATCCTTCCTATCAATATCTTACCTTGGCCTATCTTGCTCTTGAATTTGTGCAATGAGCTATAATGAGCAAATGGAAACACCAGCACAGAAACCTTGCTATATAATGTAGGGAGAATAAAACTCCCATCCTTGTCTGCTTCGTACTTCTCTTTTCAAGCCTACGTTTTGGTTTTTACGCAGTTGTGCTAACAAAGCTGGAGCAGAAGTGGCAGAAATTCAATATCCTTTTCAAAGAACTTATTTTTTTTTATTTGTCAACCATCGGCTAAACTGTAAAAATACTCCTTTTATGCCCCGTTAAATGTCAAGCTGTTATTTTTAAAATCTGGACAATAGTCGTCACATAAACCTTTGCACTGTTTTAAAAATCAAACATCCTTTCACCTGAGAATCACAGACACTAGTTTCCCTGGTAACGTAATTTGCTTCCAGTTCAATGGAACCGTGCGATCCTTTTCATGGGTTCAGTGAACATTGCAGCCAATCAGTGCTCAGGAAGTCAGGTTCTCTTTCAAAGCTCTATAAAAAGTCTGTTGCCAAGGTGTCTTTGTAATGTTTAAATGAACCTCTTATGGACTCATTTTAATTCTTCAGTTTAAAGCTACACTAAAGCATAGATCTCCCAAAAAGCCACAAGCCGTAAAACACCTAAGCTTTTTCATTTATCTGTACTTGCTTATTTATTTTAAAACTAGGCAAGCTTCTTGGCATATTCTCACACCGTATTTTCCCCCTCAGACGGCAATTAGCTAATTGAACAAGAGTTCAAAGGAATATCTTTTAGAACCTCGCTTGCCCTCACACTGGTACAAAGACATGTCATGGTGGAAAGAACTTGATGTAAAGATTGGTATCTAAAGGCCTTGTAATCGTTTCACAGAACAGGCTAAATCATCCTTTCCCTCTTAAAAAAACACTCCAGAAGAGGGCCAAAGTCATCCTATGAACCTGACCCTGCAGAACCCAAGGCTCACTGAAGGGGTGGGAGGGAAGAGGAGGGCTTGTGAATAGGGGAGAGGAAGAGGCCCTCTAACCAAATGGATGCTTCAAGATACCCAGGAAAACCTCACAGACCTCAGGAGATCACACCCCATGATTAACTTCCCCAGCCTGAATAGCACAGCTCTCCCTGTGATGCCATTGACTCCCCATCCACACCTGGACCCTTCCTCTCCCCACCCCCTGCCAAGGAAGCAAGACAGTATGAAGCAGAACCAGGAGATGGGGTTAATGCTGATAGGCCAACATGAATTCACAGAGAAATTCTCCCATGGGAGGTGATGTCATACACAGCAGCTGAGACCCTCTCATTGGCTATACCCCATAAAGGTGCAAAGGGATACTGTGTGAGATCCCTTTCTCTCCTATTACACCAGGGAGGAACAGTCCCACTCCTTTCAGTCCCAGTACACCCTGCAACAGGGGCCACAATATGCCGCCAAATGGAGAATGCACTCCGGCCATCACTCACATTTTGTATGGAAGTAGCTAAGAAAAATTTCTTGCCCGGCAGAGTCCTTGCTCCTGGTCACATTGCGTAGCTGACAGAGTGACTACTTGGGAGAATAAGAACTACTCACTGGGTCTGTACTTGACGGTTGTATACGGGTATGAAATTTTACAGAAATGGTTATATCGGTAAAACACCGACTGCAGATGCAGTTATACTGGTGTAAAGGTCTGCCCATATAGCTTATTCCCCTTCCTACACTATTATATCTGTGCCTGCACTACACAGGTTGTACCACTTTATCCATACTAGCACATGCTAGTGTAGCCATCCCTCTGTGTTGCAGGATCTGGCCCATAATTTGTATGCATAACTTGACAGCATTATGCAAAAAAAAAAAAAATTCAAATCTCCTTAGTTAATGCACTTGGATAGTCAGAGAAAGGACGAGTCTTTCTAAATCTCACTAGACTTTAAATTTCTTCAGATTTTGTTTCGGAATTTGTTGATATTCACCTCCCAATACATTTTGATGTTACCATTAGCATTTAAATACCTATCATCATTAATGCCTATTGTTCAAATCTGAAACACATCCACCGTGCACCTGGTGTGATGGCAGCTGTACTAATGATTGGCGTGTTTCCGTTTCAACTTATTTTTTAAAGTGCCAACACCATTTTAAAAGAACTCCATAGTCTTTGCCAGTATCTAACACAGCGGTGACATGTGCCTTTGTCATTTTAGATTCACTGTAAATTGATTGTCATGGAGCACACAGCCTGTACAAATGCATCTGTAGGCAGCCACTAACTTAACGGTGAAGCAAGGTGTCAAAAAACATAGATGTGGGCACACGCACAACACAGTCCCTCTATCCCACGTTCATGAAGTTTTAGCC
Source organism: Dermatemys mawii (assembly GCA_007922305.1). Lineage (NCBI taxonomy): Eukaryota > Metazoa > Chordata > Testudines > Dermatemydidae > Dermatemys > Dermatemys mawii. The sequence goes on from ML677332.1 coordinate 83,706,009, forward strand.
GTGAGGACAGAACACAGCTCTTCAGACTCCTCAGAGAGGAGAGCGCCCCCTGGTGCTGTGAACTCATTGAAAAATGGACCTTTCTAGTAAGAAGCAATAAAAGACTGCAAAGGGAGCAACATCTTAAATACACTCATGACACTGTGAAATGGGTAAGAATGGGGATCTACAGCAAGGCCCAGTAAAATGAACTGGAGGCCCTAATCGTATGGACATCAATTAAATACGCCTCAAGACTCCTTATCAAGTGAGGGGTACAATGTGAGATTCCATTCCTGATTTGCTGAATTTGCCCACTATTTAACTCATCTGGGATGAGGTGTCCCAATGGAGGATAAACTAGAAGATGAACTTGTTCAACACCATTAACCATGCTCAACAGCCGTGTGCCAGCACAGGAGTAAGTGACAAGGTTTCAGAGCCCAGGGAAGAAGGGTTTTGTTAAAACCAGCCCAGCAGAAGCCACGTATAAACTAATGCTATATCTTGGTTCTAGTGTATTTTCTTACAAAGCTTTATAAACAGAGCGTAATGTGACTGCCATGTAGCTATTACCATGTTGGAAAACTGTCCAAACACAGTACAAACCCTAACGTGGGCTGAGATTAATAGTCCTACCCATACTCAGAAGTGTTAACCAAAACCATGAACAGGCGAGGCCCACAGTAGGGAAAGCCCTTTTCAAATCGGGTGTGCAGGAATAGCCAGGGGGAGAACACTTGGTGTGAACAGTTGTGCCTGGTGAGATTATTCATGCTGCTGCACATCAACCAAACTGCAACCATGTGTTTGGCTCATCGGTTTGAGCACGTTCTTCCTTCCAGTTATTTAACAGCCAGGCTGGCTACTGTACTGTTTATTCTGCTAAGAACATACTCTAAGCTAAGGCATGGCTGAACTTGTGGGGGGCACTGGATTCTCTCTCTCTGTACTTTTGCATGCTTTGCCCAAGACTTAAGATTCAATTTTGCTCGCACCCAAGGGCCTAATCCAGTGTTCAGTGAAATCAGTGGAAAGCCTCCTGCTGTCTTCAATGGGCTTTGGATCGCACCCATAATATATCAATCCTACTGATTTCACTGGATGTTGCAGGGGAGTCCTTGAAGGTAAAGGGCTCAACTCTTTACTGCAACCTGCATCCTTTATGCTACTCCAGCATAGACGTCTGCCCTACAATAAAAAGCTGTAACAAAAGGAGCAAAAATACCCCCATGCCTTGCAGCTCTAACTCAATCAGTAGCTCAAACAAATATCCTGCTTTGGTAGCTTTATCTGCCAAATGAACCTTTGCTTTAAACTGAGGGACAGCTGTCCCAGCAGAGAGTGATATCTAAAAGCTAGTGCATGCCACTAAGTACCTGGCAACTAGAAGCATGCTGTGCCAATTCCTCAGCCCCCTGAACCACGACTCTATAAATCTATCAGAGACTATTGTGTGTTCTTTCTGATAGCCTAACTAGGGCAAGACATTAATCTGAAGCCTTATCTCTTTTTCACACTACTCTTGAATCATGACAAGTATCATTAAAGGGAAAGGTGTCCTTCGCAGGACAAGGACTATGGGTTCACCTGCAGCCCTTGGAATCTGGCTCAGTGGGCATACAGAAGCCATGACAGCTGATGTTCTCCCAGCAGATAATTCCCGATCCAGAACAGAGTGAATTCCCGGGTGGAACAGCATCCCTGGCCATCTGTACAATCAGTGTCATTAACAGAAATAATTAGGACTATAACCAAGTTCTGGGCCAGGGACAGTTTTCATTATGTGCCTTGTCTCTTGACTGGCACCTCTAGGCATTCTCTCTCTTCTGTGTGGAACATAGAGAGACTTCACCACTGCCTTCCATCCTTGCACTCTTAGCTTTCAATTTGACTTCTGTTGCGTTTTCAGGTTATTCTTGGTGTGTCTCGTCATGTATTTCCCTGGCGGTCCCAATCCAACACCTGTCTTACATTATTCAGGTCTTTCCTTCACCTAGGTCATAGTTCTCTCCATTTTAATTTTTTAGTTTCTATTTCATACTCTTCTAGAGTTCTTTGTAATTTTTTTCTGGCCATCTGCTATTGAGGATTTGCCTAAGGCACTGTTTATGAATTCTTGGGTTTTAGATTGTAAGGTCTTATAAATGTCCAAGTTTCAGCACCATACAGTAAGACTGATTTTACAATGATGTCAAAATACTCAACATTTAGATTAGAGGGCAACACTTCAGTTTCTCCAGATCGACTATAGCATTACAAAGGCGTATCTGGCTTTTACTATTCTACCTTGTCTTTGTCTGTTCCACCAGTTGTACTTATAGTACTGCCAAGATATGTGAAATATTGGACCTCTTCTATGTCAGAAAGTGTTACTGGTTTTTCTTGCTGGGTGTTGAGTCTCATGGGTTTTACTTCTCAGTGTCGATTTTCAACCCTGCAAATTGTGGATAGGCCTGGAGATCATTTGTTTTGGTTTGCATGTCTCTATGGGTATGGGAAAGCAAGTTTATATGATCTGCAAAGTCAAGGTCCTCCTACTTCTCTGTGAAAGTCCACTATATGCCCCTTATTTGTTCTGTGGTCTCTCTCATTACCCAATTGACTACCAGTAAAAAGTAGTAACAGAAGACATTCTTGTCTGACATCCCCTCGTAACTTCAAATGATTAGTCAGTTTGCTCTTGCATGTGTCTTTGGCATGTCATTTTCACAGCAGCTCTGATGATGATCATACATTTCTGAAGAATCCCACAGTGGTGTAGCAACTTCCAAAATACTGTTTTATCCACTGTATCAAAGGCTTTGGAAATCTGTAAAATTCATATAAAACAATGAATGCCATTTGATTGCAAGATCTATGATAATACATAGGGTTACTACTTGATGTATACATACACACTTCTGTATGAACCCTGCCTGTTCTTGTTGTAACCTTGAATGTACCACTTTATTCCGTCTAGAATAATATGTGTAAATATTGTGATGGAGTCAGACCAGAAGGATATAGGAGAGTGCTGGAAGGCAGGTATATCAGCCGTAGGATGTGCAGGTCCTTGTTCCCTGGATAGCCAAACAAAGGCTACTCCAGACCAATCAAGACACCTGGGGCCATTAAGAACCTTCTAGAAAGGAGTAGAAACAGCTAGCCTAATTGGGACACCTGAAGCCAATCAGGGACTGGCTGAAACCAGATCAAAACCTCCCAGTTAGTCAGGTGGGTTGTGGGTGTCAGGAGCTGTGGAAGGAAGTTATGCTGTTGGTGAGACTGAGTGGTGAACAACATATCATACAGAAGGAAGGAGGCCCTGAGGTAAGGGTGAAGTGGAGTTTGAAGAAGCGGGGACTGCTGTGGGGAAGTAGCCCAGGGAATTGTATTGTGTTTTGTGGATAAAAGGTCAGCCGTCTTAGCTGATACTATTAGGGTCCCTGGGCTGGAGTCCGGAGTAGAGGGTGGGCCTGGGCTCCCCGCTTTTCCATCTTCCATACTGGCCTGTGATGAAGGTAACTCACTAGGTGGTGACTCTTGCCAATTATACTGAGAAAGGGAGGTCACTCTGGGGCCTAGATGAGTTTCTGAGGCCCCTAAATCTGCCAGGAAGCGCAGGACCCACAAGTACAGACTTGGAGCTTTGTCACAATATCTTATTTGGGATAGAGCGGTGGTTTGCAAACATTTTTCATTTCATCTGACGAAGTGGGTATTAGCCCACGAAAGCTCATGCTCTGAAAAAATTTCAGTTAGTCTTTAAGGTGCCACAGGACACTTTGTCACTTCTGCAATTCCAGACTAACACGGCTACCCCTCTGATTCTTTTTTTCATTTAAAAATTTCAAATGGAGGTGCAGACCCTTTTCGAAATCTTAGACATTGTTCTTGAACCCCTAGCGGGTCCATGGACCACAGGCTGAAAACCACTGGGATAGAGAAATTGAATGCCCCATCACTTTTTACAGTGACTTAGGTCTCCTTTCTCTATTTAGCAGCATCATCATATGATCCTTTGTTCCACTTGTTTGGTAATTTTAGTTCTTCCCACATCCTTTGTAAGAGGTCTACCAAAATAAGAACCTCCATTGAAATGTTATCCGTACCTGATGCCTGTCCACTTTTTAAAATCAAATGTCTGTGGTCTGTCCTCCTACACTCATGATAGGCCCTAGTTCAATGTCCAGCTCTTCTCTATCCTCTGTATTGGAGGGGTTAGCCACAGGCTTGCCATTCTGTTAACAAAAAGTACTGCCTTCACATATTTAATTGTTCAGATATCTTTGTTAAGTTGCTCTTGTTGTCTTGAACTGGTTTGTTTCTCTTCCTGACAACCATTTAATGATGTTGTATAGTGTCTTCATGTCATGCTGTACTGAAATGGTCTGTGCATCTAGAGAGTCTTGTTTTTCTTTCCTAGCACTCCTTTTTGGCCTCTGTTCTTTACAGCATATTACTCCTGGCATTGCTGTGTCTGTTACATGTTTTTGCCTGATTTAGTTTCATTTTAATTCGGTGTCTTTCTTCCATTTTCTGCCATTTATCCTCAGATAATCTCTAGACACAACTGGAATATAAACAACTGATGATCTCTCTGTTCCTTTGCTTGCACTGCAGATGCTGAGTACAACCAGGAGGAGGCGCACACCACTAAGGCAGAGAAGGGTCCACCAGAACTCAAGTGAGATAACCCAGAGGGAAGTCTGAGGAGCCTCACCCCGCTGGAGATTACAGCTTGCTGAAAATTAAGTACACATTTGCAAAATAATAATAGAAATAAAAATTAAGAGGTGGGTTATTTTCTGCCACTTTTCCCATGCAACAAGTACAAAAAATGTAGGGGGGAGCTATTGAGGAAAATGGAGAAAAACCTCACAAAACACAAAAGTTCAGCTTTCAGTGCTGAAAACAGAAATTTGCTTTTCAATTTAAGAAATATGGGCTCTTTTGTGTGTGAGCAATTTTTTGGCAAAAAAACTTTTGAACAAATTTTGGCCAGCTCTATGTGAAAGACCTGATAAGCAAGAGAGAACAAGAGCAGCAGCAAGAGTAGTGAGCAGAAGAGAGAGAGAAAAAATCATGAGACAGTGGAGAAAGGAAAAACCCAAGATAAAGCAGAGATACATTAAGGGGGTGAATCACGGGAAGATGATTAGAGGGAAAGGTGGGGCCAAAGGAAACAATCTGGGGCTGCACCGAGGGGAGGAGAGATGACAGCAGCACCAAAAAGAGGCTCTGCTTCTGTTTGCTATTCTCAACCCTCAAATCTTGACGGAAAGGATTGGCTGGGAAGGCTTGAGAAATGCAGGACTGTAAAGCCGCCACACTAATCCTGTGTCGCTCTCTGTCCTCTTCTAATGTTATAAAGAAGTTTATGAGTCTACCAAGACTTCCATGCTAGTGGGTCTCATCTTTTATCTCAAGCAGGTGAGGCTTGTGCCTTTAGATCCAGAAGACCTGAGTTCAGTCTCTCCAAATAACCCAACTAGTCTCACATGGCTAGCGAAGCTCACCCTGAGGTTCAGAGATCAATGACCGTTCAATGCCCCAGGCAGGTTGTCATTGTAATGAGGCCTCAGGATGGGATATTGTAGTGGGGCAGCTGCCCCACCCCCATGCGGGATTGGGCTAGAGACACCACCGGCAGAGGGTGCTCCGCAGAGGACAGACCTAATTTCCGGACTAGCCAGCGGGAGGTGCCATGGTGGGGAGTCCCAACCGCATCACAGGTATCTACAGAGATTGAACCCATGACTTTCCATCTATAAACATAAGCTGCAGATGTTTAAGATAAATAATGTGGCTCTTAATCATCTTTTTGTGGTCCAGCCACTAGAGGGAGACAGAGACCAAAGTTGATTTACGTGATTGCAGCTGGTGCTAATAAATCCAAAATAAACCAGTTTTAGCAAATACTAAACTAAACAACCAACTGACTTGATCCTTACACACCTACATGGAAAAGCTATGAGTGCAGCTCACCTTTAAGTCCTTAGAATTGTGTTTTTTCTTTCCATTTCATGGTCTTATTGATATTGAGCATCTCTTTAGTGTCTTTTTAATTTAAAATTAAATTTGTTGGCTGATTGACAGGATGCACAAAAAGACACTTAAAAATATATAATCAATTTGAGATTAAATAAAAAATAGCATTCTTAGGGAAAAAGTCTCTCTCTGCCATTACTTCCAAAAAAATACAATTTATAAAAACCAAAACAGAAAAGTCATTAGCATGCAAATCAGATTATGCAGGTGTTGTGCACAAACAGCAGGGAAACAACAAAGGGAAGGGGGTGGAATTGGCACAAACACTACATGTCAATTGATGAATCTACACCTTGTAATTTTTTTCCTGAAGCAAATCAGACCAGAAGAGCGTCTCCTCTGCAGTAGGTACCAAAATGATTTTCATTCTTTTTAACACTTTGGTGGCTAATGTAAAGACCGTCCTACTTCCTCTTTTATCCTGGTCCCCCCTCTGCAAAGTCCCATAGGTGCTCTGCAATGAGCTGAACCTAAATCCTATGCCAGGTCCTCTGATTTCCGTTGCAACTTTGTTTCAATTCTAAAACAGTTGATTTTATTTAATTCAATATGAAAATGAACAAGAAACAGTAAATGAGACCCAGATCCCAGGGGGTGAGGCCCACAAGTACTTAGATAGATTTGTTAGACAGCACCCAGACATTTTCAGTGACCCTCATTTTTGTACTAGTAACATATGACTGTGCTGTAGAAGTTAGCAGGGGGAAAGTTTGACTCCTAAAATGAGCACAGTTGGAAGACTTTGGCACCTTGGGATGGTGAGCTGCAGTCTAACAAACAGAAGGACCATCAAGCTAATCTAAAATGATCAGCTAGTGAAACAAGTAAAAATGTTGACAAACAAACAACTTTACCTCAGAATTAATACTCAGTGCTATGAATAGGACTGTTCACACCTCTTTTAAGAGGTATAGTTGCAGGCTGTGTTCAGACCCTGGAAAACCTTACTGCACTGTTAATATTTGGTTCACACTTTTAAGAGTTCTTTGAAACCATAAGAGCTAGGATTGATTTTCTTTTTTAAAAAGATTCTGGAGCACAATTCCGCAGCAAAGGGTGGATTTTACAGCAAATTTCCTAATATCACTGAGTACAAGGGATCCTATACTTGTGCCCTTCGCATTATAAAGCAAAGTAAAGAGGCAAAGGAGGATCTTTCTCCTGTCAAAACAAATTCACAGAGGTGCAAGTGAAGATTTAAACATTTCTAGCCAATATTTTGACTAGTGCCTCAAAACTAAATGCACTGGTTTTATCTTACATTTGAGAATGGAAAGAGAGAACTAATCGCAAGAAAATCCCAGTTATCCATTCCTGTGAATACTGAAAAACAGCCTGCTCCATTCTTCAGCAACAAAGTTAGTAATGAATCTGCAACTGCCAATTATGGTTGCCAACTTCTAATGGCACAAAAACAAACACCCTTAGCCCATCTCCTAGCCCCTACTCACTCCATTCTCCTTCCCGCCCCGACCCTCACTCACTCCCTCCCTTTCATTGCAAGTCCCAAGAAGGCACCAGGAAAAGGCCGGGAGCTGCAACAGTTTGAATGTGGGACATAGAATCATAGCACAGGAAGTCATCATCTAGTCCAGTCCCTGCACTCATGGCAGGCCTAAGTATGTGTGATTCAAATACTCTTCACCTCATCAGGGAGAAATTTTAAACACTATTGTAAAATTAATTGCCCTCTAAGAGAGTCCCACTCACTCGCAATGAGCGAAACTAAAGAGACTATTGCAGGAGCTTGATTTTTCTTGCCTTCACCCAACTGTCCAGGTATGGGATCCAGTAGTGCTGTAGCCCCTGACTGACTCCATCCCTACCTGACAATGAATTGTATAGCATGGGGAAAAGTGACGCTGTTCCATGTGTAATGGCTAGTTGAATTGTTTAAATGTATGCTTTAATAGACAATATATGTAAGGTGGACAAATTCATGCTATGGGAGTCTTAATGTTAACATATCCTGACACATATTTAAATCTATAACCTTAATATTGCATTGATGTTATTGTCTGCATTCATTATAGCTCTTTAATGTGAAGGGCAGGTTGTATAAAATGCAATCCATGCTGCAGAAACTGACCCCTCCCTATTTTCCCATCCTGCTAACCAATAGATTTTCTAGTGTTATTCATTTCAAGCTTTTTTTAAACTTGTCCCATGTCTCAGATTTGCCCCAAAGCAGGTTGAGAGGAAATATGTTGGAATGTCTCACACATACGATCCACTTACTTTTTGCAGACTCCAGCGGACATGCGCCAGTGCGAAGTGCCAGGCATTGCACACAGCCATGTCTGGCTGCTGGCATGACTCCTGATGTGCCCCGCTGACTGGGTAGGCTGCAATGGCCACCCCAGTGGCAGAGGCTGGACCAGCCCCAGTGCACTGCCCCTGGAAGCACTGACAGAAACATGCCCCAAACCACATTAACCTACATGCACCTCCTGCAGGGAGGGACTGGACTGCACAGCCACTCAGGCTAGCAGCTGCTGTGCCCCGCTTTGACGCAACCCTAAGCTCTGAGACCCCCGTGGGGCAGGGATTCAGGCAGCATGTCCAAGGCAGAGGGGCGGCCAGAGGGGCTCTATGCACTGCCCCCTCCCACAAGCACTGCCCCGAGCGCTGGCTCTGCAACCACAGCTCCCATTGGCTGCAGCACCTCAGATTTGCGCCCACTGCAGATTCACGGCCAATGGGAGCTGGGGAGCCAGCACTCAGGGTGGCACCTGGCCACACCTTCACCTAGGAGCTAGACATACCACTGCTTCCTGGGAACTGTGTGGAACCAGGCACAGAGCTTGTCTTAGCCCCGCTGCAGCCAACCAGACTTTTAGTAGCCCAGTCAGCAAGCTGCCAGGGTCCCTTTTCCACTGGAGGGGCGGGTCGAAAACCAAACACCTGGCAACTGCCAGTTATTAACACAAACATGCAGCTAGTCTTGGGAAAACCCATAGTAAGCTACAAGTTTCATAATCTGTGCTTTTATACTTGCGACTTCAAGCTTCAACATTTTCAATACGTAATATATTTCACCAAGATTGTTCTTCAGACAAGTATTCTACCCCTTCCAAAGTAAAAATATAGCTACTTATGAAGTTCATTGTTTTTATATATTTACCCATTTTAAAGATTCCACTGCTTTTATGGCTCCGATTGTGAAAATCTGCTCTAAACAGGAAAACTATATCCACAGTAGAAAAATACAGTGACAGTGGTTAATGATGCCATCTAGTGGCATACACATTCTTCCGTGTTCCTTTCAATATATAGTAAACTGAAACTAAATGTGCATGGCCATCAATTAAATTATCCTTCTCGCAGCCTATGAATTTCAATACACCATCTGTTCACCTTCTGTGTGGGAGTTCAGTCATCTTCTTGGCAGCAATATTATTTTAGAGCAATTACCTGTGTCTTTATCACCTATCATTGTGCTTCATCATCTTTTCATCATGTGTAAAACCAACCACTTTATTACTACAATTTCTGTAGGCAGCACAGTCCTGTTAGTTACCATGGAGACGATGGGACATAAAAAGAAAGTCTACATTTGAAGTAGCAAAAGCTGTGGGGGAGAGGCACTGGGAAAAGGGAGGGGGGCTGAAATCTGCTAAACTTTCCAATCTGGGAGGTAAGCTTAAGAATCAGTTTTATACTGCAGCACAATAGTAATGGGATTGAGATGTGACCAGCAACCTAGATAGGGATCTATCAATCTTTCCAATATACGGGATGACTCAAACAACTTAGAGGCAATACTATGTGCCAGGGAGCCCTCACTTCACTTCCTGGGCTACTTTAGGGTATGTCTACACTGCAAATAAAGCGTGTTCTTAACTCAGGCTAGCTATCCAGGCTAAAACAGTAGTGGCAACATGGAATCTTGGCTTTTAAATCAGATTAGCAGCTCACGGTCAATCCCAGTCTCCCCCATGGGCTTTAACTCAAATCGGTCACCTGCAGAAGAGTCCAGTTGCCATGTCTTCACTATACTACAGTGGGTCCTCGTTAGAACGCGCATCTCTATAGCGCGAATTTGCGTATAGCACAGTTGCGGCCATGGATCCCAGATTTAATAACTTTAATTGGAATCCATGGTAACACAGTCCCCGCGTTAACACGGTACCACGCATGGACCCCAAATCCTGCATTCTAGCGAGGGTCCAGTGTATTTTAACTCACGTTAGCTAGGCCGAGTTAAGAACATACTCTCAGAAAGGCCATGTTGTCATCACTATAAATCAGCAGTTAGGAGTGTGGGGGGAGGGGAAAGAGGCCAAGTGGCAGAAATCCTCATTGAGGTGACTGTCCCCAACAGTTTTGCACTGTCTGCTCTGATTTATGCCTTCTTCTGCTGTTATCTTTCAATTAACTGACTCCTGGCCTGACTTCAGCCTGTGTTTCTGTTGTTGCCTTTCACCTCTTCCACTGATCTCTTTCTAGACCTGCTCTTTCCACTTGCTACTTTTCCCCCATATAGCGGCATTTGCACATTTCCACTCCCCCACCTGGTATTTTGCTTTTTTCTCCCCATATTTCCATCACCGGACCGCATCTGCTTTTTCTCTCCATTCATGCTGTTCCTCCCTGTGCTTCCTTTTGGGCTTTTTAATTCTTTTCTACTTGTCTATTTCCATCGTTGCAGGCTCCAAGTGCTCCCTCATTATTTCTGGATAGCGTTCGTTAAAATAGTACCAAGAAACAAAACACAAGCAGTGTTGTCACTGTAAGCATTTGCTGCTGCTCAGAGCTTCCAAGGTATGTCACTGCCAGCCCTGAACTGAAGACCAGCAGGCTCCAAGCACTCCACTTATTTTTCCCCGGGGACACAAGGGCAGCAATTTCAGATCTATCCCATTTGTTATTAGGAAGTACCAATGTTATGAATGTTACATAAGAATGGCCCTACTGGGTCAGATCAATGGTCCATCTGGCCCAATAGCCTCTCTTCCAACAGTGGCAGGTGTCAGATGTTTCCGAGGGAGTGAATAGAACAAGGCAGTTTAACAAGTGATCCATCCCGTCACCCAGTCCCAGCTTCTAGCAGTCAAAAATTTAGGGACACCCAGAGCATGGGGTTGCATCGCTGACCAGCTTGACTAATAGCCATTCATGGACCTACCTTCCATGAACTTATCTAATGCCTTTTTGAACCCAGTTATACTTTTGACCTTCACGACATACCCTGGAAACAAGTTCCACGGATTCACTGTGCGTGTGTGAAGAAGTATTTTCTATATTTGTTTTCAACCTGCTGCCTATTAATTTCATTGGGTGACCCTCCTGGGTCTTGTATTATGTGAAGGGGTAAATAACACTTCCCTATTTGCTCTCTGCATGATTTTACAGACCTATCATATTCCTGCTCAGTCATCTCTATTCCAAGCTGAAAAGTCCCAGTCTTTTTAGTCTCTCCTCAGATGGAAGTTTTTCCATACCACTAATCACTTTTGTTGCTCTTCTCTGTAAGCTTTCCAGTTCTAATGTTTGTTTTTTTAATGGAGTGACCAGAACTACACGCAGTATTCAAGGTGTGGGCGTATCATGGAGTTATACAGTGGCATTATGATATCTTCAGTTTCATTGTCTATCCCTTTCCTAACAGTTCCTAAAATTGTTCGATTTTTGTATCACCACTGCATGTTAAGCAGATGTTTTCAGAGAACTACCCACACTGACTTCACAATCTCTTACTTGAGTGGTAACAGATAATTTAGATCCCATCAGTTTGGATTCCATTGTGCATTACCTTGCATTTATCAACACTGAATTTCATCTGCCATTTTATTGCCCAGTCACACAGCTTTGGCCTTAACATCTGCAAACTTCGTCACCATACTGTTTGCCCTTTTTGAGATCATTTATGAATATGTTGAACTGCACGGGTCCCAGTACAGATCCCTGGAAGACACCACTATTTACTTCTTTCCATTCTGAATACTGACCATTTATTCCTACCCTTTGTTTTCTGTCTTTTAACCAGTTACTGATCCATAAGAGAACCTTCCCTCTTAACTCATGATTGCGTACTTTCTTGGTGAGTGACCTTGTCAAAGGCTTTCTGAACGTTCAAGTTCACTTTAGTCATTAAATCATTATTGTGCACCTTTGCTGATCCCCTCAAAGAATTCTAATAGATTGGTGAGGCACGATTTCCCTTTACAAAAGCCATGTTGGCTCTTCCCCAACAAGTTGTGTTCATCTATGTGACTGATAATTCTGTTCTTTACTACAGTTTCAACCAGTTTTGCCTGGAACCAAAGTTAGGTTTATGCCTGTAATTGTCAGGATCGCCTCTGAATCCTTTTTTAAAAAATAAGCATCACAGTAGCTATCCTCGAGTCATCTGGTACAGAGGCCAATTGAAGACACACCACATATTAGCACTTACATAGTCCTTACACCTTCAAAGTGCTTTGCAAATATTTATTAATCATCCTCAGCTCTCCTGCTTGATATTATTATTCCTATTTTGCACATGAAGATAATACAGTGAGGTTAAGAAAAGAAGGTCCATGTTTTCCAAATGTACCTCAGTGTCTAGGTGCCCAATTTGAGATTTGTTGGGCCTGATTTTTCAGCAGTGCTGAGAACTCACAACTTTCCAGCGTTCAACTGGAGTTATTCAGGACCTTTGAAAGTCACACTCAGTGAGTGTCAAACTGAATATTTAGAAAGAGAGAACTTTTAAAATTTGATATTAAGCAGTTAGCTCAAGGGAAAGGACAGAAAAGAGACATATGAAGAGATGGAGACTAAAAGGAGAGTAAATGAAAAAGGAAAGTTAAGAAGAAGTAGAGATTAGCTCTCAGGAAGAGTCCAAAAGTAGAATTACCATTAAACTAAAGCACCAAGTACCTAGAAAACTGAGCAGCTACTCAGAAGGTACAGAATTTTTAAATGAGACTGCTTGGTGTTTCTTTTACGTGAGGTCCTCGAAAGTTCCATTGATCATGAAGCACTTTTCCAACTCAGCCCTTGGTGTAAGATTTGCCAAAAGAAGAATGAAATGGGGGATGGCAAGGGCACAGAAAGAGGAAACTCCCTGAGCTGTGAGTGGTTTAATCACTTCACTGAAGGCATCAGTTCTTGTTCTCCTAAAATCGTTCAAGTATCAAAGCCAATGAAGAAATTCCCATATCGCAGATCACCTATATACAGTATCTGACATCTTATTTCACACACATTTAAGACTAAGAATAATATGCTGGTGACATTTTGACAGAACTGCCTTTTGCAAACCAACCAAACTACATCAAAGGGCAAGCTCTCGTTCTTTTGCAGAGCCAGACAACAAATCCATGCTGGTAATTCACCACCATCTCAAATGTCAATCCAGGATATTACATGACACTCGTCCCACCATGTATCAACATTCACTAGTACTACATAACCAAAGACAATCTGATCAGTGCAACCACACCGCAAACGTACTTCCTCATCTATGGGCCAGATCCATGTCTGGTGTAATTCCACCTAAATTTACCCATCATGCTAGATGCAATACAAACACATGGTAAAAGACAGTCCCTGCTGTGAAGAGCTAATAGCCTAAGTAGACAAGAGACACAACAGGTTGTAGGGAAACTGAGTCAGCAAGAGGTGAAGTGACTTGCCAGAGGCCATACGGCAGCTTAGTGGCAGAGTAGGGAATCAATCCTAGATTTCATGAATGCCACTCCAGTGCCTGATCCACCAGGCTGCCTAAAATCTCACACCTAAATACTGCAGAGGCTTCACTGGCACCTTCTCCTCTTTCCTTTTCACTTTGTAATATTCATATTGCCACACACAAAAATTCATTCTTCTCTGATCAAAGCTGTTTTAATTATTTCAGTCCATGGCTTGTTTTCTATCCTCATTCAGCTGCAAGCTCTACGCGTTCTACAAAACTTCAAGAACTAAAACACTCTCCCAGGATGACAGTTGACTGTGTGTGTGACAGAAACCCCTTATCAGCTCTACCCACAGCAGCACACCCAGCTGAGAGAGGGGCAGCGCAGACTGGTTTCAAAGGCAGCCCCCATCCTGCTCTCCATGGCTGGTGAGATAGTGTCCACGAACGGGGGCATCAGAGGGTAGAAGTGGACATCGCATGGAGAAGGGCTCCTCCGAGTTGGAGGGCTCTGGGAGAGCCACTATTGTAACTACGGGGGGAACACTCCGTGCCAGCAACACACTCATTTTACTGATCATACTGACATCCTTGCTGCCTTTATCGCTTTTAGTCTGAGCAGTAATTAAAGCCAACGACGGAAGTTGAAACAGATTTGTGCCACAATATCTAGGAGACAAGGAGAGAAGTGTTACCCCCTCACCCGCGTCCCCCAATAAGAAAGGGAGAAGAGAAAGGTCCTGTAATGTGAACTTTTGACTCCATGTCAGCAGTCTGAGCTCTTTAATGTATCATCTGGGACTCCGCACTAGTCATTTTCTGGACTTGTAGAGAAGCTTCATGGCTGTCCTGGGAGCAGAGAGAGTCATTCCACTGCTGTTTATTACTATTATGGATTTACAATGACAACAGTGGACTCTAGGGGCATCATCAACTGGACCTTTAGAGTGGTTGTTCTGAGCAGCATGGTAAGAGGGCCGGGGCGGGTTGGATATGGTCCAGAGGGTCTCGGGGGGCGGTCAGAGGATGGGGAGTGGGGGGAGGGGGGTTGGATAGGGCATAGGAGTCTCAGGGGGCATGTCAGGGGGCAGGGGTGTGGCTAGGGATCAGGGAAGTCAAGGGACAGGGAGCAGGGGGGTTGGATAGTGGGTGGGTCCTGGGAGGTGATTAGGGGCGAGGAGGTCTCTGGAGGGGGTGCTCAGGGGACAAAGAGCAGTAGGGCTTAGATAGGGGGTGGGGTCTTGGTGAGGGTGGTTGGGGCGGGGGTCTCTGGGGGGAGTAGTCAGGGGACAAGCAGCAGGGAGGTTAGATGGGTTGGGGATTTTGAGGGGGGCAGTCAGGGGGCAGGAAGTGAGAGGGGGTCAGATGGGGGTAGGGCCGGGCTGTTTGGGGAGGCACCGCCTTCCCCACCCGACCCTCCATATAATTTTGAACCCCGATGTGGCCCTCAGGCCAAAAAGTTTGCCCACTCCTGATGTAAACACACACAAAACACAATCATTATCTACTAATATGTCTCTAAAGGTTAAATCTGGGTCAATTAGCCTGTTAGTTGTGTAGCCCTTTCTGGCCCTGTGTCATGTTCCCTAATACTAGTATCAATTTCAGACAGATTTCCAGAATTTAGTTGTGTTGAGCATGGCCTTTGCGCAATGGGGCAGAAGTGGTTTTTCCTATTAGTTAAAGGGGATAGTGTCATATTGAACATCACAGGCCAGACCCTCATTTGGAGTTCCAGTAATGTCAAGAAATTATGCTGGTTTACAGCAAATGAGATTATATCAAACTTTTCCCTACTTAGGTTATTAAAAACCTAATAACCTTAATAACTTTAAAAATCCAATGCATTTGTCACTATGCCTGCTTTGTTCGGTCTGCATTTCACTCTGCCTGAACAACGAAAAAATCACTCTCATTTTTATTTACAGTCCACTTCACTTTCTAGTTCTCAGTGCTGACAAAATTTTCCTAAAATACTTAATTAACTTTAGGAAAAGCAATTAAATAGGCACATATACGTGTCCAGATCATTGTAATTTATTTATGAAGTGGTGCTGTGTTTTGTTTGTTTGTTTTTTTATTGCAGACTCAATAATAAAAATAAATGTATGGTTGTATTTTGGTACCCCTAGCCCTCACTGCCTTCTCCAGGCCCCTGCCCCCCACCCATTGCCTCTGCCCCGTGCTGCCTCCCCAGGCCCCCACATAGATCCCACCAGCCCCTCCATTGGTCCCCCCAGGCCTTGCTGCTCTCCCCACCCCGGCCACTGCCCTGTGGCAGAAGGGAGCACCTCATATCCCAGGCTCAACCCACTCTTTGCCTCTTGACCACGGCACCCGGTAAGGCCAGCCCTGCTTCCCCATGGCTGGAGCCATGGAGTGGTGGGCACTGAAGCCTGGAGGCCCATCCCAGAGCCCCATAGCTGAAGTTGCGGGGAGGGGAAGCATGAAGCCCATACCTGGAGACCTGCTGCTGAAGCCCACTCCTGGAGTCCCACCTCCTAAGCTCTCTCCCGGAGCCACTGGCACTGAAGGGAGGGGACGCTGCTGTGTCCCCTTCCCCATCTCTGTCCAGGAGGCTGTTGTGGCTGCAGGAAAATCCCAGTGGTCGCATTTGGGAAACGCTGGCACAGACCTCCAGACATCAGGCTTGGAAACATCAGTTATTTTGTGGACACTACCTGAATAGCTGGTTTGTATCACAAGTGAAAATCATGAGTTTTCTGGACAAAAACACACAGCGCCTAACTCCTTTTCTCCCTGACTGTATTATTTTATTTTTAATTTGCACACATTTTCCTAGACCTAGAACAAGGGGATAAAAGCATTTTCAGAGTGCAACTGGAAACATTTGTCATTTTTTTCTACCAATTTAAAATTTCTGCCAAAAATGAAAGTTTTAATTTTGTTCCAAAAATTATGTTTTATTTTAGACCAATTCTCATAGAGAATCAAGCTGCTTCAAATATAAACAGTTACATCACTGCTATACTGCCCTCTGGGGGCATATGGTATAGTTACATCATTTTAGCACAGACACAAAGGTTGCTATGTTAACAGGCTGTATGGGCATTACAGAAGACAGTGCAGCTTACTATAAAAAGGGGCTAGCAATTGAGACAAGGGTTCAAATCCCCACTCTTCCAGTGATTCAATGTGACTTTGGGCAAATCTCTGCGTCAGATCCTCTCTCTTTGTAAATTAGACACAACCCTGCTCAATGAGGAGCTGCAAGGCAGGAGTTTAAAATCCTTGAAATAAAAATGTTCCTATCACGCTGACCTTTATTATCTCATTGTTTCCTTGGACCCTCGTCTGTCTGTATCCATCTGTTATCTCGGCTTATACTTGCATTGCAAGCTCTTTGGGGCAGGGACTGTCTTTGTGTTCTATGTTTGTACAGAACCCAGCCCTGTCCATGACTATTCCTGTAGCACTTGGGAGCCTCAAATACATTATTATACTTTTTCTACTCCCTCCCTTCTCTCAAAACTGACAGGAAGTGGAAAGAAAGGTTAAAGGACATTGAAGTTATTTCTGTAACACAGGTCAAGGGATTACAATCTGCCCTGCAAGTGGCCACATATTGTGGTTTGAATTGTGATAATGTGTGAAGGCCCTAATTGAATTCAAAGCTCCATTCAAAACAGTAAGCAATTGTGCCTGCCTCAAGGAGCTTCAAACCTTAAGAGGACAAAAGGACCATGAAGAGAAGAAGAACCAGATACAAAGACAAGCAAAGTTGTCAGGGTTATGAGAGAAGCATGTTTTAGTTCCATTTCTTTCTCCCCATTGCCCCAGGACAGATGACATACAAATGAAGTGGGAGATAGTTAACAAAATATATACTATACACACACCCATTTTAATGCATATTATATACACTGCCTATACCTGACAACCCTCAGCCTGCCCTTTGCCAGCTGGCCTATGGATTGTAGCGTTGCAGCAGAAGTGGGTTGAGAAAAGAGTTGAAGAGGAGGGTCTAGGCCTCGTGAATCAAGGCAGGGAGGGAGTCCAACATGGAAGCAGCAGTGTGGGGCAATGGAACAGAAATATTTGTGCCAGAAGCTGACAGGATAAGTGTTGGAAATGATGCAATAGGAGACCACCACCAACCACTCCTCCCTCTCAAAACAAAAAGGAAAAAACAGGGAAGGGCAGAGTCATGAAGGGCCCGGAAAGCCAGGACATGTCACATACAAAGACAACCACGTGAAGCCACCTTATTCCTAGTGTGTGTGTCATGGACTGTGCCCAGACCAACTGCAGTGTGGCAATGGCAATATCAGGGTGATTGTCCTTAAGGAGCACATGGAGCAGTCTTAGTCCATGTCCCACAGGAGAGAGTGGGACATAATCAGGAACAAAAATTGAAAGGAGGCCACCTGGCTCTTAGAAGAAGTCTTTGTGGCTGAAAGTTCCATTTTCGAGTCAGAGGATGGAGTTCCCTGGTCTCTGCCTGAGCTCCATGACAGAGTAACTCTTTCTCTGGGCCACAATGAGCCAGCCTTACACCTCGCAGCACCGCAGAATGTACATCATATTGACTTGTTCTCTATTAACCTCATCCGATATTTCTGGAATTAAAACATACTTTTTCTATGAGCAGTTTCTGATTCAACCCCATTCCTTCGGTGTACAGGGAAAATGATTTGAAAAACCATCTGTCCTCTTTAAACAGAGGAGCTATTTTTACCTTTTTGACGAGCTCAGGCACTTAAACAAGTGGAGTGGTTTGAAAAACAAAGAGAGAAACGGCTGCTACCTTGTGGTTGTCAGAGTACAAACATGACACGGAGCACATGGATCTTAGTGCTACCTCTCCTCACCTCTTCGTATGGGTTTGCAGCCATCATCACATGCAAGCCAATGCCCCATACACTACAATTAGACCCAAACATCCACTACCTGTTAGGGTGCTAGCACATAAGGAGTTGGATAAATTAACCTTTACACATCAAAGTTGGGAAAGGGCTACAGACTAATCTATATCTAGGTCACCAGGTCAAACCCGGCACAGGTCAGCCAGTGACTGAAAGTTGTAACCACCTGATGGCTGTTCTGTATCTTTTGTGCAACAAGATGGTGAGTCTCAGTGTAGTTTCTAGTGAACAGCTCTCCCCAGTTGGCTGCCATTAGTGCTCTTGTTGGCATTCTCAGCAGAGGAGCCATACACCTCATTCAGTGCTCCTGGGAAACCTGGGAAGTCTCAGATTAACCGTGAGTTCTCTGGGGCACCGAGACTCCCATTCTGGAACAACCCAGTCATGGTATCAGCGGGGGAATCTAGCAAATGGTGGCTGGCTACTCCAGGAAGACAGAGGCTGGCAAACAACACAGTACAGGCCAAGAGTTCCTTCCCATCTCCTATAGATAATAAAGGGCAAGGGATGCAGATCAGGATAAATAAAGAACATGTCAGATCTTCTGATCAATTTGAATAAATTCAAATCAGCAGGATGCTAGTCACCCCAGGGTACTGAAGGAATTAGCCGATCCGGCGGGTAGTATAGACATACCCTTAGATTAAATCTCATGACAGATTTCATAACTGTAAGAACAGCAGGACAATGGAACAGACGCCTCAGGAGGTTGTGGAAGCTTTTTCACTAGAGGCTTTCAAAAGGAGGCTGGATAGCCATCTGTCTGGGATGGTGTAGACCAGTGCTTCTCAGCCAGGGGTCTAAGTACTGCAGGGGTACGCAGAGGTCTTTCAGAGGGTACTCAACTAATTTATCAGCGTTTCTCAACCTGGGGGTTGCGACCCAGGAGGAGGAGGGGTCCACAGGACGGGTTGGGGAGGGAGGGGTTTGCAAGTGCAGGACTGGTATAAATGGGTGGCAAACAGAGCAACTGCCCGAGGTCCCATGCCACAGTGGGCCCTGCAAAGCTAAGTTAGATGCTTCAGCTCAGAGCAGCAGGGCTCAGGCTTCAGACAAGGCCCACAAGTGTCAAACAGGTTCAAGTATCACACTGAAATGTATAATATTGATACTCCACTCGGTTTATTTGATAAACATATGGTAAAAATGAGAAAGTCAGCTACTTTTCAGTCATAGTGTGCTGTGATACTTTCTATTTTTAGGTCTGATTTTGTAAGCAAGTAGTTTAGAAGTGAGGTGGAACCTGGGATACGCAAGATAAATCAGACTCCTGAAAGGGGTACAGTAGTCTTGAAAGGTTGAGAGCCACTGACTTAGATTGAACAAATCCTGCATCTTGCGGTCTCTTCCAGCCCTATGATTATGTGGGCCAGTGCTGCACTGCTTCCCCATCTCCTGTGGGGAACTGGACACAACTCAAGACAATAGGAGACGCAGTAACTCTGGTAGAGCCAGGCTGGAGAGAGATGGGGGCAGGAGAAGAGGAAAGAGCTACAAACATGGACTGGATCAACGCTGGGAGGGCAGCAATGGGGATGGGGGACACTGGGAATGAAAGGCACTCCTGGTGTCTTGTAACAATGCAAAGACTTGGAGCCCGGTATTCTGCACAGTTCCCACATGGCAGGCATTGAAAACAAGTGTAGTTAGAGGAGCCATCGGTTTAACCTATGCAACTTCACACCAGGAGGCTCTCACCACATATCCCTCCGCCCAAAGGAAGTATATTGCCATCTCTCGCCATTTTACTGCAAGTCTCATGATATTTGGTGTTTTTCTTAAAGCCTCAGCTCCTGGGGGCATGTGATTATGAGCCAATCTCAATTTGCATTTTTAAAAAAAAATGTTCTAGCCCTCATGTTTGAGGAGGAAAACATGCTCCATGGCCATTCTCCAGGCCAAGGAACAAGGCAGCAAAATGAATATATGTTATATTTTACTTTTTTAAATCTCCTAATTTTTAAGCCCATTTTACGATTTTGGAAGCCCTGATGATTTATGAACATTTGGGGTCAGTAATATCATTACTCTGCCTTCGTGCAAGACCCAGTGCGATTTCAGAGCCACCTAACCCTGCTACAGCTCTTCAAAGGCCAGGTCTACACTACCTGCCGATTCGGAGGGTAGCGATAGATCTTTCGGAGATCCCCAGTGCTCTCTTGTCAACTCCAGAGCTCCACCGCTGTGAGAGGCGCAGGCAGAGTCGACGGAGGAGTGGCAGCAGTCAACTCAGCGCCATGAAGATACCGCAGTAAGTCGACCTAAGTACGTCGACTTCAGCTATGCTGTTCACGAAGCTGAAGTTGCGTATCTTAAGCTGATCTTCTCCCCACCTGCCCCAGTGCAGACCAGGGCAAAGCGATTAGATAAATCCCAGGGAACTGGCATGATGCACCCTTCCGCTCAGCTTCCTCTAACTCTCCTGGCTGTGGCAGTCTCCCACTACAGCAGGCTCTAATGATGAAGAGAAAGTTTACTGGTGGCATCTAAGCTGTAGCCAAGCTGGAACAGTTCCTGAGCCTTAATTGATATACATGCATCCAATGATTTAAACCTACAGGAAGAGATCTGGCTACAATACACAGGCACTGGAGACACAAGGAAGTCTGTTATTTCAAATCTCTCTTCATGGACAGCCTGCACTGATACAGTTGGGCAATACAGAAGAGAGACGATCATCATGCATTACCTGCCAGATGTAAACTCTTGCTTCTGATTTGCTTGCAACTCTCCTCATTGGTTTACTCTCAATAAAACATGCTCACTGAGAGCAGTGTTCCATATGCTAACAGTTCACTATATTCTGTCTCACTACCTCTTCACAGCTATACTGTCACCGTCATTTTGATCTTTCTCCCCAGTGTTCCATGAGCTGCTCAATGTTTTATACATTCTTGCTCTCAAAAACATATTCAACTTGACATCATTAAAATTAAGGAGCCAGGGTCTGAAATGGCAAAGCATTGGGCAAAAAAACCACAAAACTTTGAACAGCCTACTTATTCTAAAAGTCCTTCCAGAACTGTAGGTACTTGCACAATTGCAAGATAGGAATCAATTAAAAATAAACCACAAAATTAAACTGAGGTTTAAATGCAGCTGGTAATGATTTATAGATCACTTCAGGCACGAGATAGATGTGAATGCCTGCAGACAGATCTTTGGTTACAGCCAGTCAATCTTGCTTCTAGGGCAGGAGAACTTTCCAATGACAATTTCATGTCAAATTGCATGCAGCTTGTCTTTTGAATTCTGAAGCACAAAGTCTGTTGTTGATCAACTCAGCCCCCCATGCAAGAATGACAGTGACATACCACAGACAGCCTGCTAAAAAAGCATGATTAAAAGCAAAGGTTGTTAAGGAAAATGCTTGTATGTACAAAATAGGTGCTAAACAATAAACCAAATCATGTAGCAAACCAAAAGCTGACCAATAATTAAGGAACAGAAAAGCAAAAAGAAGAAATACCTTGGACTTTTTGTTGGTAGTGGTTATTGTTTTGTTTTTACATATTATAATAATCATGTCAGTCTGGGACATTATGGTTAGACAAACAGCTGTCAGGGATGGTCTAGATGATACTTAATCCTGCCATGAGCGCAAGGAACTGGACTAGATAACCTCTTGAGGTCCCTTTCTGCCCTAAAATTCTAAGATATTAAAGATGTATAGAATGCCAGTCACCGCAGCAGCTAAATGCTATTATATGTTACATCATCGTTTTTACTGTGGTAGCACCCAGAAGACCAGATCAGGGACCCACTGTGCCAAGTGCTGTACAAACAACAAAAATATGGTCCCTGTCCCACAAAGAACTTGTAAATGGGTCATTCTGAAGATGTCCATCACTTCAGGAGGTAAGGACCAAACCGTGCACACACAGGCATGTATAATTCAGGTTGTTAGATGCCCCTAAGGAGGCAGGGAGCAAGGGGATTGGACAGAGGGCAGGAGAGTTTGGGGGGGTGATGGTCAGGGGGCAGGGATGTGGATAGGGTCGGGGTGGTCAGAGGGCAAGGAACAGGGGGATTGAATGGGGGCAGGGATCCTGGGGGGAAGTCAGGAAGGAGAGGGGGTTGGATGGGGCGGCAGGGGGCAGTCTGGGGCGGGGGTTCTGGGTGAGGTCAGGGGACAGGGGTGTGTGGATGGAGCAGGAATCCCAGAGGGGCCATCAGGGAAGAGGGGGGGTTGGATGGAGCAGGAGTCCCGGGGGTGTGCAGGGACTGGCCCTCCATGCAATTTCTGAAACCCGATGCAGCCCTCAGGCCAAAAAGTTTGCCCACCCCAGCACAGACACACCCACTCTGTCTAGGTGCACAGCATGTTGGGTCTGCTTTGCCCACAATTATCACTTCTGGCCTCGTGTTGGTTCACAAGTCATTTTGTAACTTGGGGGCGGGCAGGTGTAGAAGTGTTGGTACCCTTGTTGTGTGACTAAAGGGTAGCAGAACTGTGCTTAGCATGCTCTGACTGAGGGACTCACCCTGGCCTGAAGTGCACTCTTTGGCAGGAATGTCCAGCTACCATGGAGATAAGAGAGGGTAGGATCAGGTGTTTGTACATAGTAGTGTGCCCTCTGCCTAAGGGTCCTACACACCACTTGACTCTCCTCCCTCCACTGTGTAATGACAGAGTTGATTAAGACTCAGCTGAGAGTCTTTTGTTTCAGTAATATCGCATCTACCGTAGACGCAATAAATCGATCCCAGATAGATCGATCACTGCCCGCCAATCCAGCAGGTAAGGAAGACGTACCCTCAGTGCTTGCAAGATGGGAAGTATTGCCTCTTAGAAGGTACCCAAGGGTGGTGTGTAATTTTCCCAGGTTACCGGGTGGGGCTTGAGCTGGTTCTGTGCTGTATTGCTCAAAAGGAACCCTAGGTATTGAACTCAGCCCTTGTCACTGCCGACTCCACTTGAGAGAAGGATTACACATGCAAATTAAGTGGATGGAAGTCTAGTTACTCAGCCAGCATACAGAAATGCTTTCTATGCTCACAGATTCTGATTTTCACAGGAGCAAATATTTGCACTGGCAATGCAAATTTAGAGTCATTTGGGAAAATCTGACTGAAAAGGCTGCTTTAAATCTGGAAGACAAGCTCATTTTTCTGTTCCATTTTCTCCTACTCTTTTTCAGTTTCTCTGCCTAATAAAAACAGGTTCCTTGGGGGTATGTACACATCCTCTACCAGTTTACAACTATTACTACATTTAATAGGACTCATCTGAAAAGCAGGAATATGCTTCAACGTATCTCTGTTAGAAACCCCAATAGATTTCTTTGCACGCAATTTGATGAGCAGTCTATAGCCTGTTCATGTTCTCTGTACAATGTCTGCATCTGTTCTCTCACACAGGTTCTGCCTCTTCTGGAACTCCATGGAATATGTATTTTCAAATTTATTAAAACCAGTTTTTAAATGTAACCATTACTGAACGCTGCCAGGGTTGTCAACTTCCACAATTTTTTCCAGGTCTCAGGATATTAGGTGTTTTTCGTAGAACTTCAGCCTCAGAAAACGCACGAGAACCTCAGCTTTCATTGATTTTTTCAAAATCTAAATTTCTAGCCCTCATGGTTACAGAGAAAAGCCTAAAAACACGAACCAAGCCAACCCTAAAGGCTCAGAACTCAGGAAGCAAACAAGAGGACTGCACATTTTTTTTAAATTCTTGTGATTTTTAAGCCAATCTGCAGATTCTTTGGCTGACTCCTGGTTTTTGAATGTTTGGGGTGGCAGCACTGTGTTCTACCAAGCAAACACCACCACAGACAACAGTATATGAACAGATGATGCTATAATTATAGCTATCCACGCTCAAAAACAAAACACTGACACCTTCCCTTCCCAAATGACTAACAACACAGGGCCTTCGGAGTCTAGCTGAGCACTGCCCCATATTGAGGGCGAAGCACAGCTGCAATGCCCCGGGGGAAGGGGCTCTGGAGGGAATGAGCATCAGAAGCTACAAGCCCTGCCCCTGCTACCAGCAGGGGTGAAAGTAACTGAAGCTTCTTACTGGTACGGGGCTGGGCTGGGGCCACCTCTGGCCCCCAGAAGGGGTGGGGCCTTGAGCAGAAGGGGCGGGGCTGGGGGTCAGAGCCAGCCTCAGCTCAGCCGCCGTACCAGTAAAGGGCCTCCCCTCCACGCTCCTCCCCGACCCTACCTCATCCCCTTCCCTGGGGGCTCCAGAGGCAGTTTAAAGGGCCCAGGGCAGTAGCGGCAGCCCAGCCCCGGGCCCTTTAAATAGCTGCCAGAGCCCTGCCACCACTTCCTTAGGGCTCCAGCAACAGGGCTCCCGTCCCTGCAGAGCCCTGCTGCTGGAGCCCTGGGGAGGCTGCGGTGGGGCTCCGGCAGCTATTTAAAGGGCCTGGGGTCGGGCCGCTGCTACCGCCCCGAGCCCTTTAAACTGCCATCGGAGCCCCGCCACAGCCTCCCGCGGGCTCCCGCAGCGGGGCTCTGCCAGCAATTTAAAGGGCCTGGGGATCCAGCTGCTGCTGGGAGCCCCAGGCCCTTTAAATTGTGCCTGGGGAAGCCGATCCACCTCGGTACAGCGCACCGGCTCTTGCTAGTACGCCGTACCAGGGTGTACCGGCTTACTTTCACCTCTGGCTGCCAGGCACGCAGGTGGCGAGTGAGTGCTGCAGTGCAAACTCCCTTTGGACACTGCTGCTAAAATCTGCTCCCTCCGCCAGCTGGTGCAGAACTGGGCTGGGCACTGACCATGCCCCTTCCCCTTTACCATGACCTGCATGCCAGGCGCTGGGAGAGAGCAGTCACTGTGCGCTCCCAAGCATAGCTACTGCTGAGCCTCATGCAGGCTGTGCAAGGCAGAGATCTCCCTAACCCTGCACAGGAGCTGTCCCCTGATGTGCCTGAACCAGGGGTGGGCAAACTACAGCCCGCGGGACACATGTGGCCCATGGGTCATTTTTACCTGGCCCATGGCTGGGTCGAGCGCTGCACAACAGGGGCTCCGTGCTCCCGGGCCGAGGCACTGGGAACGCCATCAGCCACGGAGCCCCCTGCCCAGCTGAGCACAGGTAACCCGTGCCCAGCTGAGCACAGGTAAGTGGGGAGGGGAGCGGTTGGAAGGGGCTTAGGTAGTGAGGTCCCAGAGAAGGGGTGGCTGGGGGGGATTGGGGGGGCAATCAAGGAACAAAGAGCATGGGGGCTTAGATAGGGGCTTGGGGGGCCAGTTAGAGTGTGTGGGGGTCTTTGGAGGGGGCGGTCAGGGGACAAAGAGCAGGGAGGGTTGGATGGGTTGGAGGTTCTGAGGGGGGCAGTCAGGGGGCGGTAAGTGGGTGGGGGTCGGATGGGGAGCCAGGCTGTTTGGGAAGGCACAGCCAGTTTAAATCGCCATAGCTACAAACTACATAAGAACTCCAGAAACAGCAGACAAGCTGAAGATTGCTCAGTAGAGTCCACATCGTGGAGGTCCAGAGCAGCGGTTCTCAAACTGGGGGTTGCAGGTTGATCTCAGGAGGGTCACGAGCTCCTGTTGCATTCGGCGGCATTTCGGCGGATGCCCCAAACGTGGGAGTGTGTCCGCCGAAAAGCCACCGATTGGAACTGTTCCGTTTCCGGCGGCATCTCAGTGGACACACAGAGAACCGCTGCGTGTCCACCAAAACTGGAAATGTTATATTTGGCGGCTGTTTGGCAGACATACCCACAGGTCTGCAGCGAACGCCGCAGAGCAAAAAAGGGTCTCAGAGCAGAAACATTTGAGAACCCCTGGTCTAGAGGCACACAGGTCAAACGGACATCTGCTCCTACATTTTTATGCATCGACTTCACAGGACAGGGGTTGTATTTTTTTGTGGGGGAAGGGAGGAGACTTTATGGTCATAAGGGACTTTCAAGAGTCCAGGGGTCTCAAACATGTGGCCCGTGGGCCACATGCAGCCCACCAAGCCCTTCCCTGTGGCCCGCGAAGCTCCCCGTGCCTCCAGCGCGACCCCACTCCCGCCCACCTCAGGCACTGCGAGTGCCGCGCCGCTTTCTGAAGCGGCTGTCAGCACGTCCCTTCGGCCGGGAGGGAAGGGGGAGGAGGCAGAGGGGTCCTACATTGCCTCCCTCCAGGCACTGCCCTCTGCTACTCCCATTGGCCGGGAACAGGGAACTGTGGCCAATGGGAGCTTTGTGGGAGTTACTTAGAGGAATGCAAGAACAGCACATGCACAGAACCCTGAGTGCCTCCCCCACAGACTGCAGGGGCTGGTTGCAGCAGCTTCCTGGAGTGGAGCAGTGTGGGGCCAGAGCTACTCTAGGTAAGCAGCACCAGGCTAGAGCTTGCATCCTGAACCCCTCCTTCACCCCAACTCTCTGCCCTGAGACCTCTGCCACATCCCATACCCCAAATCCCTGCCCTGAGACCCCTGCCACA
>ML677332.1:83732932-83780633 GCA_007922305.1 Dermatemys mawii
CCCAAATCCCTGCCCTGAGACCCCTGCCACATCCCATACCCCAAATCACTCCCTGAGATCCCTGCCACACTCCACAGCCCTCCTGCTCTCCCTGTCCTGACGCACCTGCTGCACCCAACCCCCTGCCGCTTCCCTCACCCCTCTTGCACCCCACACCCCAACTCCCTGCCCTGAGCCCCCGCCGCATCCTGCACCCTTTCTGCACCCCTTGGGGGCAGGGAGGCGGCAGCTTTGGGGTGGGGACTTCGGGTTGGAATGCGCAGGAAAGGCATGGGAAGAGGCGGGGCCTCATGGAAGGGGTGGGGTGGGCAGGTCCAGGGGCAGCGATGTGGGTGTGTCAGTGATGCAGCCCTCAGGTCAATGCACAAGTTCTCATGTGGTCCTTGTGGTCATTTGAGTTTGAGATCCCTGATCTAGTCTGACCTCCTGCACATCACAGGCCAGAGAACCTCACCCACCCACTCCTATAATAGGCTCCTAAACTCTGGCTGAGTTACTCAAGTTCTCAAATCATGGTTTAAAAAGACTTCACGTTACAGAGAATCCACCATTTACATTTGTTTAAACCTGGAAAGTGACTCATGACCCATGCTGCAGAGGATGGCAAAAAAACAAACAAAAACTAAAAAACAGGGGGTCTGCTAATTTGACCTGGGGGGAAATTCCTTCCCAACCCCGAATGTGGAGATCAGTTAGACCCTGAGCATGTGGGCAAGACCCCCAAGCAGATACCTGGGAAATTATTCCCTGTACTAACTCAGAGCGCTCCCCATTTCCAGCAATTGGATAGTTCCTGATAGTTCCTCTTTAGTGCAACCCTTCCTTGCCCAGCTCATCTCTTTCAGGGCAATGCTAAGTCGTTAGCTTACAATGTTTTGTTTTTTGTTTTTTTCAGATGACACTGGGATCTTAAGAACAATCTTCTTTGAAGTAACTCATTTATTCATATTATGATCAAATTAACAGCAGACACATTGCACAAATTGGTACGTATCTGCAGCGCTTGTTGGTTCGAAGCGAGATTTTATAGAGGTTAATGGTTAGAGAAAGACACTAATAAGCAGGAAGTCTCTTTGGGAAGCTCTCTTCAGAAGCACAGTAGTATTCAGTCACTCTCAGCCCGATCCAGTGAGGTGCTGAACACTTTCTGCAGAGAAGAAGTGCCTTCAACTCCCACTGAAGTCAACACAAGCTGAGACCAACGCTCATCAGCTTGCTGGAGGTACTCGGGCTCAGATCTTCAAAGGGATTTAGGCACCTATCTCCCATGGATTTCACTGGGAGTTAGGTACCTAAATATCTTTGAAGATCTGAGCTCAGTACTCAGGCTCCAAAACATCAACTGTTTAAATAACCCGGGAGTTGCCAACTCTAATGATTCTGTCATAAGTCTCACAAAATTTGCTGTTTTTAATAAAGACTGAGTTCCTGAAGCCTTGTGATCACATGAGGATCTCAAGTTTCATTTACAATTTTTCAAAAAGTATTTCTGAGTATCTACATCTCAAAGGGCTTTATAAACGAGGTCAGCATTATTCATCAATGGGGAAACTGAACGACAGGGAGAAGAAGCATCTTGCCCAATGTCAACCAGCAGGCCAGCGGCTGGGCCAGGAACAGAACCCAGGTCTCCTGAGTCCCAGTCCAGTGCTCTAGCCACTACATCAACAGGGATCCCAAAGGAGTACTTGTAACAGGACAAACAAATGGATGACTCCCAGTGAGTAAGAAGTGCTGAGGCAGACACTCTCTGAAAAGAGAGCTAGGAAGCAGCTACTAAGGAACTGGAGAAAATTAAATCTACCCTTCATGCCCAAAAACAACTGATGTCTTCATACCCAACAACAACAGATGTTAGACACACATGCTCTGACAGTTAGAAAGAGATCTGGATCCTCACACTAGGCACAGCTGGGCAGAGGGAGTGGAAAAGATGACCTAAACATAGGGAGTCTGTTAGGATATGAGTGGATGTGTTGGATGTGGAAGGAGGACAGGACCGAAGTATACGTGATCTACTCAACCCTCAGCTGCCTGCAATGGTCCTATAAGGACCTCATAGGACCGCTGAAGTTAGCATTACAACCACCATTAAAATGCTCTAAATTACGCTGCTGGCAGTTTCAGCTATAGCTCTGGGTACTCCTTTCCTATGCCCCCTATCCACCCCTCTCCTTTTTCCCCCCACCCCATATACACTCCAAGTGCTCCTAGAGCCAACTATGACACCTTTAAGCCAGCCAGGAGTCGGGGGAGAGTTCCCTTTACACTAGGGAATGAGATCTGTTCTAACTTATCAAGCTTGGTACCGCTGGTGATCTCCCAATGCTGGGGTGATGCGCCTGTGATAAGCTACCCGGCTTTAGGATGCACACTGCGGGTGGATATTGGAACTAAAGCAGCTGCATTACAGGGGAGAATCCAAGACGTGGTTTGCAAACACCGCACGGAGATTTTCAGACCTCGACAAGAACAAACGGCACTGGTTTTATAGCCAATATTTCAAGGACGACGAGCTGTGCGCGTGTGTGTCTGTGCAGGCATGTGCACGTGAGCTCAAAAAGCTATTTAAAAAATAGCAACAAAAGCCCTAACCTTTCGACCCAGAATTCTGATGTACAGGCCACTCTGTTGTGCAGACTAGGCCTTCCAAGCAACCCTGTGAAGGGAAGCCGGTCAGGAGCGCACTATATTCTGTGCATTACACTTGGTGCAGGACCAACACACAACAATATGGTGCTGTCTGTGTGCCTGTGATTTTACACATCTTTCAGCTCCATCATATTGCACAGGCCAAATCCAGAACTCAGAGGTGTCACGTGAGTGTGGTGGGGAATGACACTCCACCCATGAGGAGTTTTTCCCATCTGTGACTGACATATTATGGAATGTACTCCTCAGTTAATGAGAAATCTAAGGGGTAATAAAATATCCCCACCCTTCTAGGCTGTTCAAACCCAGTGAAGGGTATGATTGACTTTTTGAACAGTAGGCATCTTACCAGAGGAAAAGGAAGGGCTGCTACAGAAAGACAAAACAACCCTGCCCTAGGGAGCAGCTGAGAGATCCCTTTCCTGCAGTGCTAGCCCTAATCTGAAGCTGTCCCTCTTGCCAATGGGACAGTCAGGAAATCCCAGTTTTCAGGGATATGTGGGGTCACCCTACAAATAAACTGAAAAGGGTCTCTCACAAAACGCAAGAGAGGACTGCTGCGTTTCTGCCATGTAATCCCTCTCCTCTCTCCCAGCAAAGCGAAAGGCGTGTTTACATGTTGTCTCTGAAAAAACCTAGGGGGCATGTCATGAGCAAAAAGCCAGCTTATGGTTTGCCTTGCACCTCACAGAGCCAGACCACAAAAAACTTTCAGTGCAAAATCCTCTAACGCAAGTCAAGCATGCAGAATTATTGGCCTGTATCTAACCTGTGATGGCAATGAAAAGGAGACAAGAAATGGAGTAAATGCCATGTACAGTGCCTTTCCCCCTCTCAGGCATCATGAGTAAACTGTTTGAACCTGCAGTTTCAGTTAATTGTTTACTTATCATATATCATTGTCATCAGTCACTGTACTGGTCTATGTTACATTTAGTAAGGAAAATATTTAGGAAGCTATCCTGGATTGGGCAGCCAAAAGGAGATCCACGGTAGATTAAAATATACACAAGAGGGACCTATTCACAGCCATTTTGATGGGTGAAGCCCAAAACATAGTTGATAGAAGGACAGATGTGAAATTCCTGCCCAGAAATAGCTACATCTGCCAAAACAGTATGAGGAAAAAAACAACATAAGTTGTGCTTTCAGACAGGCAACAATATGACAGAATTGGGGAGTCACTCTCCTTTTCATTTTCATACAGATCAGAATCACCCTCTTCATGAATAATTGATCAAACACTCAGTGCACAACAGCAATAGATCATACAAAGGAAAATGAACATAAAAGCTACTTACCCTCATTGATCAGGACACAAGCCTGTCTCAAGGAAATAAGGGATCAATGATGCTGCTTTTAAACGTAGATGCTTTCTCGCATTTTCAGATAATTCCCCAAATGGTGATTACCACCATTCTTATTTACATCAGTGTAATCCTACAGCCCACGAATGCTGGAGAAGAACTCAGCCAGACGGGATGGTCTGACGTTCTCTGGTACACCAGGATCAAAAGAACACTCAGACACTAAAATGTTACAGAATGTTGCAGATGGCTCATTAGACAAATGATAGCACCATCTGGAATAAATCACAAGGGCATAAACAAAGCCTAACATGGAACCTAATTCTGCAAACCTTTATTCAGGTGAGTGACTTGGTTTCTCACCGGAGTATGGCCCGTACTACAAGTGCTATGTTAAACTGTCTCATCCACTTGAAAGCTTTGCTTAATATTTATTCTATTTGAATCCCTGCAGTCTACTGAAAGAGTTTATGCACCCATTGCACTGTGACCACAATACACATTAGTACAGGGGTAGGCAACCTATGGCACACATGCCGAAGGAGGCACGCAAGCTGATTTTCAGCGGCACTCACACTGCCCGGGTCCTGGCCACTGGTCTGGGGGGTTCTGCATTTTAATTTAAGCTTCTTAAGCATTTTAAAAACCTTATTTACTTTACATACACTAATAGTTTAGTTATATATTAAAGACATAGAAAAAGACCTTCTAAATGTAGTACTGGACAAGAAACCTTAAGTTAGAGTGAATAAATGAAGACTCAGCACACCACTTCTGAAAGGTTGCTGACCCTTCCACTAGTGGCTTTAGCTAGTGCACACCAGATATTAGTATGACCTCAGGGGGCAGATTTTCAGAGCTCTTTAGGAGCCTATAGAGAAGGATATATCACAACCAGAGGAGCCCATTAAGCTGTCTCTAATGTGACACATGCTGCTTACACCCTTTAATTGTCTACCATTTCTTCAGCAGATTCACACGTCCTGCACTCCTACTTCCAGATGTGCACACAAGGTTGCATATTTCCACAGAGAACAATGTTAATTCCATGGCGTAACCAGTCCTCCGCGGGTTCTAGATTCAGATTGCACTACCAAATTAAAAATGAAAACTCCCCTTGCACAGAAGGTTTCCTTTTGAACACTGCTTCCAACTGAACACCAATCAAGAATGAAGAGTGATTTAAAATACTCTCCAAATGACATATCACTGAAGTTTGAATCCACATTTTCCTTTCAACGTTATTCCACAAAGACGGGTTGCAAGCACAAACAAAAGCTCTTTCAGAAAATTCAGTGTGTCCTGAGTATCAAGAAAAGAACCTATTATAACAAACAATATTTTTAACTAAGCAGGCATTTTTCAAGATTTGCTTTACAATCACTACAGACACAACACAAGCCTCCAGTTGGAGAGTGAGAATTCAGTCAACAGAACATCAAATGACACAATAATGGTTAACACAACAAAAATCAAGAGATCTGAGAGGGTACTGGGTATCTGCAAAGTCGTCAAAGGAAGCATTTTTGTATGGACTTGTGTAATACCATTCAGTAAAGTCTTCTACAGTTGTGTTTTATCTGAAGTCTTGTCCCTAACACACACATTCAGTGGGCTGAGGCATTCCCTTTTCAGCCAGCACACTACACGGTGCTTACCCGATACTAGCCAAAAGTTGCAGGAATCATCTCCAGCAATACCACAAACCTACTGTCTTTATGCCATCCAGAGAGATGAGGTGGGTCACCAGGCCAGAGATTGAGACTTCAGAGGTTCTGAACAGTGACAGCCTGTTTTTGACAGACATCCACAAATCCTGCCTGCAAATTTTTGAGCTTGTGTTCAATTGCCAAACCTCACCCTCACCCTTTGCACATACATACGCAATGGCAGCCATCTTGCCTGGCACCAGAGATTGAAGCAGGGACCTCTAGAGTAGAAATGCATTTCTACATCTTGAGCTAAAAAAACAGGTTCTGCAGACTGGGGCTGTAACAGACCCCTATATTCCTGTGGATTTCCCTCCCCCACCAAAACACATGCACCTGTAAACATACTACTGGTTACAATAAACTAACAATAGGTCCCACATTCCGAGGACAGTTTTAACCTATTCATTCTGGGAAACTTTCCCGGGAGAGTGCGTCAGCCACTTTATTAGAAGTTCCTGGAATGTGCTGGATATCAAAATTAAAATCTTGGAGAGCTAAACTCCACCGAAGAAGTTTTTTGTTCTTGTTGGTGAAGCCATGAAGCCACTTCAGTGCAGCATGGTCGGTTCGTAGTTGGAACCGTCGTCCCCAAACGTATGGGCGTAGCTTTTCCAGAGCATATACAATGGTGTAACATTCCTTTTCGGGAATTGACCAGTGGCTCTCCCTCTCAGACAGCTTCTTGCTGAGAAACACGACAGGGTGCAATTGTTGATCGGGTCCTTTCTGCATTAAAACTGCTCCCACACCATGCTCGGAGGCATCTGTGGTTACTAGGAACGGTTGGTCAAAGTCTGGGACCCTGAGCACAGGGTCAGACGTGAGTGTCGCTTTAAGCTGGTTAAAGGCCTCTTGACACTGCTCAGTCCACCGGACTGCATTTGGCTGGTTCTTTCGAGTTAGGTCTGTCAGTGGGGCGGCGATTTGGCTGTAGTGTGGTACAAATCGCCTGTAATATCCGGCCAAACCTAAGAAGGATTGGACTTGTTTCTTGGACTTTGGGACAGGCCACTTTTGGATAGCATCCACCTTGGCCTGTAGAGGATTGATAGTTCCTTGACCTACCTGGTGTTCAAGGTAAGTCACTCTGTTGAGGCCTATTTGGCACTTTTTAGCCTTAACAGTTAGTCCTGCTTCTTGTATGCGTTCAAAGACCTTCCGGAGATGTTCTAGGTGCTCCGCCCAGGAGTCAGAAAATATGGCCACATCATCAAGGTAGGCAACTGCAGATGATGAGGCTATCTACAAGTCTTTGGAAGGCAGCGGGTGCATTTCGCAGCCCGAAAGGGAAAACATTAAACTCATACAGCCCTACGTGTGTAATGAAGGCTGACTTTTCCTTGGCAGATTCCTCTAATGGTACTTGCCAGTACCCCTTGGTTAAGTGTAAGGTGGAGATGAACTGGGCCCATCCCAGTTTCTCCAACAGGTCATCTGTACGAGGCATTGGATAGTTGTCTGGGCAAGTTACCGCATTTAGCCTACGGTAGTCTACGCAAAAGCGTATCTCCCCATCCGGTTTGGGGACTAAAACCACTGGAGATGCCCATGCACTGTGAGAAGGGCAGATTACACCCATCCGTAGCATGTCCTGGATCTCCCGTTCTATAGCAGCTTTGCCGTGCAGAGCCACCCGGTAAGGTTGGGCTCTAACTGGGTGGGCGTTACCTGTGTCAATTGAGTGGTATCCCCGTTCAGTCTGTCCTGGGGTGGTTGAGAATAGTGGCGCGAAGCTAGTGCACACCTCCTTGATTCGCTGGTGCTGCATGCGTCCGAGGGTCATTGAGAAGTTTACCTCTTCCACGCCACCATCAGTGCTTCCTTCATAGTAGACACCTTCAGGCCATTTAGCATCATCTCCTCCCTGGGCTGTAAACTGACAAACCTTTAATTCTCTGGAATAAAAAGGCTTTAGAGAGTTAACATGGTACACTTTAGGCTTTAGGGTTGAGTTAGGGAATGCTATGAAGTAGTTAACCGCTCCCAGGTGTTCCTTGACCATAAAGGGTCCTTCCCATGACGCTTCCATCTTATGGGTTTGAAGCGCCTTCAAGACCATCACCTGGTCCCCTACTTTAAAGGAACGCTCTCTGGCATGTTTATCATACCAGGCCTTTTGCTCTGCCTGAGCATCCTTCAGGTTTTCTTTAGCAAGGGCTAAAGAGGTTCGGAGGGTGTTTTGTAGGTTGGTCACAAAGTCCAGAATGTTAGTTCCTCGAGGAGGTGTAAACCCCTCCCATTGCTGTTTTACCAACTGTAATGGCCATTTAACCTCACGGCCATATACAAGTTCAAAGGGTGAGAACCCTAAACTGGGATGTGGTACAGCCCTGTAGGCAAAGAGCAACTGCTGTAACACTAGGTCCCAATCATTGGAGTGCTCATTTACGAATTTCCGTATCATGGCCCCCAAAGTTCCATTAAACCTTTCCACCAGGCCATTTGTTTGATGGTGATAAGGGGTGGCAACCAAGTGGTTCACCCCATGATCTTTCCACAGACTTTTCATGGTCCCTGCCAGGAAATTGGTTCCCGAATCTGTAAGGATGTAGGAGGGCCAACCCACCCTGGCAAAAATGTCTGTTAATGCATGGCACACAGTTTTAGCCCTGGTGTTGCTTAGAGCTACTGCTTCTGGCCGTCGGGTAGTGAAATCCATGAAAGTCAGTATGTACTGCTTTCCTCTGGGTGTCTTTTTTGGGAAAGGACCCAGAATATCCACAGCTACTCGCTGAAATGGAACCTCAATTATGGGGAGTGGCTGGAGAGGGGCCTTTACCTGGTCTTGGGGTTTTCCCACTTTTTGGCACACCTCACAAGACCGGACATAATCAGAAATGTCCTTGCCCATCCCCCCACAGTGGAATGACTTCCCCACACGGTCTTTGGTTCTGTTCACCCCAGCATGCCCACTAGGGTGATCATGGGCTAAGCTCAGGAGCTTTACCCGGTACTTAGCTGGAACTATCAACTGTCTCTGAGGCTGCCAGTGTTCCTGGTGTCCCCTAGAAAGAGTTTCCTTGTATAAAAGTCCATTTTCGACCACAAACCGGGATCGATTGGTAGAGCTGAGAGGCGGTGGGTTGCCCCGTGCCGCCGTCCAAGCTTCCTGGAGGCTTTCGTCTGCTTCCTGTTTGGCCTGGAACTGTTCTCTTGTTGCCGGAGATATCAGTTCCTCACTGGGTTGTGGACTCGGGTTGGGTTCCTCGGGAAGCGATGGTGGTGATGGGGTTGTTTCCCTTGGCAGTGGACCGCTCTCCACTGGTGCACCTGGTTGCATTTCAGGCTCCGGCTGAGCCTCTTGGGTTAGTGTAGCTGCTGCTGTCATTGTTGGCTTGAGGTTGCCCTGTGGTGTTGGAGTGGTAGATGGGGTTGCAAGCGCTGGACTCAGTGCTGGCGATGGTTCAGGTGTTGGTTGATTCGCCAGTTCCGGTCCGGGGACTGGCTTGGGCTGTGTCTCTGGGACTGGATCTTCCACGGCTGTTTCAGTTGTTGGTAGGGAATCCGGCTCCACCATCGTCGTCGGGGTCTCTGGTAACCCAGTTAGGCCCCTGGTGGAAGGCTCATGAACAAGGATAGGTGTGCAAGCTTGCTTAGCCTGGCTGCGAGTGACCATTCCCACCCTCTTGACTAGCTTCACATGATTGGCAAGATCATCTCCCAGCAGCATGGGAATGGGATAATCATCGTAGACCGCAAAAGTCCACCTTCCTGACCAGCCCTTGTACTGGACAGGTAGATTGGCTGTAGGTAAGTCAAAAGAGTTTGACTTGAAGGGTTGAGTTGTCACTTTAACCTCTGGGTTGATTAACTTGGGGTCCACTAAGGATTGGTGGATAAGTGACATCTGAGCTCCAGTGTCCCTCCACGCTGTAACCTTCTTTCCGCCCACTCTCACAGTTTCCCTTCACTCTGAGGGTATCTGGGAGGTATCTGGGCCTGCGGACCTTGGGTGTGACTTCAGGGTAATGCACAGCGTTCGGTTGGTGTTCTTGGGGCAGTTGACCTTAATATGCCCCAGCTCATTACATTTAAAACATCACCCAGCTGACTGGTCACTGGCCCGAGGATGGTTGCTGGAGACTGGTGGGATGGAACGATGAGGTGTCTGGGGTTTTCCTTGGGAGGTAGGTGGGGTCTGGGGCTGCCCACTCTGATACAATGTGGTCCCGGGTTGCCCCTTCTGGGACTGTTAAAACCTAAAAAACCTAAAAAACTATTAGGTTTTTTCTTTTCTGCCACCTCCCCCCCCTTGTGTCCCGATTTTCCCCGCCTCTCTGGCAATCTGGGACTGCTCATATTGATCTGCATAAGAAGCAAGACTTTCTGCTGAGTCCATTTTCTTATCCCATAACCACTGTTTTACCTCATCACTGGTCATAGTCAGGAACTGCTCCTGTAGAACTAAATCACATACTCCTTCAAAGGTAGTCACACCCCTTCCTTTGACCCATTTATCTAACAGATCCTTCATCTGGTTTACGTAA
This sequence comes from Dermatemys mawii, assembly GCA_007922305.1. Lineage (NCBI taxonomy): Eukaryota > Metazoa > Chordata > Testudines > Dermatemydidae > Dermatemys > Dermatemys mawii. The sequence continues at coordinate 83,743,091 of ML677332.1, forward strand.
GCCAGATGACTTAGTCCAGCCCCTCTCTTAACGGCTCTAAATTTTACTCTGTAAGTGTCAGGTGTAACTTGAAATTGTTTTAAAACCAAATCCTTAAATTTACCATAGCTTGAAGCATCCTCAATAGGCATCTTATTGAAGATGTCCAGAGTTCGGCCAGTCAATTTTGCTATCAATGTGGTCATCTTTTGATCTTCAGGGATTTTATGTAGAGTGCACAGTCTCTCAAAGGTGATGAAATATTCGGCAATGTCATTGGACTCATCATACTGTGGGCACAGTCGCTCCCATTTGTAGATTTTTGGGGAAGTGGAGTCAGCAGCTGGAGGAAATTGTCTCTGCAGCTCCAAAACAGCCAGTTCATGCTTCTGTCTCTCAATCTGGGCTTCCATAGCCCTTCTTTGGGTGGCTTCCTCTCTCTCCATCAGCCTTTGATGTTCTCTTTGCCTCTCCTCAGCTTGGAATTTGGCTAATTCTAAATCCTTTTGGCCCTTACCACCTGTCATTTTAATCTTTCTGTGTTTAACTTACTAACTGAAAATTAAACAAAATTTTCTTATATCACTTGGAAATTCTCAGCAGGGTTTTTATCCTACCAGCAGAGGGAGAAAGACCCCCTACACTGATTCTCAGAAAACTGAACTGACCAGTTCCCCCCCACAGGGACCCCTGGGATGGTTGCCTAGCACTTAACAAGCCTATTAACTCTTAACTGCAAACCTGGGCTACTCTCTGCTATCCAGCAGGAGAAAACCCTCTCAAAAAAACCCCAAAAAACCTTCAGCTCTCTGCCCTCAGGCAGCTGAAAAAGACAAAGCATGGAGCTATCTACAGCTTCAAAACCTGCGGAACAAGTTTCACTAGAGTGACCCTCTATGGTGTTTAACTTAACACCACTACCTACTTTGTACTTGCTGAGGTCTCACCTTAGAGAAAAACTGCTTTCTGCAAAATTCTGGTTTTTAGATTCACAAAATTTCATCCCACCACTGCCAACCATGTCAGGATTGCCTCCCCACTCTGAACTCTAGGGTACAGATGTGGGGATCCGCATGAAAAAAGAAATAACCCCCCCAGGCTTACTTTACCAGCTTGGGTTAAAATGTTTTTCCCCAGAACACAACTTCTTCTGTATCTGGACCTGGTACACTGCCACCACCAAACTAGGTCTAGGGTAGTTTGGGACCCTTCTTTCCCTTTCCACTAACCCCCCAAACTTCTTCCTTCCCTGGGAAGCTTGAGAGAAAAAAAACAAACCTCGCCTGCTCCTGCGAGACGTGCCCGATCCAAAACCAGGATCTTACACAATGAAAAACAAGCAGTCAGTTTCTTAAAAGAAAGATTATAATAAAAGAAAAAAAGAAAGGAATAAATCCCTTATAACCATCAATAGAACAGCATCTACCACAATCAACAAAAGGATTCAGAAACCAAACCTCTCCCCCGAGGCAACTTTCTCCCACTGTTGATATCTCTGCTGAATCTTACAATCTCAAGAAGCACCCAGCCAACACTCACCACTGAGAACCCTCCAAGTGATAAAAAAAGGTAAACTTACTAACTACAGTACTTGATAGAATCTTATAGTTATAGTGAAAGACATAGCTGTGTTCATCCCATAGCCGAGGTGAACAGAGAGAGACCCAGGGAGAAACTGAAACTTAAAATCCTTTGTCGCCTGAGGAATTTCTCATTGGTCAGTTGTCCACCTCTCAGGTTACCTTTAGCTTAACCCCTTACAGGTAAACACTAATTCTAGGCTACTTCACACTTATGACAGGGGCTGTAACAGACCCCTATATTCCTGTGGATTTCCCTCCCCCGCCGCCCTCAAAAGATTATTCTGCTCAAGTTCTTATCCCCCAGCCATCACAGTGGGTGACTTGTTCAGATAAACCCACTTGTTCACTTAAGTCCAATTCGAACTAAAGGCCTTTACAGACCCTTTCAGTCACAGGCTCGGGAACTAAAGGTGCAGGGGTGCTGTAGCACCCTCAGGTTTTGCGCAGGGTCCTGACTCCAGGGTCTGCTAGTGGCCTCGCACCCGGCGTCCCGGCTGCTGACCCCACACCTGGGGCTCTGCTCCCGCCTGCAGCTGTGGTCCCAGCTGGCTCACCTTTACATTTGGCCGTGCCTCCCACCCCAAGCCACGGCCCCGTCCTTGCCCCAGAGAGAGAGCACAGATAGGTGTAAGGGGGTGCAAGATAAAAAGTTTGGGGACCACTGGCTTTCAGCACCCCTATTGTAAACAGTGTTCCAGTGCCACTGCTTTCAGTGAGAGCATGAATGGTCCATGAGTATGAATGGTCCAGCGCACTAATGTGCGCAGTGAATATGGGAGTTAAACAAATGGGACTGAGTCACGGTACCACTGACCCACACTGGAACAAGGTTTAAAAACATAACTATGGTATCACTTCCTTCTCCATATCCACGAGATTTCTAAAGGGCTCCAGATCTTTTATTCACCTCCAAAGCATGCTTCACAGAAACGGTAGCCACTGGAGACTCTCCCATCTCAGGACCAAACTTGATGATAAAATTAAACCTGGCCTTACTGGAACTGTAAGGGTTAAATTATACTCCATTACATCAGTGCCAACCCTACTGGCTCCATGGTGGATTGAACTGGTGTGACTGAGAAGAGAATGCAGATACTTGGCTGTGAAATTAAAAATACCCTTGTACTCTTAGACGAAACTTCCATCTTAAGCACCTACTAAAATCACCTGTGACTGGACCTACCTCAGAAACAAGGGAGACATTACAGCCAGAGGAGTCATTATTCTACAGAGGAAGCACCAACCAACTCCGAGTCAGTAAGAACAGCTATCAAGCACAGGTCTGACGAGAAAGTCATTAGAGCAAATGACAGAAAAGGAAGCATGTACCAACAGAGAAAGTATCAAATGGACTCTCTCAAAGTATACCACCAACAGAAAGTTTTCTGTATTTTCACAGATCAACTTATTTTACCCATTTTAAGTCCACTGGTGTAGTCCTGTTGATATCAACAGGGCTAAGTTCACATGGCAAAAGTTAAGAAGAGGCATGAGTGTTTGCAAAATTGGAGCCTAAAACTTGTCACTGTCGGCATTCTGCTTGTTTCTATAAATCTCCAGTTCTCTTTCGAACCTGTCTATGCTCTTTGCTTCAGCATCTTGTGGCAATGATTTTCCTAGGCTTCCTTGTGAAAGCTGCCCTTTTGACATTACTGTGCCTCCTAAACAAATCAAAGCATTTTACATTGTTTTTAAAATAATCCACCCTACTTTTACATCTACAAAAGTGTTTCATAACAAACAAGGTTGAGTCCATAAAGCAAATAATTATCTAAAAATCTGTCACATTTGCACACAGCTGATTCAACCCACAGAACTAGGAGTATAAAATGAGAAACATGTTTGGAAACCTGTGGTCCTTTGTAGCTATGTTCTGTGCAATTCTCTGAAAACACAGAGACATGCCTACTCCAAGATTACCTGAACCTACTCAGGCATTACTGTAAATACAATAAAGCACCTTTAAAATGAATATCCAAAGCAGGTGTTTACAAAACTTTTCATGTCACAAAAAACTTCAAGATCTGGAATTCATCTTCAATATAGAAACATTCAATATTTTCTAGTACTTAAAAATGACTTCATTAAACAGACTGGTGATCTTGTAGCAATTCTCCTCTCTCTTTTCTTTACAGTTTATTCCCTCTTGGAACAGCTTTCATTTGATAAGAGTCCCATGAATCCTGAACAGATTGAATATTATGAGGACTAGACCTCTGCCTTTAGATATGCATTAAAAGTATTCAGTTTTTTGGTATTTGCTGGCCCTGCCCAGTGATGCAGCCTCAGGTGGGGCCAAGATGGTCATATAATACCCTCTTTATTCCCCTCACCCCCGATCCTTGAGACAAAAAGGAGAATTGGGGGATCACTAATATAAATGAGAGCAGCCTCGGGGTTGCTCTAACATATGCCTGGCTGCCACTGGCCACCAGGAATCACCAATAAATAGAGATGCTCTTGTCATGTCACTTTTCTGCCAGGAATGGTCCCTATGAGAGGCTGCTGCCATAGAGGCCACTATGAGGGCTCCATTCCATCCACAACTTTCCCCACTCAGGGGGAATCCTCACATGGTCAGTTCAGCCAGCTTTGCAACTGCTCTGGCAACATGGCTGGTAAATTCATAAAAAACTGACTCCCAATGTGCCAGTTAGATTTTAAAGCTGAAATCTAACTTTTGCCAATTGGATAAATATCATCGCTAACATCTAAATGGAGGATAAGCACTTTTGTGTAGTCCAGAGAGCATTAGAGCTTACAAATGATAATGTTAGGTTCTTCTCAGATCAACTTTTTATCTGCAGTAGATCAGGACACAGCTATTTTTAACCAAGTTTGTTGATTCACTAACAACCTCACAGGAATTTAATCAGTTTTATGTCATGTTTAGATCTACCAAACATTCCAGCAATGTTTTGAACACAAAACACACATGCTGTCCTGCAAGCAACTGTCATAGGTCAGAGTCAGGGCCCAGCAGCTGTACTATAAAATACTAATCACCAGGTCTTCTTACTACATTTAATTGTAATCATCAGTTATCAATTCTTCACTATTTCTGATACATTTATCACATTTCAAATAATTCTCTCAAAAGTTAGAATACCCTTTGTCTTAAGGCCTCTTATGAATACTCCACTAATCCTTGTGCTTAGTTTGAGAGGAACTAGTTTATGTCACCAAAAGCAACTGTTTAAAGTTATTGTTTGCAGCTCTCATAAGCCAATCTATTTGGATTGACAAAGGAGGAACATGCATATAGCATCACTTAGTTAAAATACAGAATAGGCTTCCTTGAGTCTATATTCTTTCTAATGAAACCTCAACAAGGAAACTTTCAGTTACTTCTATTAAAGACCACCAAGAGAAATACAACCTCTGAAATGAAATCTCACCACCTCAGGGGAGAGCTATTCACACGGCTGGCACAAGTGCCTAGTAGCACTTTACGAGTTCAACAGCTTCTTTAGTGAATTCAGGGAACTCTGAGGTCCCACACAGTGACTTCGATTTTATACTCTATTTTCGGGGATCGTTGGAAGGAGAAAATCTCTTATTTCTATTGGAATTTGTCAAACAGGCTCTCACGTTTATGCTCTCTACTGTTCTCTGTTGCTTTCTTCAACTTCTAGAAGATGGCATCAATGTACAAATATCTTTAATCCTTTCTTCAACACAAGCTTTGTGTATTTAATTTAGGGCTGCCAAGTGATTAAAAAAATGAATCGCGATTAATTGCACTGATGTACAATAATAGAATACCATTTATTTAAATATTTTTGGATGTTTTCTACATTTTCAAATATATTGATTTCAATTACAACACGGAATACAAAGTGTACAGTGCTCATATTGTATTTATTTTTATTACAAATATTTGCACTGTAAAAAACAAAAGAATAAGTATTTTTCAATTCACCTAACACAAGTACTATAGTGCAAACTATTTATGCTGAAAGTTGAACTTACAAATGTAGAATTATGTACCAAAAAAAATAACTGCATTCAAAAATAAAACAATGCAAAACTTTAGAGCCTACAAGTCCACTCAGTCTTACTTCAGCCAATCGCTCAGACAAACAAGTTTGGTTACAATTTGCAGGAAATAATGCTACCTGCTTCTTGTTTAAAATGTCACCTGAAAGTGAGACCAGGAGTTCGCATGGCACTGTTGTAGCTGGCATCACAAGATATTTACATGCCAGATGCTCTAAAGATTCATATGTCCCTTCATGCTTCAACCACCATTCCAGAGGACATGCGTCCATGCTGATGACGGGTTCTGCTCAATAACAATCCACCAAGCGGACCGATGCATGTTCATTATCATCATCTGAGTCAGATGCCACCAGCAGAAGGTTGATTTTCTTTTTTGGTGGTTCGGGTTCTGTCGTTTCCACATCTGAGTGTTGCTCTTTTCAGACACCTGAAAGCAACTTCCACATCTCATGCCATTCAGATTTTGGACAGCACTTCAGATGCTTAAACCTTCGGTCAAGTGCTGTAGCTATCTTTAGAAATCTCACATAAGTACCTTCTTTGCTTTCTGTCAAATCTGCTGTGCAAGTGTTCTTAAAATGAACATGTGCTGGATCATCACCTGAGACTGCAATGCTATAACATGAAATATATGCAGAATGCGCGTAAAACACAGGAGGAAACAAATAATTCCCACCATGGAGCTCAATCACAAATTTAATTAACATTTTATTTTTTTTCAAACGAGCATCATCAGATGGAAGCACGTCCTCTGGAATGGTGGCCAAAGCATGAAGGGACATACAAATGTTTACCATATCTGGGACGTAAATACCTTGCAGTGCCCACAACAAAAGTGCCATGCAAACATCTGTTCTCACTTTCAGGTGACATTGTAAATAAGAAGCAGGCAGCATTAGCGCCTGTAAATGTAAACAAACATGTCTGTCTTAGCAATTGGCGGAACAAGAAGTATAATTGAGTAGACGTGTAGGCACTAAAGTTTTACATTGTTTTGTTTTTGAGTGCCGTTATGCAACAACAATAAAATCTGCATTTGTAAGTTACACTTCCACAATAAAAAGACTGCACTACAGTACTTGTAGGAGGCGAACTGAAAAATACTATTTCTTTTATCATTTTTACAGTGCAAATATTTGTAATCAAAAATAATAATATAAAGTGAGCACTCTACACTTCGTATTCTGTGTTGTAATAGAAATCAATACATTTGAAAATGTAGAAAACACATCCAAAAATATTTAATAAATTTCAATAGGTATTCTATTGTTTAACAGTGCGATTAATCACAATTAATTTTTTGAGTTAATCACATGAGTTCACTGCAATTAATCTGCAGCCCTAGTTTTATTCATTTCAAGGACTGTAATTCTCTATTAACCCAGACCATTAGTTGGAATTCCCCCACCACCACCACCACCACTTTTAAACAATTTGTTTTAATACTGTAGAGTTAAACACCAGTTAGGTGATGATATTTTTCAATATTCTTCGTCTTTCTGGTGCTGTATAATTTATACCACCTACAGACTGCAACAAACATTTAGGAGGAAAAAAACAACAGAAGCCTTTGTCCACTAAATGTAGAGGAACTATAGTCCATACATTCCTCATCTATAACCAATACCTTTTATTTCACATCCTTCAGGAATTACAACAGAACAAGAGACATTGTATTGAAGAAACAAAACAGATCATTTGCATACAGAGGGATGTAGATCTGATTAATAAGGCAGACAAATTAATTTGGGGGTTGAAAGATATGGCAAGCTTGATCCACTACAGCCTTTGTCTTTCTGTAGATCGCTCCAAACTCTTCTTAACTCACTTAAAATTCTCCACCCATCTCTATAACTTGATTAACTTACAGGATACAATGGGTCACTCTGCACAGGCCAAGAAGATGTTCCCCTGGTTTGTCAGCCTGTGGGAGGCTCTTTTTAGCCAAGAGGGGAAGAGACACATTTGCCTTCATATATGTTATGAGATTCTTGCCCAAGTAACAAATAATAACTTGAAGATTTTGTTTAAACATCCCATTTCCTATTCCTGGGGGAACATGTGAGAGGCAAACAAAGGTACATCTTGTGATTGTGTTTGTGTTCTTGATGGGGGAAATAGAGTGATAGCTTTTCTGATTTAAGGGACTGAAGGCTCCATAGTTATTAACAGTAGATTCAAGGCATATTGATATCTATACATCTCACATTTGTGTTGCCAGGGCAGTGCAAAGCAGCACTGTGGGGATGAGAAGCTGTCCCTTTGTATTTTCATATATTTTAAAATATTACAAAATATGATAAAGACCATTTTAATTGTGTATTCAGCACCAACACCGCCCTCAGGTCCCAGCTAACTTATAAAAGCAACAAGAGGAAAGCCAGTCAGCACCTGACAAAGGTGTCATATAAAATTGAACAAATCAAGTCATTCCATAGTTCTTCTAAGGCAGTGCACAACAACCTGCATTTCATCTGGGCCTGGCCCAAGACACTCTTTCCTTAGGGAGAAGCTCTTGAAAGAAATCAAGGAACAGCAGGCATATTTAACTATCACTGAACGGTTAAAGGCAGAGGGAAACTGAGATTCCCCTGAATAGTCTAACTGCTTTCAAAAAGCTCAAAGTCAGGTGTTTGTTCTTGATCATTTATAACTTGATACATACCATCAGTTAAAGAACTCTAGTATTTTTCAAAAACAATTCTTCAATCAGGCCACATGCAATGGAGCAATTAAGCAACCTTAAGCCAGTGTTAATATCTATGTTTCTGCATAAAAGATGAAGACAAAGATTGGGATGGTGATTCTAAAAGCTAAGAGTACTGCCCTGAACCAGGTGCTAATTCTGGTGAATCAAAGGTGGCATGACACAGAACATGTTGGCCAAACACTAGAGTGGCTTATATCAATTAACAGAGGTGGATGTCACATGTGTACACATAAAACTACTGCAGCCAAAACTTAAGCCTAGACAGTTCTTGTCACTATGCAACAATTCTAGAGTGACCAAATGTACTGATTTTATAGGGACAGTCCCAATGTTTGGGTCTTTTTCTTATATAGACTCCTATTACTCCCCATCCCCTGTCCCGATTTTTCACTCTTGGTGTCTGGTCACCTTAACTGTAACAGATGAGCCAAATGGGAAGCTGACCACTATTAGAAAAGGTAGTGTTTTTTAGAAGCTGCAGCTGAGATGAGGGTAGGAGTTATATGCACAAATAGTAAGAAGCAGTCCAATCTCTCAAGAGCTCCAGTGGTTCTCAACCTATTTAGCATTGTGAATCACATATGCAGCCCACAAGGCATTATGTGGGCCGCAACCAATACAAGGTGTACGGCCCTGAAGGTGTCACATGTGCTGCAGCTCTGTGCCAATTGGGCCACAGGTTGAGAACCACTGAGCTAGACTGGGAGGCAATCCACCTTTGGAGAGATATACTAAACAAATGGGCCTAAGCATGAGTGTAGTTTGAAGGGGCTGTGGGGCATTGCCCCCCAAACTGCAAGCTTCAGGCAGGCATAGAATTTGCCCCCTCCCCCGCACTGACCGGAGCAGCCCCCACCCTTCTCCCCCCTAATGTAGAAGTCAATCGATGCCTATGGACCTAAATCTTATTCTCTCAAATAAAATGAAATATAAAATCACACACACCCAAAAAAACCCACTTCCTGGCTGTCTTACTAAACATTTACATTGTATGTGAAACGGTGCCAGTGGAATAGCTGGCAGGCTGAGATACCAAACTGGGCCGGCCTGATTCTTCCCATTCCAGCAGCAGGATGCGCCCGAAAGGCAAAAGTTCAGCGTGAGGCCCTGCCTTTTACAGCCAACCTCCGGATCACTGGATGCCCTTCTCCTAACAGGAGACATTTCTCTCTGCTCCGGTGGAGCATCCACTGCCCGTTTTCAGGAGGGCTTCCCTACGCCCTGCTTATAACGCCCAGGCAGTTTTCATGCCTCGCTGCAGGTGGAGGGCAGGGGAAGAGAACTGGAGGATGGGAAAGGCAAAGGGCCAGGGACAAGCTAGGGGGAGGCCAGTCAAGTCCCCCTCTGCCCCCAGAAGAGGGAGAGAGGAACTCCCCGCTGCTCAGGAGGGTGTAGAAGTCGGGGGGGGGGAGCAGGGGTATGTAGGAGAGGGGGAGGCTGGAAGGAGGGGGGTTGCCACTGGGCAGCCAGGCCCAGGGGGGAGTTGGGGGAGCAGAGGGGATGGAGGAACTAGGGCCGGGGGGCGAGGTCAGAAGGGGCTGGGCAGAGGAGGAGGGGGCTGGAGGGGGCAGTGCAGCTGGCACTGGGGGGAGGGAGGTTACGCTAAGGAGGCAGCGGGGAAGCGGGTCTGTGGCTTCATCCCTGGCCAGGCCGATTCCCCCGGTGCCGGCCGGAGGGGGGCGGGGGTCCCAGCCAGCCACCGCCGCAGCTCCCCGGCCGGGACAGAGGCGTCTCCGGCGCTGACCCAACCCCCGGCGGGTGGGGGGCCCGAGCCGGCCCCGGGGCTCGCACTTACTGTCGGTCGCCATGGCCCAGCCCCCGCCGCCGAGCGCGTCTCTCCCCGCCGGAGCCGCGCGCGCACACGCAGCAGCCGCCCCGGCCGGCCGGCGCACGCCGAGCCTCCCGCACCTGCCCGCGGCGCCGCCCCGCCCGGCCGCCTCGCTGCCCCTCCGGGAGCCGCTCCCCGGCCATGGCCCCGCGCGGGGGCTCCTTCTCCTTAAGAGGCGGGAGTGGAGCCTGACTCCCCTTACAGAGGCAGCCACCCTGTGACATAGGGTCTCCCGGGGGTGAGGGATTTGAGCCTAAAAAGCAGCATCCTTATCCTCTCCTCTCAGCTTTGTAGAAGCTACTTTTCTATTTGGACTCCGTAGGTGTCGAGCGAGGAGTTGTCCCTTAAAACAGGGGAGGGTGTGAATGGCTGTAATAATGCTGACTGAGTCTTAGGACCATTCCTCCCCTCTCCACTGAAACATCCCCTCTGAGCAGCGGAGGGTTTGGGACGTGCCCTGGGACAGGGTTCTTTGAAACCAGGCGGAGACCCCGGGCCTCTGGATGTTATGAGTGCTATAGCCCTGGATGACTGAAGATCCATGTGAGCTACTGATACGCCTGTCCTCGGGTTCAGAAGATCTTTGCTCCCCAGGAACTCTGCGAGCTGAAACTGACGTGTCTGAGTCATTCCCCCCAAAGAAATGGCCCCTTGGACAACTGAAAAAATAAAGGTGGTTGACGTTTTTCAGATTTCAAATGCTGACCCAAAAACTTGTTGGTGAAATGTTAATGAAATATTCACAATTATTTGTGTCTGCTTTTCAACCAGCTCCAATAAAAATACATTAAACTTGGGCCTTGTCTACACTACCGCTTAAGTTGACATGTGTAAATTACATCGCTCAGGGGTGTAGCAATCACCCCCTGAATGACATAACTTACATTGACTTAATGCAGTGTCTCCCCTCTCCTATCAACATAGTTTCTGCCTCTCGTTGCGGTGGATTAATTATGTCAATAGGAGAGTGCTTCACCAGACCTGCTAAATCAATGTTGCGTCAATCAGAGCAACAGAGATTTAGCATGGTAGTGAAAACTAGTCCTAAGTTATAAAGGTGGGGAAGAGGCGAGATATTCAGCCCAAGCAAGAGCTGTAAAGAACTCTGACTGACATTTGGTCTCGTGGGAGGTTGGTGAGGGTGTGGGAGAGGATTTGTAAAACAAAGGAGAAACCAAGAAGAAATTGTACTGTGGGAATATTGCTTTTGTGTTGTTTGCCTGTATCTGTCTTGACTTTTAGATTGTGAGCTCTGTGAGGTAGGGGAATGTTTTCCATTCTGCATGTGCACAAATGCCTAATGCCACAGAGTCTCAAATGTGGCTGGGGTGTTTAGGTGCTACCAGAACACAAATTAAAATTATAGTGAATAAAGGTACCCAAAAGACACTTATAAAAACTCAAAAGTTAATAAAAGTTATTGAGTAGATTCACTAGCAGGATCTGCTGCAGGTCAACGGTTATTCTGGGGGTTAACTCACTGAGGTTCAGATGCATTATAAAATGGATAGATGACACTCACGGCTGTGTCCCATGTGGGTTACCCCACCTTAAGACATAGGGAAAATTGAAAGGCTCTGTGCTTAGAGACATAGGATACATCGTTCATATGATGAAAGATTGGAAAAATTGGCATCCATTAGCCTGGAACAAAGTTGATAAATTAGTAGCTCCTTCCATCCAAATAGCTACGACAGTAGTTCTCAAAGTGGGGGTCACGACCCCTCGAGGGGTCGCAGGGCGCCTCCCAAGGGGTCGCGAGTCCCTGTGGCCGCTGAGAAGCTGCCGAATTGATTACTTCCACATTCGGCAGCTTTTTGGCGGACATACCGAGCTATTTCGGGAGCATTCGGCATGTCCGCTGAAAATAGCCACCGAATGTGGAAGTAATTAATTCGGCGGCATTTCAGCAGACATACAAGGGTCGCGGCGTGCCGCGCCGCTGGAGAAGAAAAAAGGGTCACGGTCTCAGGAAGTTTGAGAACCGCTGATGTACGAGCTCTTCTCAAACATCAGCAATGTCTCATTTATTATCTGTTTTACTGTAGCCCCTAGGAGACCAAGTCATAGACCAGGACCCCATTGTGTTAGACCAGGGGTGAGCAAACTTTTTGGCCCGAGGGCCGTATCGGGGTTGCAAAATTGCATGGAGGGCCAGGTAGGGAAGGCTGTGCCTCCCCAACAGCCTGGCCCCACTCCCTATCCAACCCCCTTCCACTTCCTGCCCCCTGACTGCCCCCTCAGAATCCCTGACCCATCCAATTCTTCCTGCTCCTTGACCCCTGCCCCTAACTACCACTCCCTCAGGACCCCCCATCCCACCCCCCGCCGCTCCTTGTCCCTGACCACCCCCTCCTGAGACCCCCCCTGCCGTGACCCCATCCATCCCCTTGACCCAACAGACCCCCAGGACTCCCATACCCCATCCAATCCCGCCGGGAATCCCCGCCCATTATGCAAACCCAACCCCTCCTCTGGCTCCAGCCCCCTCACCATGCCGCTCAGCAGCGTGTCTGGCAGCTGTGTGGAGCCAGACACACTGCCCCCCCCCAACCCCAAGTGCTGCACATGCAGCGTACTGAGGCTCTGTGAGAGGGGGGAAGGCGGGGGCGGGGCCAGTGTCAGCTTTCCCTGCCAGAAGCTCAGAGGGCTGGGCAGGATAGTCCCGTGGGCCAGATGTGGCCTGCAGGCCATAGTTTGTCCACCTCTGTGCTAGACACTGTACAGACACAGAACAAAAAGGCAGTCCCTGCTTTATAATCAAAATATAAGACAAGAGACAGGCAAATAGACGAGTACAAGGAAACATGAGACAATCCTCTTTTACTCTCCTATGTGCCTGTAGGGTCAGGCATCCTGGCAGGGGTCACCAGTGATTAGCTGCCATCCCAATCTGAGGGACTGGGCTTCCTGGGCCATGGTCTGAACTCTTCATGCACACACAGAGGATGGACTCTCCTGGGAAGAGACCTCCAGCTTAAAGACCCCTGTCCAGCCCTAGTTGTTGGTCCACAGACAACTGTCTACCCCGCCCCACCTTGAGACACACACACACATTCATACTGTACCACACAGGGAGATGGAGAGTCTCAGTGCAGCAGATTTACCTTTCGGCGGTTGCTGGGTTGGGAGAGAGTTTCTCTGCTTTGAGTCACTTCCCCACTGTCAATGCCCCTAGGCATGCCTGGAATTAACCAGTGTTACTCACACTTTCTTGTCAACTGTCAGAATGGGCCATCCTGATTATCACTACAAAAGGTTTTTTTTTTCTTCTGCTGATAATAGCTCATCTTAATTAATTAGCCTCTTAGAATTCATATGGCAACTTCCACCTTTTCATGTTCTCTGAGTGTGTGTATACACAATCTTCCTACTGTATGTACCATGCTATGCATCTGATGAAGTGGGCTGTAGCCCACAAAAGCTTATGCTCAAATAAATTTGTTAGTCTCTAAGGTGCCACAAGTACTCCTCATTCTTTTTGTGGAATTAACCATGTGAGGAAAGGTACGTAGCTTCACCTCCCATTTAATCAATGGGGAAACCGAGGCACAACCACCCTTGATGACTAGCCCCAGGTCATGCACAGAGACCTGTGGAAGTGACAGGACTAGAACCCAGGCTGCTTGCCTCCATTCCCATGTTTTAACTACGTCAGACCTTCTCTCTCAGGAGCAAGCTGTTCAAAATGAGGGCAGTGGGGTTTTGATCACAGGAGATGTGTAACCCGTGCTCTGTGATGGTCGCATGGCAATGGCATATGTGCAGCTGAGCCTGCCCTGATAGGGCATGGAGCCCTAGTATCACAGGCGCTGCCCTATCCACCCCTTCTCCTCTAGCAAGAGTATCAATGCTACCTTCACATTTCCATGCCAACCTATTTGTTGTCCTGGAAGGTTGGAGCTACCAAGACAGCTGCTATTGGTAGTTAGCTTAGCACTGTGGCTGTATTGCGAAACCTAAGAGTTCAAAAATCATGATTCAGACCCTCCAAAATTAGAAGATGTTTTTAAAACAGTGGTTCCCAAACTTTTTACCTTGTACCACTCCTTACCCCTGTCTGCACCCCACCCAACCCCGGGAGCTGGGCCAGGAGTGGAGCAGATTGGGGACCTCTATTTTCAAATAATAAATGTGGGGTTCCTTTGCTTTGTTTTCTGGTTTCTGAGTCTGTAAGGAACACCTGGCTTGTTTTCAGAGCTTTTCTCTGTGACATGGCTAGAAACATACTTTTTGCAGGGTGGAGGGGAATGACAGCTGAGGTTTTTTCACAATCACTTGACTCTGGAAGCTGGGGCTTAAGTAAAACACCGAACAGCATGAGATACACAATCAACTCTTGGCCACAGCGAGTAGTGCTTTGTCATCAAAAGCTGGATCTCAGCTGGTGGAAGAGGTTTTGGGGTTATATTTTCATTTGTCAGATTATTTTCCATATGATCAGAAGATTTTATATAAATGTGTCCTGATAATACCCTGCAGAAATAGTAATTCCACTACACCAATTTAACCATAAATTTCTTTATTAAATCCAAAGGTCAAATGGTATTTATACAATTGATCTAAGCATGCCTAAAAGGCCTAAATAATACGCCATTTACTACATCAAAACAGCAACAAGACATTTATAAGCATTTCATCAAGATATTTACAAACCGGCTAAATCTAGAGCTTCTTAGACCAACAGTGATGAGCTCCAACTTGGGCAGGCAGGTACTTGCAATGAACCCTTGAAGAGTTTATTTTTTTACACCCTTTAACAAACAAGTGATGTCATTGGCAGTAACTGACTGCAGCTAAAACCAGTTTGAGACAGTTCACCCTTCTTTCCAGTCTTAATCTGGATAAGATTTACAACCTCCTTTTTCTCCAAGGTCTTTCCTCCCTCTCTCTTCCCCTCCTTCTTGCTAACAGATTTTTCCTTTGCACCTCTGTTCACACAGGCGATGTCTACACTATGCACCTTTTAGCTACACAGTTGTGTTGCTACAGCCATGCTGTTATAAGGCACACAGCATAGCCACTGTGTGTCGACACGAGAGAGGTCTCCCGCCGACAAAAAACTTCCATCTCCAACAAGCGGCCATAGCTCTGTCAGCGGGAGAGTTCTCCTACCAAAAAATGGGCTGTTTTTGTCAGCAAAATTTTTGTCATTCAGGAATGTGTTTTTTTTACGACAAAAGTTTTGCTGACAAAAGTCCCGTGTAAACGAAACCGAAGGCTTTATTTGTAAGATAACGCTGGTGTGTGGTGCGGGAAGCAGTGTTCCCTCTCGCTTTTCCCCATGCATGTGCAGAACGAATTTTGTTATGTGCACCAATATGGAGATGACGTGCGACACCTCACCTTCATATCGATGCACATAACATGCATGTGGTGGGGGTGGGGCCGAGGGGTTCAGAGTGCGGGAGGGGGCTCAGGGCTGGGGCAGAGGGTTGCAGTGTGGTGTGGTGAAGGCGCTGGCTGGGGTAGAAGGGGGATGAGGACTCCGGCTGGGGCTGCAGGCTTTAGGGTGGGGCAGGGTGTTGGAGTGTGGGCCAGGGGCTCAGGGCTGGGGCAGAGAGTTCGAGTACGGTGGGGGGAGGCGGAGGTGAGGGCTCCGGCTGGGAGTGTGGGCTCTGAGGTGTGGCTGGGGATGACGTGTTTGGGGTGCAGGCTGCCCTGGGGCTACAGTGGGGAGAGAGGACTCCCCCCAGCTCTCTCTCCCTACAGCAGCACCCAGGCTGAGGGGGGAAGGTGCCTCTCCCCCAGCCACAGCAGGTCCAGGTGGTGCTGGGCTGGGAATGGGGGAGGGACACCTCTTTCCCACCTGTGGCAGGTCCAGGACAGGGCTGGATTGGGGCCAGCAGGCAGAGGCGCCTCTTCCCTGGCCACGGCAAGTCTGGGGTTGGGCTGGGGCTAGTGGAGAGAGGCCCCTCTCCTGGCTGTTCTAGGTCCAAGGCTGGTGGAGAAGCATCTCTCCCTGCTGCAGCCCTGAGCACCTGTGTGGCGCTTAGCGGGAACTTAGGCAGGAACTCTCCTGTTGACTCCATTTAAGATTCTTCTTGTCTTATTTAAAATCATCTCCAGTCCCCGCTACTGGTCAGAAGCCTTCGCTTTAGAAACTTTCCCTTAGTTCATTAGTTATACTCTAAACCAGACACATTCCCTCCTTCGTTCCTTCTCACCTTGTAACTCATGACTTTTGAGGCCTTCCTTTTACTCCCTCGTCAGGGCCTCTCGTTACAACACGTACTTCTTTAACCAAACTAACTTTAATTTTATATTTATTTTACAACAGTGGTTTTGCCTTGTAGTCCCCTAAACATTTGCAAATGGAGGGGCAGACGTCTTTGGAAATCTTAGCCACAGTCTCCATGGACGACAGGCTGAAAACGATTGTTCTGCAATGTGTATTTTTAAGCCGAGATTTGCATTTGTGATCTGATTGGCTGAGATTCAAATTCAAGTAAGAACCACAGGCTAACTTGACTGCTCCCTGGCTCTCTCCCCCACCTGGAGTGGTACCCGGGCTGTCTGTGCTGGGGAGCCCCCACTGCTGCTGGTGGTCATTCTGGCACTCACTGCAGCAGGTGCCTCGCTGCTGGGACAGCGGCTGCTGCTGGGGGAAAGCCACATGCCAAGCTTCTGCTCCCCATTCCCGTATCCCCTTCTTTTCCTCATCCCCTCCCCACTGTCCTCTGCCCTATTCCATCCTCCTTCCTCTCTCCACTGTCCCGTGCTCCATCCCATCCCCTTCCCCACCACAGTGTCTCTTACCCCTATGTCCCTTCCCACAGCCCCCCCTCGTCCCCCACCTGGGGCACTCACCATTGTACAGGAAAAGGGCAGGCATTAGGACCCAGGACATGGTGTCTGGCTAGCACAGGGGAAAAGCTGCTCCATTCCATTTCCCAAGAGCCCAAACATGGGGCGAGCTGCAGCGTGGGAAGGACGGAGTTCCCCCTCCCAAGCAGGCCAAGCAGAGTAAGCCCACCAGGGCAGCTTGCGCTCACAGAAATGGGGGACGGGGGAAGTGGTACGGGGTATGTGACACTCCCCCCAGGGCTTGCCTCTTTTTTCGGGGGGGCAATACTCTTTGTCCCCCAAAACTACACTCTTGGTAAGAACAATTGGGCTGAACCCATCAGGGTGCAGTTTTTGCTTCCAGTAGGCAAGTTCACATATTATAAAGCCAGAAGGGACCATTGTGATCATCGAGTCTGACAGAGGCCAAATTAAATTGTACATTTTAGTCATGAGTCATTAAAAAACTGATTCCAAACTGTTTCCAGCCAATCATAAGACATGATTTTCTTTTTGCAACAAAATAAGACCCGAGCCCTCCCACTGAAGTCAATGACACTCCTGGCGGCTTATTGTTGCACAGGGGCCTAGTTAAAGGGATTTTGTTTTGAAGGTATTTTGGGTGGATTTTCCTAAATCAGCCTGTGACATTGTTGCGGCCACACAGGTTCAGTCCAACTCCCAAATACATGGAAAAAAACAGTGCACTGATATTTCCTTAACCAAAAACAAAGAACTTCAAAATGCCAAGTAGCTTAGCTCCAGCTCTGGAGAGTTCCCATCCTTCATGCAGAAATGTCAGCTTTGATCAGTCTGAACTGACTTCCATTATATTCACAGAAGAGGATTTTCTTAGCCCAGCAATTAAGCTTCATGCCCTGAACTATGCTTATAGTTGACACATAATCTCTCTGGGGGTTGGCTGGCTGCTACCATCATTACTTAGCATCTGTATCCACAGTGTTGACCATAGCAACAGAGTCATTTCAGCAGCAAACAAGATGACAAAGCAGGCTCTGTGTATCTCCAGACATCCCTGCATCCATTTGTCAGTCTGCACTGGTGTCCAGGGTCAGACTGGAGGGAGAGAGACCAAAAATCTAAAAGATCAGTTTAAAATAATTAAGTGAAGAGTTAATGTGGTTACTTACCTTACTCTTTTTTTTTTTTTCCAAGGAGAATATTGTAAATTGCTGTAACCAGGTCTCCATGGGTCACAACTAAGAATACGAAATTCAGGACAAACTGCTGAGAAACAGGGCTGATACACCCCAAAAACTGGTAGTTATTCCCCCAAAAGAGATACCAAACCAGCAACAAAAGCCATTTCCTTAGATATTTCAGTTCCTGTATCACCACCAAAAACACTAGACTTAAAGATGAATGGCTCCTTAAAACTAGTTTCATTAAACAAAGGGTTCTTCTGATCCCGAAGGACCAGCTACACACCCAGGGCAGTATATCACTCTGATCTGACCCAATCTTACTGTTGCCAAACCTTTAGTATCAAAAATCTAAAGGTTTATTTATAGAAAGAACGAAAGGAGAGAGTTAAAATTGGTTAAAGGAATCAAATACATATAATCATTGCCAGGTTCTTGGATCAAGCTTGTAGCAGTGATTGAAGAAACTGCTGGCTTAAGTCAAGTCTCTGGTTGCTTCCAAATCATTGGAAGGTCCTCACTCCCTTGGCTAGAATGCTCCCATTAGTATAAGTCCATAGTCCAAAGGTTTGAGCAGGAAAGAAGCTGGAGCAGGAAAGAGGCAAAATGAAGGTGTTTCCAAGGTCTTTTATAGCTTCTGCCACATGGAAGGAAACCCATTGTTTCAAACAAAGCCCTCAACACTGCTAGTGGAAGATCACAGGTGACAAGATGGTGTTTGGAATCACATGAGTAAGTCACATGTCCATGCATGATTCTACTTAGTTATAGAAGAAGTCATTATCTATACCTCAAACAGCAGGTTCACAGGAAAGTCCATCCAAATTAGATGGGCATCTTCCATTGTGAATTAAATGTTCTTTTGACGGGCCACTCAATTAGAATAGTCCCTCCAAGATGTGCAGGCTAAATACCATGTGGATGTTACCTCTGGAGCAAACTTTTGAAATCCAGGTATAGAGCCAATACTCATAGCTACAAATACAGACATGATACATGCATACCAATAGCACAATCATGTTCAGCAAATCATAACCTTTCCATAGATACCCTATTTGACAACTATGTACAGGATTTGTTGCAATTATGTACCAGTGGTAGCAGCAATAATCTACAGTCATATTTTAATCAGATAACATCACAATTGCTCCCGGGTTTTGAATGTCTTCATCGCTGTGCAGTAATGAATAAGTAGTCTCAGACATTTTCAGCAATGGCAAAGAGAAATAATTAACTCTAATTCAACCAAGTTAAGGTTACCTTTTATTAACAGTTTTGTTCCATCTATGCTGTCAGCTCAACTTTATTAGATGAAACTGTTCAGAAAAGGTATCCCTGAAAAACAATGTATAGCATAAACTGGGCCAAAATGAACAGTGTAAAATGTGAGTGAAAGACTTCCAAAAGTACGGTGAATTTCAAAATTAAATTCATAAATCTGAGAACACACAATGCTTTACTGTTTTAGTTAAGTAACATTAATATGTATGAGGAGAGAACACTGACTATATAAAAGGTTAAGCAAATCATCCCAAACAGATGGCAATAAACCCTTCATATCATATCATCATGTAAGCTGTTTATGCCATATATTTCACAGAAAAACTATTCAAGTGTAAACATTGGTATTGGTGTTGGCCCTATTTCTCCCCCTGAAAAGCCAGAGTGCTATAGGTCAAACTGTAAAGGCCTCTGAAGTGGAGGAGAAAAATGAAGAACAGATTATAGAAATCTCTAAAAATGGGTAGAAGTTTTTCAATAAATTGTATCGCAGTCTTAAGATCTAATACTTCATTATCTACCAGAGTCAGAAAAAGTACCTTATGCCATCAGGAAACGCAGATGGAAGAGGAGAAAGCTTGCTTCCCCGGGGTATACGGTTTCTCCTTTCTAACTTCGTCTAGAGTGTTTCCTTCCATCTTCTCCTCTAAGTACCTTGTGAAAATACATTTCTGTGCAGAAAGGGAGAAATCCCAAGAAAGCAAAAGGCCTCTGTTGTTCTAGCTCTGGAACACTGATACACTCCCAGTGGGAACAGAATCTTGTGAGCAGCTGATCTGAACATCACCTCATTTTAGGTTGTCTGACTTTGCAAACAATCAGTTTACAAGGTTCACGTTTTCACCAGCATTTCTACAGTGATGAGGACTAGAAATATTGTTTTCAAATTAGAATTAGTTCTGGAGCACTGTTCTGAGGCAAAGGGTGGATTCTGCAGCAGGGTGCAGCCCCACCCCAGCCCCCACATCCAAATGTAAATAGCAACTACTCATCAACTACTCCTGGACAACAATGGAGGATGTAGCCTTAAAACCGACTCCTGATGGGCTGAATTAATCAACATCTTCCAGTCTCGGCTTGCAACAATAGGTGCACTGTGTCCAGTTCTGGGTACCACACTAAGATAGATGTGAATAAACTAGAGTCCAGAGGAAAGTAACAAAAATGATAAAACGTTTCAAAAACCTGACCTATGAGGAAAGTGTAAAAAAAATGGGCATGTTTAATCTTGCAAAAAGAAGAGTGAATGGGGGAAACTAATTCTAATTTGAATTAAATTGTGGTCACCTGAGGACAGGACAAAAGAGTTTGAAAGCGATGACTAGAGTGGCTCGAACGGGAATTACGGGACAGGCTGGAGGCCAATTAATGCGCATTGGGTGTCCACATTCGCGCTGTAGTGCTACAGCAGCAGCGCTACAGCCCTTATTCCCTGTGCGGAGGTGGATTACCAGTAGTGCTATAACTCCGAGGTTATAGCACTCTACATGCCTTGCCAGTGTGGATGGGTAGGAGGTTATAGCACTCCTGGAGGCTTTATAGAGCTATAAAGTGCCAGTGTAATCAAGCCCTTAGAGTGCTCTCAGCACAACTGACACTGGGTCTGGTTTTACATGTTAGAGGTTGTGTGTGAGCAGGATCAGGAATGGTTGCTCTTACACTGAAGCAGGGTAAAAGGCACACCGGGTTGGAGATTTGAGGGGACATCTGCCCAGATTGTTCCCTGGGTAATGTCACAATAGTACAATACAGCATCAGTCCACTAAAGGGCATCTCAGGAGGTGCCCCACCTGCTTTCATAACCTCTAACTGCAGATCAAACTGCAACTTAAGGACATTTTTTCCAATGTTGGCCAAGTATCATGAATCTTAACTCTTAGCTGCCTCCCAGCACACAGGTTGGCATGAAGAATCTCAAACGTACGTTGTCAAGACAAACTTATATGCCCTCATTTCTCATTTTCTTTTTAAGTGCACATTTCAGTCTTCTTTATATACATTTTAAATGCCTGAGATACAGAAGTTATAACTTCCAGTACATCTGTTCATCAAGGGCAATAAAGAACAGAATACAGGTCTAATTTCCTGCCCGGTCCATGGTAATTCCACCACAAGCTGCCCCTATCTGTGCTGTTTAATTTCTACATTTTTCTGAACACAGATAATTAAATAAACTAGGCTCTTCCTAGTCAAGTTCATTTTCAGATTTCTTTCCACTTGGGGGAAAGAAGATACACACTAGCTAGAGAATAATGCAGAAGATGCATAATCTCCCAGTTGCCGCCCCTCCAGTAATATCACACTGGTGGGAAGCCAGGCACAGCCCCAACCCTGGATGCTGGAAAAGGGACAGATGCTGCAATTCCTAAAAGGATGCTGGAGGGAGCTCCTTAGCAGATGAAACTGATACTAATTGTCAGGAGTGTAGCTTCGCATATAACATCTGCTGGAAAGTAGGGGTGCTGTCCCACTTTCTACACCTTCCTGGCTTTCAAGAAGGGGATTGAGATCTACTATTTTGACCCATCTTGTTTCCTGACTGCTGCACAATCCTCTACAGCTCCCCCAGCCTCTATTTTTCCATTTCAGGAGGTTATGATACCAGAGAATGATGCAGAAACTTTGCCAGAAGAGAGATTGGTCAATTTTTTAATTTAATTTATGTTCATCCCTCATTTGCGTTTGCTTTCACCAAACATTTGATTAAGCCAAGTTATAGTACAAATGTGCACAGAAAGGAGATTTCTGAATGAATCAGTATGCGTGCTGGAAGAACTCAATTACCATTGCCGTGAGAAAACCCCAATTCCAGTAAATACAATTTAAAATATTCTAAAAATCTGAGTTACGCAGAGGTTAAATCTATGAAATAAACAGTTTGAAATTATAAATCAAAAAAATAGAGGACTTTATCTGCTCAATCTTTTTCTTATTGCTAAATAGAATCGAGTTCAAATAGGCTGTTTCTTATGAGTCACTCCCTCAACTCTAGTTCTGAATAGCAGCAATGAAAATAGCCATTCTTGTCAATTTCACAGTGGTGCTGGGAAACTTATAAGGGCTGAGGTATCAGAGCTGTCCTGCATTCTGAGACACAGCATTGCATTGGGCAACACTGGCAAGTCAAATGTGCAGTCATAAAGACAAGAAACACATTAGGAACCCACCCTGCTTTTGTAAGGAAAAACAGCCTGTGTGTTACCAGGGAGTTGATTTTCATTCCTCAGGTTTGTATTTGTTACAACTGTGTTTTTTTAAACTTATCATGAGACAGAATCCAGTAAAAAGCTTTATCACAACTGAATCTAGATTTGAGTTCCTAAACATCATGTCACTGTGAGCTAAAAGTAGGCCACTTGTTTATAAACGTCCACAATGAAATGTAGCATACAAACTTAATAATAAAATCATTTATTGCACTTAATAATCTTAAATGGTCCCTAACATTACAAAATGAAGAGCTATGGTCAGAGTACTGGTAGCACAAATACAAAATATTCATCCATATAGTGTACATAGTCGGAGCGTTCTTTTAGTAGATTCTGCTAAAAGATAGCTATTTCTGTTAAACGGAATGAGTTATAAATGTCAACTCACATGGGAAAATCTAGACAACACAAAAAAGCAGCCCTCTGCCCCTCACCATTTCCAATACAGGTACAAGGGCACATATACAATTTAGTTTTTTGGGAGAAAAAGTTTCCACTCCTCTCTACCTTCACCTGGCTTGTATCATTGCACAACATATACTGAAGTCACTTATTACAGTTCCACACAACCTGTAGTTATAGTAGGAGTAATTTTTTCTGTGACTTCATTTGATATGGCTGCAAACAGATGACCAAATCAAATCATTTACAAAGTTGTTTTAGACCTTTATATTTGATCATACAAAAAATCTAACAGCCTAATTCACAGAAGAAAGTCTTCAACTTGATCCTTTCTTAACGGGTTCTCTTCCTTTTAGGGCGTGGAAGATCTGATAAGAAGAGATATAAGAGGTTCAACATCCTTTCGGGTGACTGTTTTTACAAATAAGAAAGCCAAATAAAAGCTATAGCATTAACATTTTAAATAAAATTGTGAGTTCAAGTATCAACTAGCACTATGGGAACAGATTACTGTACTTTAAAGTTTATTCAGATAGATAAATACCTTGCAAGCTCACTGCACATGAACTCCCAATGATCTCAATCTAAGTTTTGCACATGGAGTGCTTAAAAGACTGCATCCCAAATGTTTCGTGTCTAAACTGATTGCACATGTATCTGTAACAAATCTGTTTACCACTAGCATTATCCAAAACACAGCTGTCCTCTATTTCTTCCTGATTAGACACAGAAGTGCTCTTTTAATCCACATGTCCATTGAAATTTAAAGGGCATATTAGTAACTCACCTGAACTGCAATTAATTGCATTACTACAGTTTAGATCTGAAGTCAATAAACTAAACACACTCAGTTAAAAGTTAGCTACAATTACATTTTTAACAAGGAGGTCTTCAGAGAAAGTAGTCTCTCCTCAGTTCCATGAAAACTTCTTGCCTTTTAAAAAGGCAAGTACATACATGTTCCCTCTCTATTAATCTATTTTAATACAGTTTCTATAATGTTGACCCCACAAGAGCTTTAGCCCAAATGGCACTAGTTAAAGTGCCAATTAAACTATCCATCACCTTTCCCACTTATTTTAGTGGGAATCTCCCAGTTTCACCTTAGCCTTTCATATGAATGGTTAGAGTCGCTTGTCCCTTAAGTCCATTTTGCACTGCATACATGGTACAAAGTGACCTTAATGTGGCTGGAGATACCACAGAGATTTTTCTTCTACTCCTACACCACCTACCCACCCCACTCCAGACATATCGGGGTGGGGGAATATCAAGTACTGCTGCCATACTCAATCCTCCACAGGCATGAAGGAGCTGCCACCATTTCCAGACAGCCGCCAGTTCTACCATGACTGAGCTCTGCTTGGGCACAGTGGAAAATTTGCCCTGGAAGCCTCTGATCATTGGTCAACTCAGTGAAAACTGAGAGATTTTAGTAATTTCCTAAGTGCAATTGTAATTGCCATGGACCAGCTCTAATGGAAGTTCTTTAAGTTATGTTCTCCTTCATGACACAAACAGATGAAGGATATCAAAATCTTCTTTCCCCTTTTCCATTACTAATAGAATCACATCTCAACCTTGCCATGCAGTCTCTAATATTGCAGAGAAAATCCTTACTCCATGTATATAGGGTTGGCCCTTGATCCTTGGTTTGGCTGAGGTATGCCTCAAACATGACCCAAGGGATGGTCGCTTATCCTCCGGCTGAGTGGCTAGCCAGGGCTAGTTTGGCCTTCATTGCAAGTTAGTCCAGAGGCTGCTCTACCATAAAACTAAAGCACCTTTTTAGTAACTGGGAAAACATCTGAAAGAGATTTTATTCTCCCTTTTAATATATATAAGAATTGTAAGTTCACCTACAGCATTTGCCAAGAATAAATATCCTCCTTTTAACTGAGTGCAATCTTTACTCTGACTGTACTGTATTAAGAAAACATGGGAAAAAATGCACATGGCATTACAAGACTTTTAAATGATTATTCAGGCGCTTGCAGGGTGCTTGCTAAAGCCTTGTGGTACTTTATGGAATTAAACTTACAGGTTTAGAAATACTCTAGCTGTGACAAGACAGGAAAACCAGAACTGCAGTAGTTAAATACAGTAGGCAGAGTTCTTAATTGCACCTTCTGTACTTTGAAAACCACAAATATATGTACAAAAAGAAACACTAGACAGTAATTAGTTACCATAAACACTTTACAAATTTGTTAGGACTGCAGTCATACCTTCTTCACTGGAATTCTCTTCTTCTGTGATTACAGGCATCCTACGATTCCGAGTAACAGCTTCCTTCTTTATTGCTTGTATCCTACCTACAAAGAAATATTCAGGGGAAAATTGCCACCAGTTATTAAATGTCTCTGCATCTCAGGTACAAACAATCCAGACAGATTGCTTACTTGCTCTTGATTAGAAAAGCAGACATCAGTTGGTACTAAGGATCTTTTAGCACCTTCATAGAACCTTCATTTGGCTCTTGGTAATATAAACATAAAACATACTAAACAAAGACACTGAAAAGATGAATGCAGGATTAGTTAACATTAGCCAGAGAGATTACAGGGAATAAAGAGGTTTCTCAGATAACAAAACTACTACAGATTCATCAGACCAAATAAAAGCACAGGAATGAAATTCATAAATAAAATGGCTGGAATACCTCAGTTTTTCAGCACTGTCTTTCAAGAAAATAAGGCTGGACACCTAATGAAACCCTGATTAGAATATACTTGGAGGAATGTAAGAAAATACTTGGAAAATATGACTTCATAAAAATGAGCTGATCCAAATGACATACATTTAAGGGTGCTAAGTGAATTAATTTACTGAACTACTGAATTATTTTTGGTATGTAGGAAGATAAGCCAATGCCTGACTGAATCAGACCCTAGGTCCATCTAGTCCAGTATCTTGTCTTTTGCAGTGGCAGGTACTACATGCTTCAGAGGAAGGTGCAAGAACCCTGCAGTAGGCAGAACTGGGGTAATCTGGTATTCGATCTGACCCTAATCTCTAATTCAGTAGAACCTCAGAGTTATGAACACCAGAGCTACGAACTGACCTCTGTTAAACATAAACTACTAAAAAAAATAAAAGGAAAGCAGCATTCTTCTTCTGCACAGTATGATTTCAAAGCTGTATTAAGTCAATGGTCAGTTGAAAACTTTTGAAAGAACCACCATAACATCTTATTCAGAGTTATGAACAACCTCCATTCCCAAGGTGTTTAACGCTGAGGTTCCACGGTAGTTAGATTATCTCAAGCCCGCATCAAGTTTCAACATTCTTCCAAACTTTGTTAAGATTAACTACATCTCTGTATAACAACCACCACCTGCTCTAATGAGTTCCACAATGTAATCATGCCAGGTGAAAGAGTTTTCTTTTATCAGTCTTGAATTAGCCACTTTTTATTTTATTGACTGTCCTCTTGGTTTGGTTATGAGCAGTGTTCCCTCTAATTTTTTCCACACTTGTGTGGAATGAACTTTATTATGTGCACCAATATGAAGGGGATGTGTCACACATCACCTCCATATTGATGCACATAAAATTCATGCGGCAGGGGTGCAGCTAAGGAGTTTGGAGTATGAGAGGAGGCTCAGGGCTAAGACAGAGGGTTGGGATGCAGGAGGGGATGAGGACTCCGGCTCGGGGTGCAGGCTCTGAGGCAGGACCAAGGATAAGGGGTTTGGGGTGCGGGAGAGGGCTAGGGCAGGGAGTTGGCATGCAGGGGGGTGAGGGCTCCGGCTGGGGGGTCCAGGCTGTGCTGGGGCTACGGAAGGGAGAGAGGACTTCCCCACAGCAGCACTTGGTCTGGAGGGGATAGCGCCTCTTCCCCGTCCGTGACAGGTCTGGCCTGGGGCGCCTCTTCCCCATCCATGCTAAGTCCAGAGGGGACGGGGGGGCTGGGTTGGGGCACCTCTCCCCCTTTCTGCAGCAGGTCTGGGGTGCCTCTCCCCAGGCAATGGCAAGTCCAGGAGGCTGGTCTGGGCACCCTTCTCCCCGACTCCACCCACAGCAGATTCCAATGGTGGGAAGGAGCTGGGGGAGGGGCACATCCCCCTGGCCACAGCAGGTCTGTCTGCAGTCTGAGCTGCCCAGAGGAGCAGCAGCAGCTGTGGCCTCCTTTTTGTGCCCCTACCCCCCAGATCACTGGCAGGCAGCCAGCAGTGATGGAGGGCAGGGCGGAGAGGAGTCCTTAGCTAACCGACATAGGAGCCTGGGGGGAGTGGAGGAGGGAAGCCCTGGCCCAGCAGGCCTAGAGGAGCGCACGAAAAGGGCTGCAGCACAAGTGAAGTGGAGCAACAGGCCACAGGGCCCCTGCTAAGCGTGGGCCCGGCACCATTATAAACTCGGTACTGTCTGGGTTGGACCAGGCCCATGGGAGGGGCACCACGGTAAGCCCAGAGCTCGGCATCTCTCCCTGCTGCAGTCCCGAGTGCCTGTGTGGCGCTTAACAGTCTGCTACGCAACCGCACAGCTCAGAGGGAAGTTAGGTTATGAGACAGGGAGAACAGAAGCTTCCAATCTACACTTTTTAGACCATTCATAAAATGAACAATCCCAATCTTTGAACTCTCTCTTTATTGAGTAAAAAGCAAATCCCTAATCATACTTATCACCCTTATCTGCACTCTAATTCTACAGTTTGTTTTTTTTACTTGCGGTGACCAGTACTCCACGCAGCATTCAAGATAAGGCAGCAGCACTGATTTATAAAAGCATGAATATATTCCGTATCATTCTCCCTCCCATTCCTTATAGGACTTAACATCTTGCCTGGGTTTTTTTTGCTCACAGGTGCACACTGTGCAAAGGTCTTCATTCAGATGTGTACATTGATGCCAAGGCCCCTTTGCTGAATTGATAGAAGTAATTTATACCTTGTAAGGTGTATGAGTAGTTTAAATGTTGTCTTTCAGTGTGCCCTAACACTTTTCCATACTTTGAACTTGGGAAGTCAGAAAAGGGAGACTACCAACAAAAAAAAGGGTGAAAAAACCTAATATGGCACTAAAAAGGATCCTGGCAAAGTTGAACTGCAATCCTGAGAATAAATGTTTCATTATTTTAATGAGCAGGAACTGTGATTACAGAGCCTTGAACAATTAACTGCATGATTATATAAAATTCCTTTCAGACAATAACTTTTTGTATAATGGTAAAAGAAACAGTGTGGTAGCTGCAATATAACAGGATTTAAAAAGAAAAAAACCCCACAGTTGATGCAATGTTTTCAGTCTTATTCAAAAGCAATGCATTGGATGCCAACAGTGTCACCTGAACTGAAAACTGACTGAAGTATCATTAATGAGGGGAAAAAATAAATGGCACTGTGTATCAGATGGGAGTGAGATGCATCTGGTGAGGTACTCAAGACATCTGTATTATTAAGTAACCTTCCTAAGTATCTTCATTAAAAAGGTTAAAGAGCAGATAAATACTGAATTCTTAAACGGAGGATATTCATTCAAGAACACAAGAGGAACAAAAACAGAAGATAGAAACAAAAGCAGAAAACCAGACTCTCTTTTCTGGATTTTGGGCTAGACCCCCTGGAGCTATCAACATTCACACATTGCTTCTACTTCCATGAAAGCCAATCCTTGCCCAGAAGGAGAGAAAGAACAACAGCTGGTAGTCTGCCTTTGCCATCTAACACACTGGTGAGAGCAGATAAAAAGTAAAAAGCATTCTATCCTATATTACTGGCAGTAAAGAAACATTTGGGGGGAGAATTACCAAGAGCAGAGACAAGAGTTCACTTTAGATTAGCCACAGCTCTTTCCACCTGCTGAGGGAGAGAAGACAACTAAGTCAGCCAAGTCAGGTGCATTTACAAAGGGAATGACATCTCAAGTCCTTTGCTTTATTTCCTGTTTCCATCTGTTGATAAGAACTATAACCAACGGCCTTGATTGACAGAGGGTAGAGAAGAGTTCCTTAGCATCTCCAGTACCACTAATATAATGAAGAATTACCTTTGGTTTTCAATGAGTTTCTCTTCTGTATCATCTGTGACTTCTCTCTGCTTCTTTTACACCTGGGGGTTTTAATTTTTCCCTGATCAGACCCAGATTCAGAAGATTCTAATTTAACTTGACGGTGCCTTCTTGATTTGGAGGCCTAAAATCCAAACAAATCCATTCAGCAACAGAAAGGAATCTAGTTACCACATACACACAGTGACACACTCACAAGTAACTGAATCTTGTTAGGGAAGTAAGACATATTAACACAACTTTCTGTCACCACCAGTGATCACAGTCTGCTTAACACAGTGGTTCTCAACCATGAGTCTGGGCAACTGCAAGTAGGTTTCGGGGGGGTCCACCAAAATAAACCAGAGAGGAAGGCCAGCATTAGATTCACTGGGGCCCAGAGTAGAAAGCTGAATCCTGAGCTCTGCTGCTGGGGGCTGAAGCTGAAGTCCGAGCCCCTCCTCCCTGGGCTGAAACCAAAGCCTAAACAACTTAGCTTCGTGGAACTCCCTTTGGCATGGGGCCCTAGGCCAGTGGTCTTCAAACTGGGGTGCGTGCACCCTTGGGGGTGCGCGAGCCCACCCCAAAGGGTGCACGAGACCTCGGCGCCACCGCCAAGACCGTCTGGGAGACTGCCGAACTCCTGGCTGGGCTATTTTAGTCCCGCTGAAATGCCGCCGCGGAAAGTGATAACTTCAGCTTTCTGAGGCGGCATTTCGGCGGACATACCCCCCGGGGGCCGCCAGACTTTTTCCCTCCGCGGAAAGGGGCCGCGGGGGGAAAAAGTTTGAAGACCCCTGCCCTAGGCAATTGCTCTGCTTGCTACTGCCTAAAGCCAGCCCTGGCTATTAATCTACTGAAAAACAGTTGTTATGGACCAGGAATTTTTATAGCTGGGGGAGAGGGGCTCAGAAGGAAAAAGGCTGAGAACCCCTGGCTTAACAGACAGGACAATAATGACAGTAAGTGTCCATAGTAGTTAAGGACTGGACACCCAACTATTTTAGGCACTTTTGAAACTCCCACCTCCTCAAATGTTACCATTTCAGACTAACCATGCTTATTTGACATTCAAATAATGAACATATTGTGAGGCTTATTTTCAAGAACGCAGAGAATGCCCTGGTGCTACATCAGTCTTGATTTTTTATACAGCTATTTTTAAACAATAAGCAGCAAATGTTAAGAACATTTCTTGTTTAACAAAGACTACCAAGACCGAAAGTGACTTTACTGTGCAGTTTGGGGCTCCATTTTTCTCTTAGTTGCCTGGGAAAGCAATATCACGATACCTTCAACGTTTTACTACTGTATATGCAAAACACTACTGAAATGACGATATAAATGTGTGCATCCACATTCCCCAGATTAGGAGAGAAAAGCGTTTAAATGTAGATCAACTATAAAAAACAAACCAATGGAGATCGGTGGATTTCATGTTCACTGGTTCAATGAACCAATCAGACCTAGAACAACATTTTCAAAAGTACTTAAGTGACTTAAAAACCTACATCCCATTTTCAAAAAGTGTCTTCAGAACTTAAGTCTCATTCACTTTTAAAAACTCCCAAGACTTTGAAAGTTAAAAGCATTTAGCAGCTTAAATTCTGAAGTCACTTTTGAAAATTCTCTCATTTAATTTGACAGGTAAAAGTATGCAAAATTTTTTCACTTAGTTTTTAACTGCCAGCATAGACAGTTTGCCCTGGGATTGGAAAATCATGGTAGCTTTCTGAAAACGTGCACACAAAATTCTGTTCTCAGTTACCTGTGTAACGCCACTGAAAAAAAGGGATGAGCACAGATATTAAATGAAGACCAATTAGTCCTGACATAAAGAACTTTACTAACAGTTCTGTCACATGCCAAACTAGAATCCAGCTCACTCTCTCAACACCTGTATTGCTTTTGCCAAGCTAATGTGAGTAGTAAAAGTTTGGTTTTGTTGCCAATAAGGTAGGTAGGACTGAATGCCCAATGGGAGCACGCCTTGAAGTAGATGGTGCTATTTTGATACATCACTTTTCTGACCGTATTACAATTTAAGTCAATGTAAGTGTTTCTGGAAAGGTAATAATTAACAATTCCTAACAAATATATCTAATTGTTTACTTACCTCAGCAACTGCATTATAGGACTTGTATTTGATTTTAGCCAGTGCATTTGCTCTTTCAGAACCCTGTAAAGAAACAAGGAAAAGATCAGAAAAAGCCATCCAAAAGTTACCTTCCAGCATATCCCCTTAATCTTTTTCCAAGCTACTTTTTATTCACAATCTCAGAGCTTTTCACTCAGATCTCAAAGTGCTTTACTAAATTGGGGAATCATCATCCCTGATTTATATACAAGGAAACTAAGTAGAGCTAGCAAGACATGCCCAAGGGGTCACAACATGTCAATCGCCTGTCTCCCACGCCTCTGTCCTATCCTCTGAACCATGCCAACTGTGGGCTTTATAGGTCTGCTTGCTTTGACTTAGTATTTTTCAAGTGTTTGAGCACGGGCCACAGAGCTTTGCTGCTATGTCTTAGCTGTCCATTGATCTTGTCCTTCCTTATGATCAATTATGAAAAACAGAAATAAAATGCAAGACAGACTCACTTTGCTCAAAGAAATTAGGATCTTTAAACAACTAGAGGATGAAGATAAATGAGGCAGCGATCCCTTCTGTGAATATACAACCTGTTTATAACATTCACTCACTATGTCTCTATAGTGGAGTTGGGCACGGGGGAAAGAGAATAGATCTCAATATTTACAGTATGCAAATTGATAAAATATAAAAGTGTACAAAGGTGGCAGTTTCTATATTACCTGAAATAACATTCAGTGAAAGGGCAATATTAAATTAAGAAACAACTACTTGAGAGTCATTGTATAGGATCCATTTGGCAAACTGTGTCATTTGTAGAGAGCTAAGTGTGTAAAATAAGTGCTGCTGAAAAAGTCCTTATTTCAGTAAAACTATCAGATTTCCAGAGTAAAGCAACTGTGACTTTGGTTTTCCTAGGCTTCCACAGTGCAGAAAATCATACACGCAAATAGCTATGAAATGTAACTTTATCTGGGGTTCAACCCAGCAGTTATTTAAACAAAAAGCAGCACTATGAAACAGTTCATTGTAAAAACTGAATACAGCATTGAGTTGAAACTACAGGAGAACCAAAAAGGAATGTGGCCAGGATAGTAGAGATCAAGCCCCTACTTCCATAGAGAATGGCCATGTATTCTTCATGAAAAGTGTTCAGGACCTCTCAAGTTGTGACCTGTGTCCACCACTAACACAGAAGAACATACCTGCTAAAGAACACTAATACTATTTCCTCCAGAACTCTGGAATTTGAAGGTCTCCCATGCTAATACTGGCCAGGCTTGACCTGACCACTGCTTAGCTTCTTGACTTGATCACAGATTGACATGCTCTGACTGCAGATTAGGTTGACCAATATCATTAAGAGATTACATAGTAAACTTTTCTTACTTCTGAGTCTTGAGAAGTCCCTCCTTCCTTTTTGTCAGTCGTTTCTTCACTATCTTTAGCCTTTGAGGAGGATTTCTGAAAAAGTATAGATATTTAAAACTCATTCAGGACATGAACAAGTCAACATCACTATGCATATTTTCAGGTATCACAGTTTCTATTTGACAACATAAAATTTAAAAGATCAATTTATTCTACGAAAGTAATCACAGTCTCTCCTCCCTTCTACCTCAATCTAATATTTTAATTACTAGTATCATGTCCCTTGCATGACTTCAAAGTAAGTGTGTGTAGCACATTTAACATTTACACTACAGGATTGCATAGCCCCTACTTAAAGCATTCATGCATCACTAATCCTTCAGACTTCCATAGAAGCAATATGAATATATTATTATGTGGTGTTTCACTCATTAAAATTTTTTCAAGACAAAGCTTTAATTTATTATTTGAAAAATATATTCAGAGGTCTTCCCACATTTAACACATTCTACATACTCATGACGACCTGCACTGCCACAGCATAATAGAGACTATAGCCTACCATTTTGTCCTGTTGCCACTGCTGATAGTCCAAAATCATATTCTTAATATTAATTACAAATTCATCCTTTGTCAAGCTCAGAGCCTTGTCCGGCTGGGATTTGTCAGTGGAGATCAAACACTTCATTTTCTGATAGTGGTCATGAACATTCAACATTTCCTGGAGTGAAAAATGTTAAAAGCTTTTAACAAAACAATGATGTAACAACAAATAAAGAATATAAACTCCTGATTAAATATGGTCATTAGAAAAATATTATATGCACAATCACAGTGTATTGAACTAACAACTGTTTTAAAAAGGAGGTTATTAAAATTAGCTGATCACTGTTAGTAGCAGCAAGTCTTAAGAGTGTATTAATATCTAGTATCGTGGTCCCACCAGCTTACTGGAAAAGCAGAGGAAGACAGACTGTGCACTAAGAAGGAAATTTAGTAAGAAACCTCAGTGGTACCAAGTAATTATTTTCAGGCAGAGATTTCAATCCTCAGCTCTTTGAGGCATTTTAAAGTTTTCTCCCCATTTCATTGTTAGTTAACGATTTCAGTGGCAGTGGAGGACGTGAGATGGGGAGCAGGTCTTCCCCGTGTACAAGTCTAATCTGCTAGAACCAACTGGTAGATACATCATGAACCAGAAGGCTGATCAACACGACTAAACAGTGTCAGAGTTTGTATAGGTAACATTATACTAAACAAAGGGGAGCAGTAAAATGACCACAATTTAAAATGGGAAAATAGGCAAGGGTAAAAAAAAAAAAAAAATAAGGCCCCAATCCTACATATGCTGGTACATAACATGCTTACTCGTATGCAGCCAGTTGTCAAATAGGGAAAACACAAGGGTCAAAATTTAAATTAAAACACTGTCTTTTGCAGCATATTTCTACCACCCCTTCTCTAAGAGTTGCCTGTTTGGATTGGCAGGGAACAGTCTTAACATGTCTGTGAAGCACTTTGCACACTTTCGATATTATACGAATATCGTAGTCCTTCCGTGAAAATAGACGCAGTGTTTCAGAATGGATGGTAAACTGTTGTCCTCATTTCTGTAACAGAACTTTTACGAAGATCAGATCATGCAATTAGAGAATTTATATTAAACAATAATGATAATTATTTTGTAGCACAAAAGTTACTGTACCTCCAATACATCATTAGTGATGAGCCTGCTTACTCGGTTACTTAGCTCCTTAAATTCCTCTTTAAATTCAGTTTGTCGAATCTTTTTCTTAGTTCTGAAGGACAACTGTATAAAGATGGGTATATTTGGAAATACATGGTAAAAGAAATGTACAGGTCTGTTTATAACTATGAAAATTCTCACCTTGACAGTCAAAAATGAAAGATGCTAAAAGGCATGGATCTAGAAAACAAGGTGATCCCGACATTCATCTGTATAGATTTATTTTCAAACATTCAGTGTCACAGGAATGATTTAATAGCTTTTGCGAAACACTTTTTAAAAAAAAGATATTCCTTCACTGCATAGATCAGTTATCAGAATTCAAGCCACCACTCAAACTCAGAAAAACTGAATATTAATTTCTACAGATTAAAAGCCATGACAAATTATAAAACTGCCAAAGCAATATTTTTGAAAATAATTGCTAGTTTTTTTAAAGCAGAACACTTGATGAATTCAGATTACATCTAAATTACATTTTAAATCCAACAGCCTCTATTGTGGGTTAGTTATGTAAAGTGCCTACTGCACTTTGGGGTATTGTAAAAAAGTAACTGCAAACCAAGTGCACTGGTGCTGCTCAATTCTCTCTTCATTTCTTATTTTTAACTAAACATCCTACAACAATTAGTAGACAGACAGACTTTCTAAACACAGTAATCTTTTTGTGCAATAACTCACTAGTTTGGGCATTGCTGTGAAGTGAAATGCTTTGTCTAATCTCAGCTTTCTAAATATGTACGCTGCATCATAATGCTGGGCATTTATCAGATCCTGTTGAAATCTCTGAACTTCAAGCCACTCCTTGAGTGCAATTCTGATCTGCAATAGAAAAAAAGGAATCTATTTTACTGATACACATTTCCTCGAACAGTCGTTAGAGATTTTAGCTGACCAGTGGAGTAAACGCTACAAACTGGAGACATGCCTGAATAGGGTGTATATGACAGAAGTGACCTTAAAACTACAGAAAAGATACAGTAACAGATTCTACTAACAACAAGCAATTAATGTAATGTAAGTAATCCTATACAACATTGTTGTGTTCAGTATTCTAAGTTTAGCCATCCTCCTTGACAATGAATACAACGTCAACCTTACTCTGACTTTTAAAGATGTTTATAAAAAAAAAGTTAAGGAGGAATCAGAAAAATTATTTCAACCAGAGACAAGTACCAAAGGTGCAAAACCAAATACAGACAGGAGGTATGGGAAGGACCCTACCAAATTCACCGTCCCTTTTCGTCAATTTCACGGTCATAGGATTTTAAAAATTGCAAATTGTAAAAAGTACAAATTGTACACTGCATTTCCGACACTACCTTTACATTTTGTTTCTTCTCCAAAACCTTTCTGATGCATTGAAAAAGTGTGGAAGTATCTCATCAGTCCCCACCTCTTAGCGCGTGTATGCACTTCCCTTCAACACAGCACTTGGAAATTTTACACACATTTAAATGTCAGGGAACAAACCTACTAGTTAAAGACTAATGTCAAAGATGCCCCTGTCCCCATTCTGTTCTGATCTGACAAGGTGAGAAGTTAATTCATACGCTCCTGAAAGCTGTAAAGAGAACAGTATAAGGATTCTTACCTAAGTGTCATAATTTTAACCTGCTCAGGAACTCTAGCAAGGTGCATGAAAGATGTAAAGTCTTCCCTCTGTCTACCCTGCAAGGGAGAGAAAACATTTTCCTCTCCTACCCGGTCCTGGCTGTGAAGATGGTTCCTGATACTTTACCCCTCAGCTCTTGATGGTGCAAAAAGGATGCATCTATTCTATGTGTCCCCCAACATCTCTTTTTTAGTCCCCCTTTCTAAAGAATAGTTTCAGAACATGTATCTATATTGCTTATTCCTTTCAGAAGAAACTGCAGTTAAACTTATAATTTCCCTGTTATATATGTGGTTCAGAAGAGTAACAAACAAAAACCGATGAAACTTTGGCCAGTTTTCACTTTGCAGCAGGTTGGGGAAAACATAAGCACTACCAGCAGCACTAGAGCTCTCTACAGCACTAGGGAAAGACTGCTGATCAGTTTACTCTCAGCTCACATTTGGAAGCCTAGGAACTTTAATGTATTATTTTTTAAACAAAGGAGAGTCTCCAATAGGCACAGGCAGTGGTATTTTTCAGAACTTAAAGTATCATGGCTTTCGTTAATTTAGCCAGTTTTTAGGATGTCAGACTTCAATGATGTTCAAAAAGGCTAGTTTTCTTAGAGGGCCCATTTCTTCCAGAATACTCTTGTTTTTATTCATAAAAAAGAGGGGGGGCAAAAATCTCTTTCAGTTGAGGTGGTAAATATAAGAAACCTTAAAACAATCATAAAAGTCTGATATTCTTTTGAGAATGAATCCTCAAAAAGACTTACCTTTTGTTTTGGCTTACAGAGTTGTGTATTATACAATCCATACAGAAGATATAGAGCACCAACACGAATCTGGAAAGTGTAAGGAGGCAAGAAGTATCGCCATGCCAGATCCAATGCCTTCTGTGTAAACTTATTCTTCTCTAAAGGCCTTGTTTGACCACTAAACAAATAAACAAAATAGATAAAAAGCAAATAGTGATACAAGTAAGTTTTTAAAAGTCTTAACCCATTAATACATTTAAAACTTATGTTAGACTAAGGTCTGATTATAACCGACAAATCTTCAAAGATAATCAGGATTAAATCTCTTAAATTTACCTCTTGCTATTCTGTCCTTCCTTTCATTAAACAGAAGATCTATGTTCTGAAGGATGCAATGATCTGATTTTGTTCTCAGAAACCCCACATGATGAGGATACAAACTCCTCAGTCCTGAATGTCCCGGCTTTTGAAGTTAGTCAGACTTAACATTACTAGATAATTTTATATTCATGTTCTTCCTTATTGAAAGGGGACCATTTCATTACTGCATTTTCTAATCTATTTCTATCGCTAGGAATTCAAATAGTATGCTTAGAG
This sequence comes from Dermatemys mawii, assembly GCA_007922305.1. NCBI lineage: Eukaryota > Metazoa > Chordata > Testudines > Dermatemydidae > Dermatemys > Dermatemys mawii. The sequence continues at coordinate 83,780,185 of ML677332.1, forward strand.
TACAGGCAAAGTGCATGGGCTCAGTACAGCATCTCTTGGAAGCAGTGCAACAGGAGCCACATGAAATACAAATACTACATTCAGAATCTCAGTATACTTTACAAGAAGTAAAGCTTTTGAGATTTCACTGTCTCCCTCTTTTAAGTTTGCTTTATAATCTTATTTTTTCTTAAAGTTACAGACTCGAAGTGCAGAGTTTGGCACACTGGCTGCAGAGGAAGAGTAGCTGACAAAAACTGTCCAAAGACAAAACATATTAGAGCACTACTAGAACTAGCAGTATGATTTTGAATGGTACAATTAGATTGACTGTCATGATCCCAGCACAGAGAGAGGGGATGCCAGGTCTCTCACAGGGGTGGGGGTTTACAGGGAGGTGCCAGATTTCTCATGGGGTGTGCCAAGTTTCTCACAACGGGGGAAGGGGGGTGCGTGCCGGCTCTGGGGGG
>ML677332.1:83790633-83843944 GCA_007922305.1 Dermatemys mawii
GACATTAGCAGTTATTTAAAAAGTCCTCCCAGACAGCCATTTAACCCCCAAAATCCCAGACACGTCCAGGAAAAAACGGACACATGGTAACCCTACCCTCGCTCAACCAGGGCGCGTGCGCGCATGTTCACCTTTCATCTACTGTCCTCCAGCTTCTCTAACCGCAGGGCCAGGGGAGTGTTTCCCCTCCACATTCCGGGAGGGCGGGGCCAGGGCTAAGTGAGGGGAGCCTCTATCCAGTCAGTCCAGTGAGGGCAGCTGGGGGAGCCTGCCCCCACCTCACTAATGGCAGTAATGTGCCAGGTGGGCTGAGTGAGCAAACAAAACAAAGAGCCAGCACTCACACGCTCGCTCGGAGGTGGCCAGTGCCCCGGCAGGGAGGCAGTGTCACTCAGCCCACAGCCACAGAGCCCACATGGGGCCTAAGAGCCCTGCCTAGGCAGGAGCCCTGCTTTAATGGCCAGGTTCTGCCCCTCCACCCTACCACGCATGGCAGGCACAGTTGTTCACCTGAATTTTATGGGTTAGTTGTTATGGCTCACCACTGATCACCTCTGACCGGAAGATTTATAGGTTCTTGTCCAATTCAGACTACAGGATCTGAGAACTCAGAGAGTTCTACATCAGGAGAGGACTCCCAGGGTGCTTAGCAAAAACATTTACACTCTGAGAACAATACCAAATCGATAAAAGCTTTATTGACATTAAGAAAAGAATAATGAAGGCTATGAAATGTATGACTGCAAAACAGTAAAAGAATTCCAAAACTCCTGATGGTAACATTCCTATTATAAGTACCTGAACCTAACATCCTAACACCCTTCCTTGAGGTCCTGGTAATAGGAGGTGAAGGACCAGCCTTATTCCTGGCATGCCCGATAAGACAATGGTGCTGGCTTCCCCAATAGTTAAGAATGTGGAGTGATTATAGTATAGGAACTCCTCACTTAAAGTTGCCCCAGTTAACATTGTTTCGATGTTAAGTTGCTAATCAGTTAGGGAACATACTCATTTAAAGTTGTGCAATGCTCCCTTATAAAGTTGTATGGCAGCAACCTGCTTTGTCCACTGCTTGCAGAAAGAGCAGCCTGTTGGAGCTAGCTGGTAGGGGCTTGTAACCAGGGTGGACCGGCAGCCCCCCAATCAGTTGCCCACTCCCCTAAATTCCCTGTGTGGCAGCCACCCAGCAGGTTATCAACTGCTGGCAGTTCAGTTGTCCCTCCCCCCACTGCCATGTGTTGTTCCTGCCCTCTGCTTGGACCTGCTCCCGGGATCTTCCTGCTTGCTGTGCGGTGCAGGGGAGTACGGGGGTGGGGAAGGGATGGACTAATGTCAGGGTGTCTCCCTCCCCCCTGCTCCTGCACCCCGCTTACTCCTTCTCCATCTAGAGCAGGGTGGGGACACAGACTGAGAGAGACAGAGAGAACTTGGGGCAGCAGCTGCTGTCTCAAATTCCTGATCCACTTAAAAAAACAATGTACTGAAGAGTGGAGTCAGCATACTTAAAGGGGCAATGCACATCTCTCTCACACAGGGTGTGTCTCTCTGTCTGTCATGCTGCCTTTTAGAATGTGAGGCTACATTAACAACGTGTTAATCCTTGAGGGCTCAGCCAAAAGCTAGTTCATCATTTATCAGTAAGGTATTCCCTGGGAAATATCCCACTCTCTACCTTCACCACCTCAACCAAGCTTCACAATCATCATCGCTGTGTACAGTATTAAATTGTTTGTTTAAAAGGTATACACTGTGTGTGTATATATAGTTTGTCTGGTGAAAAAAATTTCCTTGGTACCCAACCCCCTCTATTTACATTAATTCTTATGGAGAAATTGGATTCGCTTAACATTGTTTTGCTTAAAAAGTCACATTTTTCAGGAACATAACTACACTGTTAAGTGAGGAGTTCCTGTAATAGATTTGAAAAGTATGAACATACACGAGCTTTCTTATACAGCTGTTGTTATTTATGAGAATGTCAGTGCATTCATTCTGGTGATGTTGGCCAACCTAATAATTTCAAATTATGATTTGTAAGCAAAGTTTAAATGAGCTCTCCCTAACAGCTAGTGAGAGCTGGGAGGAAAGGTTTCAGGACTAGGTGTGAATGTAAACACAATCTGATCTACCCAGGCATCCAGCAAACAGAGCTGTGTTGCTCAAGTGATAGACTTTGGCTGGGGTTGTTTCACTTGAATCTGGGGGTAATGAAATGTTGAGAGCTCATCTGAAATCACTGAGAGCTGGGTGCAACCTCAAGAGACCAACTCACAGAGGTCACAGTGGCACGTGCCAGCAGAAGGTGACAGTGTAGGGCCATTGGCAACAGATTGATGGAATGAATGGTGGCACAATGAACAGCAGTGGCCAGAGCGAACAGTGAGCAGCAGGAGGAACAAGCAAGGTGCCTTCTTGCCCCCCCCGTCCTCCCCCCCGGGAGGTGAACTCATGTGAAAGCACCTCTGAACTGAGTCTCCACTGACCAAGGACAATACCGGTGAGTGTTAATGAGGCTGTTAAGAATGCTGGAGACACAACACAGTTCATGAGAATGCACACGGCTGTGGCATCAGACAGTCTATTTAAGCAAGAGATACCACACACTACAAACTGGAGACCAACGTGAAGTTCATTGTCACTTGTTCATCCTGAAGTTGAACACTGATTCCGAACAAGACCAGAAAATGCTCACTATCTTTTTGCAAGAAACTCAATTGACTGGCTACAAGCATGTGGTGCAACAGTGAAAAAGTGAAGAACTTTCTCACCACATTCAAAAAATTTGCATACATGGCTGATGAATGCACTGATGCAAATGAGCACCAAGTATTAAGTCATTGTGTATGTTATCTTGATGTCAGTGGTAGACCAGTAGATGCCTTTCTAGATGCTAAAGTTATAGAAGACATATTTGCTGCATCTGTGGCAATCCACATCTTAGAAGAGTTAAATGCTTGTCAGTTGGACCCCAAACAGATGGCTGCTTGTGCATTTGACGGAGCTGCAAACTTCTCTGGAAGACATGCTGGAGTACAGGCTTTGCTCAGAAAAAAGTATAACCCTAATCTCTCCTATACATACTGCAGAGGCCATCTAGTTCAACTGGTGCTAGTATGCACTGCAGACTCTTCAAAAGGCACTTAAAAAGCTATAAATTGAATGTCTTCATTATATTCTTTTTTCAGCAAGAGTCCAAAAAGACTATCTTGGAAAAAATAGACAATACACTGGGACTGAAGTTCAAATTAGTCCATTCTGGGAAAACCCTCTGCCATTCTCATGAGCAATCCTTGGTTGTTGTCTTAAAATTACTCCAGCTATTATTACTGGCTTTGGAAAGTATCTACCAAGATGGGATGGATCTAAGTAGTGAGGCTAGGGGATTACTTTTGCTGCTATGTTCAGAGAAGACTATTATAGACCATAGGATCTCAGAGTTGGAAGGGACTCAGGAGATCATCTAGTCCAACCCCCTGCTTGAAGCAGGACCAACCCCATTTTTTGCCCCATATCCCTAAATGGCCCCCTCAAAGATTAAACTCACAACCCTGGGTTTAGCAGGCCAATGCTCAAACCACTGAGCTATTCCTCCCCCACATTCTCTCTCTTGTAAGTCTGCTGTTGAAACCATTTGGGTTATTAAACAATGTCATCCAGGAATCTGCTACAACAGCAGCAGGGCCCGTGCAAGGATATTTCGCGCCCTAGGCAAAACTTCCACTTTGCGTCTCCCCCGCACCCCGGAGCCCTGCAGCAGCTCCTCGATCCCCACTCCCCCCGCCCGGGGAGCCCTGCGGCAGCTCCCCACCCCAGCTCACCTCTGCTCTGCCTCCTACCCTGAGCATGCTGCCGCCGTTCCACTTTTCCCACCTCCCAGGTTTGTGGTGCCAATCAGCTGTTTGGCACGGCAGGCCTGGGAAGGGAAGAGAAGCAGAGGGGGAGGGGGGCATGCTCAGAGTGGGAGGTGGAACAGAGGTTAGCTGGGGCAGGGAGTGGTTTCCCTGCGCCCTCCCACCCCGTTACTTGCTGAGGGCAGCCCTTCCCGTGCTCCCTTGCCCCAGCTCACCTCTGCTCCACTGCCTCCCCTGAGCATGCTTTTTGGCGCCCCCAACCACTTGGCGGCCACCTACTTCACCTAGTGGTTGCGCCAGCCCTGAACAGCAGTAGATCGTTGTCCAGGAATAGAAGCTACATTTGAATCAGTCAGAGAGCTATTCATTGAAAAAGTACTGGAAGAAGCAAGGACTTCAGTCCAGAAGCTGACTAATGAAGGCATTTATATTGAACCCTTAAGTGAAGAGGACAAGAAGTATTTGCTAAGACAACTGAAAAAGTACACTGACTTGTTTCTTAAAAATCTACAACAGTGACTTTAGATTCTACTCACCTTCTACGTAGCTTTTACTGATGCCTGTCCTATAAAACACCAACAGTTTAATGGAGTGAGGCACTAACAGCAATGGGGTTGCCATGTGCTCAAGACACAAAAGAGACTTTGAACACAGAGTGGAATATCATATGACAAATTAATGAAGATTTGACTTCAACTTCTTTTTTATAATCACTGGTGACTCAACCTGATCTTTGTGCAATATTTCTTGGGATGAAAGAAGTAGGAATTCATCTCTCGCTGCTCCCAGTCACAACAGCTGCAGTTGAGCATTCTTTTTCATCAGTTAATAAAACGTTGTGTTCTGAAGAAAGATGCCTTCTGCCTGATCATGTGGATGAACTAATGAGCATATCAATTGAATGAATGGAGGTACTGGACACACCAGAAGCCACCAAAGATAAATGCATTGCATTCAAGAAGTTCATTAACAGAGTTGCACAAAATTATAACAAGAAACCAAGAAGGATGTAGATGTAGTGCTTCCTAGAAGGGCTGAGTAGCCAACTTTAATTTGTGTGATGATTTTAAAACGTGAGTTAAATCTAATAACATGGTCATGAAACATTTTTCAGTTTTTAATATGGTGCCATACAGCCTACCTTCATCCTCACAGTCTCACCCCTGATTGGCCTGGATACCCCTTCCCCTGTAAATTCAGACAGCCCCCCTAATTTCAATTCCTGGGGGAAACACTGGTTGGAACCAGTATATACAAGCCTCTCCGGGTGTTGGTATGTCTCTGGAGATGCTACAACCTGAGTGAATTTGCCTAATCACCCCCTCACTGTTCTTAGTTCCCACAGGGCCATGGTTCCCCCTCCCCCATGGAATTATATACTGTCCCTACCCACAAAGATATACAAACAACACAATATGATCTCCCAAAGATATTGCAGCAAATTTCTTTTTTTTTGTCACAGGGTGGAAATGGACTGAAGATAAATAAATGGATAACTTGTGGCAAATGCAGTTTTTGTACAGGCAGCAATGCCAGAGAACCTTCCCACCAGATACTAAGAAAACCAAACAGCCAGATAAATCATCACTGACCTTTAGCTTCCCTTCATGACTTGATTTACACTTTCCACTTGACTCCACCTTCTTTGAAGAATGTTTTTTTTCCAGGGGTCTGGTGGTGAACCCACCTGATCCCACACCAGCTGAAGTCAATGGGATTTTGTCACTGATTTTAATGGGAGAAAGATAAGGCTTCAGGGGAGGAGAGGCAATTGCTAGCCCATGAAAGAAGTTCAGCTAGCAGGTTAGCTGCGAATGCCTCACCTGGCAACAAGGTTGGAAGCATCTGCACCTGTTTGCTTATGCAAGATACTTTGTGACTGTTAACAGCCCAAGCTGCCAGAGGTCCCCACTTCTTTGTGACTGACTGGTGATCAGACGCCTGCTGCACAGCTCAGCTAGAAACTGTGGGGGGCAAGGCGTGTGTCTCGACTGCATTTGGCCATCAATGGAGCTTTCCCAGGAACAAGCCCTTTTAAAATGTCTCAACCGCCTTGAGGCTCTAATGCTTGCCAGGAAAGACAAGCTGGGGGTGGCCGGTGTTATCAGGGATGCACCCGAGGGCAGAGCAAAGCAAGGGGAAGGGGCGTGGAGCGGTGGGGTAGACTAGGGTGGCCAGGTGTCCTGATTTTATAGGGACAGTCCCGATTTTGGGCCTTTTGCTTATACAGGCTCCTATTACCCCCCACCCTGTGTCCCGATTTTTCACAGTTGCTGTCTGGGCCCCAGCGAGCTCAGGCCCAGCGAGCCCCAGTCCGACGCGCACAAAGACACGTAGGCGGGCGCGGGGTGAGCCAGGCGGCGGCGTGACGGAGGCGGGGGGAGGGGGAAGCCGGTTGGCCCCGGCGGGGGGATGCCGAGCGGCACGTAGGGCGGGCGCGGTCCCGACTGGAGGGGCCCGGCGCGCTCTCAGCGCGGCAGCCTCGCCCTGGAGCAGAGCCGCGGCGGCGACGGGGCGCAGAGCCCCGCTGTGAGGCGCCTGGACCGGTCTCCCGCGCTCGTCGCAACGCAGCAGGTGCCGGGGAGCCTGGCAGCGCCCCGCTCCCCTCAGGCGGGCCCAGGTAAGAGTCACCCCCCGGCGGGCGGCCCGGCCGGGAAGAGGCGCCGAGAGCTGGTACCTTGGAAAGCTCTTAAAGGCACAAGGAGTAAACCCGGCCCGGCCGGGCAGGCAGGAGCCCCGCCTGGGTGTGAGGTACCAGACCCGTTTCATGGGCCTCCGGGGGACGGGAGAATGATCCCTACGCTGAACCCCTCACAGATGCCAGGAACTGAAGCGGCCCTTCCTCCCTCCCCAGCAATTTCCCAGGCAGCATCGTTCCCACGGATGAACCGGGGCTGGGGGTGGTTTGGCCGCACATCTGGAGGAAAGCGGGGCAGTTGGGTCCATCCTTCAGCCCCCCGGGTCCTTGACATGAAGAGGTGTCAAAAGGCGGATTAAACCCACAGACGCAGAGAAGTGGAGCGTGGAGGCAAAAGCTCTGGGCTGAGAGATCCGGTTGGATTGGCTGGGTGGGTTGGGGTTAGTGTGAAAAGAACGAAAATTGTAGCCCTTAAATCTGAATTCTTTTGGGTTTGCTTTATTAAACTGAAGCACCACCATTATTCCAATGTGAGGAGGGAGAGTTTTGCAGTGGGGATGTCTTAGGTGGGACAGGGGTTAGGTATGAGTGAGAGAGTCCTAATAGAAGAACGGAGATCGAAAGAAAAATTATAGTTAGTTTTCCCTATAGACCATAATGGTACAGTAAATGGTAACGTTAAGTAACTGAACTTTAAAAAAATGTGATTTTAAAATCAATAGTTATTGGATCAATTCAAGTCAGTTTTTTTTGTGAAATAATCATGCTGCATGCATCATAATTTTTAAAGCATAATGACTTGGTCATTTTGATTATTTTCCAAAACAACAAAAGTAATCTGAAACATCAACTAATATCTTTCAAATATTAAGTTTTAAATAAAAAGCCATTTCAAATTACCAAGTGTTAAAAGCTATTTGATGCAACAACATTTTGGATACAAAAATAAACTTTAAAATTATTGTGTAAATAAAAAAATTGTGCTAGACTTTGATCCTTTAAATGAGTTCTTTACAAACTGTAGAAATGGTGGCTGTTTCAGCAGATTACTGATTATTTTAAAGTGCCATTTACTGCTCCTTTCATTGGTACAGGAATAGGAGCAGTAGCAAAGCTGTTGTACAAATCATGTATATTTCATGTGTCTGCCAGCTGAGAGCAGCCTGTGCTGTTTTTCTCCAAGAGCATCATAGATTATAGAATCTCTCAGGAATTACCAGCTGGGACCAGACCTGAAGTCTATATAGTCCGGTGTCTTTTCTCCAATAGATTTTGTTAACTATGAAACAGAAATAGAATACCACAATAATTGAGAAACCATCCTAAGTATTAAGGTTTAAGATTAGCAGTGTTAGTCTGTATCCATAAATAAAAGGAGGAATGCTTGTGGCACCTTAGAGATTAACCAGTTTATTTCAGCATAAGCTTTTGTGGGCTATAGCCCACTTCAACGGATGCATAGAATGGAACACACAGAAGTAAGATGCATTTATATATAAAGAAAGCAAAAAAAGTTGTACATTACCATACCAGTGTGTTTTTCTACTCCTTTTTCCACCCACAGTGGGCTTAATGATTTGGAGGAGGACAAATTAGCTAATGAATTCCAACCTACGTGAGTGTTGTTCCCACTGTTTAGCACAGGTGTTATCTATGGAATCAACCAGATTCTTCCTTTCATAGCTGTTAAATTATTTGGGGCCCACTGAAGTCAGTAGACATTTTGCCTTTAATGTCAATGGGAAGAAGACACAGCCCTTACTTACTAATCACTGACTACATGCTGGTGCTGTTAATACTCATGGAGTGGAATGAAGTGCTTGTCTCCCAGGAAGTTTACAATTAAAGGGACAGATCCTTTGTTGGTGCTCCTCGCTGGCAAAACTTTAGTTTTTTTCGGGGTGTGTGTGTGTTTTTAACACATCTGAACGAGGAAAGTTTTATCTTTCACTTGCCAGTGTAGACAGAGCCTAAATGTGAGCAGGATTTGGTTCTAGAGTAGTGCATACTTTACAAATTTGTATATAAATGTCTGTGTTTGATTTAAGTGTGCAGCGTGTGTCAGGGGTTCCTAGAAAGAGGAGGTAGCTAGGGATATAGGGCAAAACTCTGACAGTGATAGGTGTCAGGACAGCAGCATTCTATGAAGTGAAGGTGCAAGTGACGCTTGATGGTCTGCAAGAAACCTTTGAAGAGGAGGAAGCCAGCAGCTTCATTTCTCAATATTCCAGATCCTTCTCTCTTTATGGATGGCATTTTAGATTTGAATACAGTGCCTGTTACTGTGATGTGAAGAGGAAAAACAACACAATCAGAGTTATGACTCAGCTTTCACCATTTTTACTTCGTAGCATCTAGGGTTAATTCAGGGTTGCCATCAGTCCACTCATTTATTTCGATTAAATAGTGTCTCTTTCATCTGAAGCTCCTTCAGATTTTTGCATCTGATAAACCGTAATTGCTGAGTGCTGATTGTTGAATAGTTTCTGACCAAAAGACTGTTTTTCCAAACAAAAAATGGATAGGTAATGTTGATTGGCAGGGTTGTTCTGTATGCCTGAGATCACTTATATTAAAAAAAAAAAAATTTGATATTCTTTTGGTTCAGGCCAACATTCAACACAAAAGTATTAAATAATATGCAGTTTATTGATATTTCTGACATAAATTAAGGGACTAAAAAATAGCAAGAATTGCTCCCAGTGTCAGCGAATGCTTTTTTATTTTGTACTGAAAAACAGTGTACGTGTATTAAAATACCTATCCAATATGAAAGCCTGAGTGGCTAAGAAGTTTGATATGGTTTTGAAAAAGAGTATTGTGTTGAATGAATAAGTTTGTGAGAATTTTGTTAACAGAACTTGTAGATTTGTAACTTATACAAACTTCCCAATGTAGAAACCTGTCACAAAGAACATATCACTAACCCAAAACCTTGTTCAATCATGCTCTAACAACATGCAAGAGTTGGTCTATGCGAGTACTATATATGCCCTCTACCTTCACTCTGCTTCCTATACAATGCCAGGCTGTTGACATTTTGTATGACACATTTTCATCAGTGCTCTACTGAGTGGTAGAGATATAGAACAAGACAATAAGAGTCCAGAGTTACTGCCAAGTCATTTCCTTGTATTGAGAGCAATAGAAATGGGCTTGGCATGATTCCTGTGGGAATTATAGGGCTTTTCAATATTTCTGCAAATTTTCCTAGCAAAGAGCTGTTACAAAGGAGTCACTGACATCCAGGTTTTTTTTTTGTGTCAAGTCCTCTGAGCTGACAAGTTCATTATGCCTCTCACTTCCACTACAACCTCCTGCATTTTAGGAGTCATTAAATTGCTCTGCTCAGAAGTTAGTCCCTAACTCAGCACCATGTTGTCAGTTAAAATGATTGCGTGTCACTCTTCTGAAACCCTTGTTCATTGAAAAGCCTGATCCACAGACTTTAATGGGAGTTGGATTGGGCCCCAAGTGCACAAGCTTGCTAGATTTTCTACTTATTTATAACATTGCATTTTGTCTGCCTCTTTTACAAAGTGGTACTAATGTCTCCCCTCTTCAGAACTGAGATGAGATTAACAAAAGCCTCAGGACTTTAAACCCAAACCCTGTTTTGATTGGTTTTTATAGCACTTTACAGCCAAGAAATACAGTCATAATTAGGTCATGAATGTGGTGTTTGCTTTTAATTACAGTACTTGGGGGTAGGGACACTCACACTAGGATTACCTAGACAGGCTGTTGCAGTTTCACACACTGCAGAAGATTGTGTAGTAGCAATGTACAGGCCTAGCTTAAAGTACAGTGCCCATAGGAGAGGTGAGGACAGGCAATTGTGTAAATGCAAAGCAGATCTTTCATGCCATGCTGCTCCATGTGTCTCCACACAGTATATTTAAATTGCTGTTTACCCACCTTTTTCAGCTTTCACAGGATAGCTGAAATTATAGGCTTGAATTTGACAGTCCCAGAGCTGCATTTGTAATTACTTGCTTTACCTGTTGTAGCTGTGACGTATTAGATACTGTCAGGCTGAGAAATCATATTTGATATGGATCAGTGTTGCTGGCAAAGGGGAAATTACAGAGGCAACCCACCATCTCCTGGTACTCCTTTAGCAGCAAATACATCTTTAATCTGACCAAAGCATACCCAGAGAAGAGGCAACTAGTTTGAGAATGTGAATATGATTGGGAACTTGATTAAAAAGACAAACACAAACCCTGCACCAGAATTCTGTGGGGGTGAGGAGCATTCAGTAAATGGTGTGTAGCTGTCTAATTTGTCATCTCCTTTCCCATTACCCTATTCACATCACAAAGTATGCACTGACACAAAACTTTGTCAAGATGCAGATACCAAGGACCATCTGACAACAATCAGGTTGACACATGGATGACACAGAGTAGCCCCAGGGGCGTTAACAGAAGGCCTCAGAACAGTACGTAGTGAGGTGAGGCTGGCCTGAAAGACAGCTGTCAGAGAAGGGGTGTGAAATTTCAGCATCCTGAAGAACAGACAGAATTCTGAAATTCAATAATCATTGCTGATGTATCTGCATAGATAACTCAAGTTTGTAGGACAGGGACCTCCACTTTGCCTACATCTTCTGTAATGAGGTATGCAAAACTGAACACCCTATTTCCAGCTTCACCAACACTGTAAAAGAATACCTACCTTCCGCTAGTCTTGAATCATGTCATTTTGCTGATTAAAATTCAGCAAACTTGTCTTTCAGAAGTATCACTTTTATGGTCCATCCCTTTAAAAATGCCTGTCTTTTGGCTTATTTCCTTTCTCCTGCCACCACCCCATATCTTAGGTATAGTCTTGGCATGTATCTTTCCAAATTCTGAGCAAAAATAATTGACCCAAACATAAATAATGTCTTTAGTTTTTCAAATGCAGTATCTTTAGCAAGTATAGTGTTTAGTGAAATTTGCCGACTAGCCACTAACCATGCTGCAGCTGTATTATTTTCAAACTCTCCTCCGTTTATCAGGGACAAGGAACTATTTTATCTTTCCAGTGAGTGCAACAAACTGTTTATTGTGCTGTGTCCTGTTTCCACAGGGATCTGGTAAATCACCCCAGTCAGATTGAGCAGGTCCTGAGCTAATGATTCTATTCTGGGGGAAAATCCCCAAAGTAACTCAGCTGCAAGCTTTTTCGATTTTGCTGCAGTTGCAGGAAAAGTTAATTTGTAGTTTGCATTTCCCCAGACTGATTAAATTCAATGAGTCTATGGCAGTGTGCACCAGTAACATTTACTTCAGCATTTCAACTGGTACATTATCTAAATTCTCCAAGGGCTTGTTAGTGTATGACAATGACATTTCAAACACTCTTCCCAACCGTCTGCTTTCTAATGTCCTCCGGGGTTGCCAGGGTTTGTCTCAGTAAGAACAGGGACACTTCCCATCTCCATTAACTAATAGCCAAGGGTTGCATGGAGTCAACTTTCCCCTCTACCTCTAATTCTTGTAGTATGATTTTCTCCCTCAGATAATTCATTATCTTCCACAGATAAGGGCTAATTAGTAAGGAAGTGACTGGTCATCAAGGGAGGCCCCTCTAAAATAAGCTCCACAGAGTGCAATGGCAAGATGAAGCAGGAATGGTAGAAGACAGATTTAGCAAAAAAGTTTCAGCGGGGAAAAGTCAAGTCTGTTGGGAAAGTTGTTGAAAGACAAAGTAAGTGGAGTAATATCTTTTATTGGATCAACTTCTATTGGTCGAAGGGACAAAGATTTGTGAAGTTTTAGGCTTTGGCCTGAGACCAAGAAACGTCTTCAAGAATGCCTGGATAGACCAGCTACAGATGATTATTGGAGAACCAGGCATCTAGACCTATGAATGGGAAGGGAGGACTTAAAATTGTTCAAATAGCCCACTCACTGCTCCTCAAAGACAGCAGTTGCCTCCTCAAGCACTGAAGAATTCAGCACGTGCTTTTTGCTGCAACTTTCTCAGAGGCAGATGAAGGGACAACGTGATGGCATAGAAGAGGGACCAGCAGGTGATCAAAACAGTGAGTGAGTGCTAACTTCTTTCCCTTGGATTTATCGACAGACTGAACAGTTTTGGTCACATATTTAAAGGCTATCTTTACAAGTTTGGACTCAAAGCCTGTGTTAAAAGTTACTTTCAAATTTTCATATTATACAAAGCACATATGTCATTATTTTGCATTTGAAAATTACGATTATTAGAAACAGGTGCTTAGTTAAGCTCCTAATTGAGTTTATCCTGACTTTAGAAAGTGATGGGCATCCCCAGCTCCAACTGAGGTATTTGAGCTTCTGAGTATTCAGCCTTTTTGAACATTTTGGCCAAATATGGATTTAAGGGGCCTTATGGACCAGAGAGTTCAAGAACAGGAACCTAAGATCTTGGCCTAGGTATCTGTAAAGGTCTATAAACTGGACAAATTCTAGTTCTGTTACTAGGTACAATAATTTTCTCTTTCTTTCCCAACATATTCACACCAGATCCTAGACTTTTGGCAGTATCCTGTAACTGACTTTCAAGCTCCTTGCATTAAAGTTTTCTCAGAAGTAAATGTGAATCCATTCCCTATTTAAAATAAAAATATTGGCTTCTCAGTTTGAGAATTTTGCATCTTATCCAGCTAATTGTTTTAAGAAATCATTTTAGAAGGTAAATTTGTAACTCTTGAGCATTTTACCCTTCAAGTCTCATTGACTTTCAATGAGACGTTCCATTTTTCAAAGTGACTCAGTTATATGGAAGCCAAGGCCCTTACGTCATTTAGGTGTATTTGAAAAATTTACCACACTTGTGTAATTGCTACAGAATGTATGGATTCCAGGAAGAGGTTAATTTTTTGTCTCACGTATATAAAAAGATTGGTTAGAGCATTATTTTAAAAAAACTGCTGTAACATTTCCTTTAAATTTAGACCGTAGCTATACTATCATTCCACATGTACGTGACAGGCTAGTTCTAGTGACACTAAATTCTAATGTAGCAAAATGAAAACTGTTAACTTACCACCAAAACTAGAGCTGAGCAGATGGTACAATCACATTTGGAGCATAACTAGTTCCACATCTTTAATCAAGTGCCAGGTGCATTTTCCATCTTATGTATATGCTAAGAGTCCAAATGTAACGGTTTTCTCTGACAAATTTTATGTGCTTTGTCTTTGATAGTTGCCTTGACAGCTGGTAGCTGGCAGAGTATAGAAAGATTTGCCATTGCTATCACAAAAATATTTTCCCTCCCAGTTTGATTCTACGTTTAATAACTGATCGTATGCTTGATAAAGGAAAATTAAACATTTAGTTAAAAATCTATTGCCCATGGCTGCACAAGTTTTTGTCCTGAAAATTTATTTAGTACTGAATAGGCTCAGATAAATGCTGACCTCAAAACCTATCAAATCAATCATCAGGAAATTCCTTTTTAACTTCTTAGAGATGATTTTACCGAAATCAGTGAACACTGATAAGCAGGAACTACATAAACATAAATGACAAAAATCAAGATGTCACTGTTCTCAATACATAACACACTTCCCAAGGGGGCCTGGTCCACATATAGTTTATTGATGTAATAAAACAATACAGTTAGTGTTAGATCCAACCACATAGAGAGAAAAAATGAGTGAATGAAAAATTTGTACAGTACATATAGGAAATAAGAGATTTGTGAGACTACTTATTTCAAAATAAAAGTTTCTAAAATATATTGAGTTATTGAAATCTACGTGAGTACATGGATGTTAACAGCAACAAGATGCATAAAACCAAAACATCAAATACTGAGCAACTCAATGATGTACTAGGCAACTTAGCTAACAATGCATGATGTCTTACGATCTGCTTGAAATATCACCTATACCACACAGGGTAAGCAAAACATTTAATCTCAGATACACAATATTAGCATGAACTTCCACAACTACAGGTAGGGATTTCTTTGAGCTGGCGAAGTGACTACTTTAGGAACATCAAACTCTCTGTGTAAATTAAGAGCATGTATCCAGATAAAATGCTGTTATAGTCCTTTTCAGATAAAACCCTTCCCTTTTACTTAATACTCATTTCAGTCATCAGCATAATACAGCGTTTAGGAACACAGTTTATATTGCAACATGACTAAAACAATGACATCCTCGAGAATTAAACATGATTTCATAGGCAACCAAAAAAAAAAAAAAAAGGTCAAAGATTCTTCTCCTTAAAAACTAGTTTTATAAATGTAGACTATATTGCATGAGGAATTGCTGGTATTTTTCTTAAGAAAATATATTGTGCGATTGTGGCTACAATGCACTGCTGCAAAGCATTGTTTTGTATAAAAAAATTAAAATAAAAATTTGTTTTAAAATAACTAACTGACAAAGCATAGATCTTCCAACTACTTATGAAGAGCAGACAGGAAGTACTGACAGTTTTACTGTGTGACATTTTATTGATAATCTTTCAGTGAAACTTTCCAACCAAAAATAATAAAAAATAAATATTTTTAAAAACAGGTGCATATTTCAAAGATGCTATTGCAAGGATGTATTAAATGTAATGGACTTAAAGTGTATGTACCAAAGAATTATGAAAATGCACTATAATCTGAGTTGTTACATGAAAAATATATGAAAAAAACTGTCAAAATAAGTAAAGTAGAAAGGGGATCAAAACAGAACTAACTGAATTAGTGCAGTATTGTAGCCAGGCTTCTAAAATCAGATATAGAAAATATAAATAGACTGCTTTAGGTGATGATTCTCCAGTGTCCAAAAAAAGAACAAGTATTGCGAAAACTCAGTTAACTTGATCCAGAGCTCTGAGTAATTCTTCACCCTGTAGCAGGTTTCTGCTGCCTTGTATGGGAGCATTTACTTCGCAATCATAACTGGTAAGTTGTGGTAGTCCAGTCTCATCCATTGACTGCCCTAGGAGCTTACTTGCTATATCTGAAAAGGAAGAAGATAAAGATAAGGGCACATTACTGACTACATTTTACATTTCCTAAATTAGCAAATAGGGTGAGGCAAGTTCCATTAGCCAATACAGCTTTAATATTACTTAATTCCCACCACACATGAACACTAACCAGTTGATAATAAGATGATTGTCTTTTGTCCCACTCCATTCTGGCCATTAGATTTGCACCCTTTAATACGTTTCCAGCAAAGTGATGCATTTGCTCCACAATCTTCTGACTGCTGGAATAAAGATCCCTTAAAAAACAAAAAACAGAAACTTATTTCTGCACATCACGTATGCAAAAACTTCAAGAGGAAATCAATCACCAGATAGTTACTAACATGGTGCTACTATTTAAAACTGAATTCATTCGGTACCTGAGAGAGAAAGCTGAAGAGCAAATTAGTGTAGAAAACCAAACACCATCCTCAAAATTAGCGTGTGTGGGTATGTATACATACCCCCCATTCCCAGCCACTCCTTACTACTTTTGCTGGTCACTACCATTGTCTGAGGAGGCAGCAGAGTCCACTGAAGTGAATGGAAATGAAAAACAGGAAAAAAGAGAGGAGATGTACTATGGCATAACTACTGTTCCCAATCTCCACAGGCACAAAAGTTGAAATGGTTTTCATCTCATTCTGTGAATTTTGCTCCCACACACCAATTATCTTGCCTCCCAGCTCAGCTGCCCTCTTTTGTTCTCATTGCCAATGTGCAGGGTCCTGCCAATCTCATGGCTGTGAAAAACATGTCATGAACCATGAAATGAGGCCTTCCCTTTGACATCTAATCCGCTCCAACCAGAGGCTCCTAGCTGCGAGACCCAGCCGTGCTAGGGGGAGATCAGACATCTGAAAATGTGAAACTGAGCAATTTTTAAACCCTTTTGCCATGAAATTGATCAAAATGGACCCTGAATTTGGTAGGGCCCTACCAATGTGGAACCCTGACTTGTCCAATCACAGGCATAGCTCTAGAATCACTTCTGACAGCAGCAGACAAGAGGTTCTGGGGTTTAGAAGAGAGCAGAAGGCTCTGTGTTTCTTCATAACAAAGTTACTGCTTTCTGGAACAGGTAAGAAAACAGGTCTGCTAAACAAGAAAGCAGTACAAAGGAAAAGCCAACCATCTACAGAAATGCTTTAAAGCTGGGTAACACCTGGCAAGAGTGCCAGTACTGATGCCTGGATTTGGAAGTTCTGTCCTCTCTCTGGTGGATGGCTGTTGAACATGGAGGGGTAAGGACAGCAGAAAGCTGTGAAAATCCTAGAGACTTAAATAATTCAGGTATGTTGCTTTTCACTTTGAATTACTTCAAGTGACATAGGCAATAAGAGATCTCTCTGAAGTTCCCAAGATACATTTCTCTGACTTTGATGTATCTGTACTAATGTCAAACTCCAGGATTTCAGAATACTGACTCAGAGTAAATAAACCCAAAACAAATCCCAAACCAAAACTCCCCAGATGGAATTTAGCTAAAATAATTTTAAGCAAGATAAAGTTGTGAACACCCTGGTAAGTGAAACAATACAAACTACATAGCTGTTTAAAGGGAATTTTTTTAGGTACTTTAAGGAGAAGTGGTGGGTTATTCACAAGTATAATTACTAACTGCAGGATAGACTGTGCCCTCAACCCTCTTTTTAGCCCTTAAATGTTTCCATTCTAATATTCTGATTTTGTCTATTCAAGGCACAAATGTATAAACATATTTGTAGGATTTACACATCCTTCCAAATCTATGCTGCTCCTGTTCCAGCTATTTGCGCTGTCTCTGATGTTGAGGGACATGGGGATAAAATTTGAAATAGCAATGACATACATTGTTAGCAGGTGAACGTTGTTTTTAGTCTCATGTTCTTACACTGTCTTATTTTCTACTTAAGAAACACAATCCAGGAGACTGTTTCACAAATGAAAAGTTTATCTAACTGAGAAATTTGTCTGGATCCAAAGGGTAGTTTAAAACGATTCTGACAGTGGGAAAGAATCGAAATCAGAGGCTTTGCATTCAGGAAAACATAGGATGTTATTAACTTAAATGATGACTTTGGTCACACAATTTTGCTGTATGGTGCTAGCTAAAGTCAAGATTCTGTATCAGTGATTAATTCTGGAAACAATAAGATTGCAACTAATTTTAAAAGAAAAATACCAAAACTTACAATTCCCACTGCTTGAAAAAGTGAGCCATCATAGTCCATCTTTCGCTTTCTCTGAGAGTTATGCAAAGCTAGCATCTTTGGATTTAGTTCTTCATCCACTGCAGCAGATCTAAGAAAAACAGATTCAGTCCATTAAAGTTCCTATCATCCTCAAGCCCATCTTTTATAAACTGTGTAAAATAAATATTTCACAGTAACGATCAGTTATTTGTGTGTCCTAATTTTCTATGATTAGAAAGAATTCTAGCTTTAAATCTTGTTAAGTCAGCTACTACTGATCCTAACATGAAGAACTGGCTGTCCTTTAAAAAGTTCCTCTTTACAGAAAAACAGAGAAAGCTTAAGTGTTTGTCATTCTGCTGTCCCTCCTTAGGAAGTGGGCAAGCGGAGAGCAGTTAAAATATCCATTTTGCATGTCCATGCACAGGGAAAGCTACTTTATTTTATCCAATGGATTGAAATTCTGATTTGGTGACACTGTGTGTCATGATAAAAATATGTTACGGAAGCCTAATATCCATATTGCTGAAGTCTGACTTATTTTCAGCGTAATATCTAAGCTTAAGGCATAACTACAGTCTCTGCATCACATCACAAACTGGGCAAGAAATTACTTATACATACGTGCTCTCAGTTGGCCTACTAGACTCTTATTTGCACAGCTAGGGTCAAACTGGGCAAGAAATTACTTATACATACGTGCTCTCAGTTGGCCTACTAGACTCTTATTTGCACAGCTAGGGTATGAAGATGAGCAGAACAAAAAATATGAAGAATGGTTTAATTGCTTGTTTTCTATACAAAGGCTTGATGTAAATAAAAATGCAAAAAATGTTCCAGGAAATTATCTCCAGTCTACTGTTGAAATGCACTAAACGTAAAATCCTCTTTTAAAGCACAAATTAAGGTGTATAACTTGTTCAAAAAAAGGGATCAAAGAGGACAGCAGATAATAAAGATCTGCTGTACAGATTAGAGAAATGTATTACAGGTCTAATTTCTTCAATATTAATGGGTAACAGGATTTCAGCTTCATTTTTAAAATACCTTTTACTCAAAGTGACTGTTAACAAATTGGGTGTTCCTGCATAAGATTTCTCTGTCTGGGCCAATGTTCCCTTTCCAGCCCTGATTGGAGATGCAGTTCGACTTAGATTTCCACCATATGGTGATGCTGGAGCAGTGTTGGTTTCATTGATTATGAGGACAGGAGACTGAGAAACAATTAGAGTCTTAATGCCATCCAAGCATTCTGTTTTCACTGGTGCTATTTCCTCAGCAGCAGTAGACGGTGTTTGAGTTTGCTGAAATATGGTATTGGTGGCCACACTCAGAGAGCTGGTGCAACCACTCTCCAGTGAAGGCGGCTGGTCAAAGGATCGTAACTGGAAGTCATCATCCATTGGGATGTAAGGAGCTAACATCTCCAGGTCTAAATCAGTTTCCTGAAAGAATAATAATAGGTAAATAAAGTTTCTAAGGTATCTGTGCAATACCCAAGAATGTCTTAATGATCTGTAAATAGGCTGCCACTTCCTCTCTCCCCAAACCTCTGGAATAGTGCTTTGGGAGTGCCATTTTTTTCATCTCTCAAAAACTATTTAGAAACCAGCTACCAACTTCTGCTCCTGTGTTTTAACACATTAATTTTAACATTTGATAAAATAAGCTTACAAATACCATGCTCTAGGTTAGGCTTAAGATGACATGCAAGTTTAAGTTAATTTACATACCTGAGTAGAGAATGGATTTTTCGCTTCTGTGTCTATTGCAAAGAGTTTTTCCACTAATTCCAGTTTAAACTCGTTAGCCATATCATTATCCACATCAAAGCAGTAGTCATTGGGACTATGGGGCTGTCAAGACAATTCAATTCAGTTTTAAGTACAAATTTTCAGTTGATTCAACATTAGGTTATTTTGCATTGTGTCAAGAAACAACGGGTTTAAATTGCAGCTAGGGTTGTTTAGGTTGGACATATGGAAAAACTTCCTAACTGTCAGGGTGGGTAAGCACTGGAGTAAATTGCCTGGGGAGGTTGTGGAATCTCCATCACTGGAGATTTTTAAGAGCAGGTTAGACAAACACCTGTCAGGAATGGTCTAGATAATACTTAGTCCTGCCTCTCGAGGTCCATTCCAGTCCTATGATTCTATAGCGTCACTCTAATAAAAAAAGCAATCAAAAAACATACAACGTGCAATCAAACTATAATCACAAAAATTTAATGAAAACTCAATGGGACTGGAGAGTATTTGCATTCCTCTAAATATGCCCAGAGTTTTCATCATGGCTTTAACAGACTGCCACAATTTGGGGACTGTGGGACAGTTATACATGTGTCAGAAGTTTATACACTGATTTGCTGAACTCTTCCATTAATTGCAAAAAGCAGATCTCTGAATCCTAAGTTTCTTAAAAGACTTAACACAGTTACACTTAAAACTGAAAAAATAGCTTTCAAACTGAAAAGTAGAGTAATCTTTTATTGACAGGTCATGCTGTAAATTTAATATTACACAATTTAATAAATAAATCAAAAACATGCAAATACTCTAAAAACTCTGTTCATACCACATTATCTAGAAATATTTACGCAAAAGTTTACTACATATTTATTTTGATGACTGTCTTCTCAAACTGTATGACTGACCTCAGGTGAACTTTGGTTAGTGCTTGCATCAGAAGGGCTGGCTGGCTGTTCTTGCCTCTGGTGGCTGGAAAATGCAAGTTCTAGTGGCTCTGTGTTTGCCTCCAGCTTTGATACAACTTCTCTATTGAGTGCAGGGTCAGCATTGCTCCGAAGCGGCTTTGTAGTTTCGGAGGCAGGAAGTGGGGACATTGCCAAATTTATATTCTGCAATTTCTCACTGGATGAGGGGAGCATTACATCGTTATACAAAGGAACTTCATCATAGTGTTGCTCATCAGACTCTACAAAAATTAAAAAAAACCATCAACCTAAGTAAAAGCACCGAGTGTGTCTATGGACCTCATTAAATAACAGCAGCTGAAATATTTTTTTTGTTAGGCAAGTGATACTGGCAAGTTATTTTATAATGTTTACTTTAATACACACTAATATTATTAATCAATAAGGTCTCTGACTTAAACACAAACCCACCATTACTGCTGAAATCTAAAGAGATAATTGTGTCTCCAGGAGCTGGTGCAAGCAAAGTTAAAGCATCTGGTTCCTTTTTAAGTTTTTCAAAGAGGCTGTTAGTATCTTCTAGGTCAGCCTTGCTGAATACTTTCATATCCGGAGACTCCACTGGTCTCAGCACGCACTCAGTTTGTGCAAGGGAAAGAAATAACTCCTTCTGTACAATTTCACTGTCGAAAACAAACAAAGATTCTTTAAAGAGCAGCTAGCAGCTCATGGGAAGTTTATAAACAATTCTGCCAATTCAATTTTATTTCTCTTTGCTCATGTTATATGCATTTTCATTAACACAGGAGTTTTTTAAAAAATTCTGCTATTGCCCATTCATCCCTCAAATTCAATCTTCTCAGCAACTAACTGTGATAGTATAAAAGGATAACTTCATGGAAAGTAATTAGAACAGCTGTGCTTTATGGAAAATGTCAGTAATAAACAGATTTAAAAAATACCAAACACAGAGATGGAAATCTTTTAACAATTTTTTTACGACAATTATATGCTTAGTGGTTGTTACAGATTCATTCACAATTTTGAAGAAGTCCAAAGAGTTCCAAAACAGTAAGTTGCAGTCAATATTAGCAATGCAGTTATTTTACTGGTGAAAAGTTCTGAGTAAACAAAAAGTCACACTGATGAAGACTTGGGAGGAAATATTATATTTAAGTACTAATGCTTTGTGACAAGAGTTAACACCAGTGAAAACTCCAGACGAAGGTAAATTGGAGATATGGACATCTATCTAGACCGGGGTCTCCAAACTTTTTTGACCACACTCCCTAGTAGAAATAATTTTTTGATCAGGCACCCCCGCCCCGCCCCCATCCATCCACTCCCTCTCACTCCCCCCCCCTCCCTGTCCCCTAACTGCCCCCCGGGGCAGGTCCCCGCTGTTGCGCCCGGCTCCTAGGGCCCATCTCCGCTTTGGCACTCAGCTCCTGCAGTGCCTGGCTCCGGGGCTGGTGTCAGACGTGGCACATGGCGCCTGGCTCCTGGAGCCGGGTCTCAGCCGCAGCGTGTGGCTCCTGGTGCTGCAGCCCTGGTGCATGGCACCTGGCTCCCAGGGCCGGGTCTCAGCGGTGGCTCCTGGGGCTGCAGCCACGGCGCGTGGCTCCCCATTCCCAGGGCCAGCTCTTAGCGGCGGCGCCCGGCTCCTTTGGAAACTTCCCGGGTTTCCAATAAGACATGAGGAGCCGGGCTGCCCTGGCAGCTCCTCTGCAAGTGCTGCAGTGGTCCCCAGCGGCCGCGGTGCACGGCTCCTGGGGCTGCAGCCACAGCGCCCGGCTCCTCCTGCCTTATTGGAAACCTCCCGGGTTTCCAATAAGACATGAGGAGCCGGGCTGCCCTGACAGCTCCTCTGCAACTGCTGCAGTGGTCCCCAGTGGCAGGAGGAGCCGCCCTGCTCCTCCTGCTGCCGGGGCGGCCGCGGTGCTTGCAGAGAAGCCACACAGCTCCTCCAGCTGCAGGGGCCGCACACCCCCGGGAGTGCATGCACCCCAGTTTGAAGACCACTGATCTAGACCAGGGAAAGGCAAACAATGGCCCACAGGCCAGACCTGGCCGGTCAGGGCTCCTGCCTTAGCCCCACTGTGCGCTGCTGACACCCCGAGCTGCTCGAGGTAATGGCGCCAGGCTAGGGCCCACACCCCTCCTACACCCTACCCTGAGGCCTCTCCCGCACTCTGCACCCACCTGCAGACTCCGTCCTCATTCTACATTCAGATTGCCCCATTGACATCAATGGGAGTTTTAGGAATACGTTAAAGAGTGACTCTACTTCCCAGGATTTTGCTTCCTTAACCCTATAACTGGTAATTTTCTAGGCAATTGCAAAGCACTGCTTATAAAGGAGACAGTAAGTGCCAGAACCTATCTAATCTGAGATCAGATACTTTGGGCTTTGGCTCAATCTATAATAAAGATACAGAAACGTGTTTAACTACTCACAGCTTACCTCAAGACGTAATTTACACACACTATGCACTGTGGTTGGGAGTTCTTAGTGCTGTATATAACAGTTGCTTGAGTTTCAACCCAGACATATCCACCGTGTTTAGCAAGCATTCTGTACTGTCCTGTAGTCACTTGCCCTTTAGTGAACACTAAAACAAAAAGGTCAACTTTAGCTATAAAAATCCTCTAAAGTGAAAATATACATTGATCATTTCAGATCCACACTTGCTATTAAAAACTTTCAAGTAATTCCCTCCCCACCCCAACAATCTCCATCTTATCTAAAGGACTTAAATTACAGAGAGTTATAGATCCGTCTTTCCACGTACTATCATGATGAGTTTTGGTCAGATGATCGGAGTCCAGCGCGTGATAGTATTCATAGATGGAGTGACCCAGGAGTTCTTCTGGCTCATATCCCATCAGCTCTGTAATTCTTTAAATTGAAAAGAAAAAAAAAGTTAAGCGAAAGCAGAAATGAAGTAGATCAGAACTGAAGCATGGCTTTACTGGGTCACACTGATGGTACATATAAGCCCAGTATCCCATCTTTCAACAGCAGCCAGTACCAGTGCTTCAGAGAGAATGAACAGAACAGGGTAACTACTGAGTGATCCATGTTGTCGTCCAGTCCCAGCTCATGGCTGTCAGAGGTGTAGGGTCACCAGGAGCATGGTGCTGCATCCCTGACCACTTGGCTGCTAATCATTTATTTTTATGATTAGATGAATAAATGTCATGTAGATGTTAATGGCTCTAAAGATACAATCTCTTCCAAACCAGAAACTCCCAGATGAATACATTGCCAACAACAGTGGTGCATTTAAAATGACAGTTTTCCTTTCAAGCAGGGCTAAACTGAGGAAACTTGTCTCTTCTAATGTTTGCCTCTCTCAAAGATCTCATAGTCCTATTCCACTAGTATTTCTTGGCAGTTTTACTACCAGCTGTCATGATCATACCCTCACCCCCACTTCTGGTTATTAAAATCTAATCTCAGCTCTTTATAAATCTTTTTTTTTTCCTTCTTAAAATAGAGGACAATAGTTAACAGGATGTAGTATGCAATTTGTGCTAATACTATATTCACCCACCATGACTCTCTAATACTATATTCAGAAGTTAAATCAAATATAGATAAAACAATTTTATTTTGTAATTGTTTAAGAGGAATGAGAATTTGAAATTTCAGGAATCCTAACTTTTACAAGCTAAAGTCTTTTTTACATACTGGATTTAAATCAAATCACATTCCACTTAACCACTAGATGGCAGTGCTGTACACAGAACAAAACCAAGAGCACTCAGTTTAACTTCCTATATCAAAAGTAACCAGAGAAACAGAATATACAGAAATGGCATTGATCTCACTAAATTGGCTGCATTGCAATCGGTGCAATTTCTGCATGCAAACCAGTTCTGAGAAAACAGTTGTACTAACATGCAATATTTGCATGTTATTCTAACAGTAATCTGATGAATCGACAGTTTAAGATAGAATAAGCAGTGGTCAGAGATTCCTTCTTCTATCAGTAAGAAGCAAGTAGCATGCACTGCTATTGATCTTTAAATCAAATGTTGTGAAGTTACTTATTCCATATTCTGAACTTGACGAACTAAGTTCTCAGTACGAGCCTGTCAGATAAATGCATTTTGCTCAGAAGTGGTCAACTGTCCACATGCAAGAAAGGTTCATAAAGATATAAAAACACTGAACTTAGCAGCTGTGTTACAACCCAGAGGTCACTGCACTTCACTGAAGGGTGAAAGAGTATCTAATTTTTAAAGTGCTTTTGGATCCTAATGGATGAAAAGTGCTACTCTGCTAATTCAAATTGTTCCATAAGTGATGATTCCATACAAGAATTATTTCCTTAACGTAGTAAACTTCTCAGGTTTAAAAAACAAAACAACGGTTTTAACATCAAATATATTGACCAATTAAAAAATGGCAAGCTAGTAAAAGCTGAAGTATCACACAAACTCAGTTTTATAGATGGGTAAAAGTTAAAAACTACAATAATGCATTGAAAGTTTGTCAGAGC
Source organism: Dermatemys mawii (assembly GCA_007922305.1). Lineage (NCBI taxonomy): Eukaryota > Metazoa > Chordata > Testudines > Dermatemydidae > Dermatemys > Dermatemys mawii. Next base: position 83,815,409 of record ML677332.1, read on the forward strand.
TAATATTTGGCTTTACCTTTCATCACAATATGAAAATTTCATATCGAGGCTGTGGCGACTGAGGAATGTCTTGCTGTCCAAAGGGACTTCAATGTTTGATGGATGAGGGATAGGTACACAGATCAACACCAAGCATGTCATGGGAGGCTTTTTATATCCACAGAGAGTCTGATTATTGCAGTTATCATACACACGAACATGCCCTGTACAGTGAAGTACCTACAGAAAAAAAAAAGTATTTAAAAACTAAATTCTGTATTGGAAAAGGAGATTTACATTACAACAATCATATCATCATAAGTGGGCAGTTGCCTTCCTCTCTCCCTAAGTGAACTATTGGTGTCAGTAATCAAAATGCAATAGCAGCATTCAAGCAATATGTGACAACTGCTACAGTTACGTAAAAACATTTCTTCCCCACTTACACTATGCACATTAAAAATGTTAAGTTGGCTACCAACTTTTTTTCCTTTTTGGTGCTCACTGAATTTATACGTAAGTTAATTGATTCATTTTTGAAAACTGCCTCTACAGCCAACAGATGAGTGATTGCACTCATCAGTGGCATTATGCATTAGTAGATGGTGTGTGTTTTTATATTTCAATTTGAAACACAGAGAGAAGACACAGCTTATATTTCTGTTTGAAACAGGGATAGAAGACAAAGTTTATATTTTGCATTCTTTGTGGGGATGAGGGTGGAAGGAGAGCATTCCAACATACTCCAAATGATCCTAAAAGACAAAACCCTGGCAATCACTTTCTGCCTCCCTATGAGTTTGAAGTCAGAACTGTTTGTATGAGTGGGGAGTTGATTGTGAATACGTGAAACTGAAAGCCATAGAAAAACATTTCTGAACAGAGTGCACCCACTGGCTATATTAAAAGTGATCACATTTTATCTGGTACAGAAGATGGATCTGTTTTAAGAGACTCACATCAGCTATATTTTATTCCAGTTATGGTGCAGGAGAGAACCAGAAAAAGGGGAATAATAATGCTAGGCTCCTTCACAAAGTTACTTTGACTGTGGTAACTACTTGAAAATCGATCAGGATCAGTCATCATCATGATGTAATCGTAGATAGTTTTATGCAAGGACAGGAAGCTTCACACAAATATTTTAATAGTTATTTAAGTGACTCCTGACTTATGCTGAGAGGTCAGTATTAAAAAGATTCTCTTATTTTGAAAATGAATTTTCAGTTACAACCTAGATGTGTTCTAAGTTGCAGTGCAGCATATTTAAGAACTTATAGTCACAGAGTGCCCGGCAGGTTTTTACCAAATCAGCAGGAAATTGGAGAATGCTAAACAGCACTGCCGCAAGCTAATTATTTTATACTTTGTTCCAAATGTTGCACCTCATGAGATCTGAAAAGCAAAGGTTCTATTCATATTGGTTACCTTCCAGGTTGCAGACTTTATATTCACTGTCCTTCCCCTGCTGGTCAGTGTGCACTTCATTCTGAGGAAAAAGCTACGCTCTGTATTCTGTTCTTTTCCCTTTTTCACAGGACCTAATAAAAAATATTAAGTGAAAAGTGAGTATTTCATCACCTTCACAAGCTTCAAGTGCAGCAAAACTATCTGTGTGATTAGAATTAAGGACACGTGAAAGTAGGGATGAAATGGTTATTTTTATGCGAATGAGGCATACAGGGATGTCTGACCTCATTTTGGATATGAGTTTTTAGGTAAGTTTTTACTCTGAGATGGGCAAAAGAGGCACTTGCAATGCTGGTCTTGCAAATACAGCAAGGATAGGTTCAAGGTCCCATTTACAGTAATTCCCCTGATTTCAAGGTGGGGGCAGAGAGAGCAAAAAACCAGAACTAATGTGTATTGTTTTTCCCACATGTCTATTTTAAACACATAGGAAAATTAGTCTGAACCCTCTCCATACCCAGTAACTCATGGTGAGTGGGGAGAAAAAAGACGCTAAAATTGGTACAATATATCTAGCCCTATCGTTAGGTTTTCGGTATTTTAAAAAAACAGTATTTAAATTCAGGAGTAATAATCTGCACGATTTACTGAGAGTAACATGCTGCTGCTGCACAGGTGTCTCCAAGGCTGGGACTGAAGCGGATGCCTAGCCACTCAGGGCGAGATTGGTGTTGAAGGAGCATAACAACTCCTTAATAATAGGTACTTGGCTCTGTTGTGATCCTGAGCAGCCTTTATTACACATCTCTGCGCCATCTGGAATGCTACAAGGGATTTTATGGAAATTAAGGAACCATGGCCCCCTGCTTCAAAGACTTTATAGTGTAAAAGTAGAGAAACACAGAACATGAAGATAGGCAAAAGACTGGGGGAGAGGAGAAATAGGGGGAGAACTGTTGAGAGATTAACAGCTCTATTATATATCCCACCCCCAAAATTATTTCATAATAGCACCATGGTCATGACAGCAGGAGTTAAGATTGTGTCCAAGTCACTGGTACAGATACAGGAATGTGTCTAAATATGAACTTAGAATTGTACGATAAGTATGAAGCAAGTGTTGAAACACAACTTCAACTCCCTTGAAGTCAGTAGAGAAATCTTAGTTCAACCTAATATTAATGGATCCCATTTTATGTTACTGTATAAATCATCTAATTGTAGTGCACCTAGATTCATTAATAACAAACCTCTGAAGACTATTTTTTATAAAGCGTTGTGTTAAAAATGAGAAGTCTGAATTTCAGAGAGGACTATTTCAACAGGAGCAAACTGCTCAGACTGGGCAGAGAAGGTGCAAGCTGACCTCAACACAAGCGTAAGCAGCTTAGTGTATTTATCACTGGAAACACATATGGACAGATGAGGTTTAGGGCATTGTGGAGGAGGGTTAGTTTGCAGGAATGCATTCATAATGAGTTTATGCCACCAATTTGACCTGATACAATTTGGAAGCTTATAGAATACAGGCTCATTCTAGCATACATTACAGGTATGCAATAGTTTGTTCATACGCTAAAGACACAACACAGTTACTATGATATTCACAGGAAGAAAAATGGATAGAATGCACGTGTTCAGGGGATCATAGCAACAACATATCAACTCCACAAGTTTTTAAACAGCAAACTGTTTCTGGGTGCATGAACAAGGCAAAGCATATTCAGAAATCTGAAATTTATGATACTGCAATATTACCATCATTATTACTTTCTGAATAATCTGTCTAAACATCTTAATGTGTGGTTCTACTCCGAGAAGCAGCTGTATAAAGATAGCACATTTACTGATCCTTGGTGACACAGATATGTGCAGGTATTATATAAAAAGAAGTTGTTTTAAAATTGACAATTCTGAAAACACAAACTGGAATCTGAAACTACACTGTGCTGTGATTGTACAGCATTATTAATATGTTTCTGCTAGCCAAATGTTAGCTTCAATAACATCTATACAATAACACACAGAAATATTTATCGCCGAGACTGGAAACATAATAACTCTGTTATATATGAGCCAGAACAGAACCTAGGTTAATCAGAGCCATGCTAGCCTTGTAGGGATAACAAAGACATACTTTTGTTATTGAGATCAAGAAATAGAACTCAATTATATACAGAAAAGAGATCTATTGAATGATGGAATAGGAAATTCATGTTGAAAACTGACTAAATTTAGACATGTCAGAATGGGTCTACATTATATCTGCTTATGAAACTGCAGTCTTTAAAAAGAATTTCTTTGCAACAGCTCCATTTATATCCTGCTGTATTGAATATGGTATCTCTTCAATACGCTTAATTGCTTCAAGTACAAGGATCCAGTTCAGCACTGGATGCATGGACCAGTGATAATGGCAGGAAGATTTAGAAAATTCATTATTAATATTAAAAGGGCCTGTTTTTCCTTTTACGCTGGCTTTGAACTAGTCTTCTCCACTGACTTCAGAGTTGCTCCTAATTTACCCTGGTGAGAGAGAACAGAATCAAGTCCTATGCATTTTGATGACGTGTAGGAATTTATAACCATCCTCTGTTTAATTATTCCAGGGATTCAGGGTAGGTCTACAATGTAGCTGGAGGTATAATTTCCAGTTCAGCTAGATGCATCTGTGCTAGCTTTGATCAAACCAGCACACTAAAAATAGCAGTGTAGCCACTACAGTGTAGCAGTGCAGGTGGCAGTCGAGGTTAGCTACCTGTGTGCAATCCTGTCTGAGACCCTAGGTATGTATTCAGATAGCTAGCCCACACCTTCACAGGTACGCTGCTCTTTTTAGTGTGCTAGCTCCATCAAAACTAGCACAGGTATGTCTATCCAAGTTGGAAATTACACCCACTCGCAACATAAATCTACTCTCGGTGACGTTCTCCCCTTCAATAAGCACAGTGGCTTTGCTTGGCTACCACATACCCAATATCTGAACTTTTCCCCCCTATTTGCTGCAGTGGAAATACAGTATTCAATCCCATAGTCTACACTGAGCCTGCAAACAGCTGATGAGTACCAGGATTGGGAAAGTTTTAATTTTCACTAGAGCAGTTGGAGAGAATGGGATTCATGTGTTACACTCTAGTACAGAGAGAGGAAAAAAAAACTGTGTGTGTGTCAAAAAGATAGAAACTTCAGAATAGAGAACTGTAGTGAAGCAACAGCACAGTCAAAGACCAGTATTAACTGAAGATTCAATTTAATATTTTTGGCTATTCCTAAATTCATGCCAAAGCCAGAGGCAAGATCTAAATCATCTGAAATTTATAAAGCTACTGCATGATTCTTTTCTATGCCTTTTCTGAGAATTGCAAACTTCCTCCAGCATCCTGTGGAAAGAGTTGTGCTCAATCTGCCCTGCACAGACACTCCAAGACAACACGGAAAAATACAGATTTATTATCTTCCAATTCTTCTATACCAAGCAAGATGTTCCTTATACTCACCCTACCTCTAAATGTTTTATATTTTACGCATTTGCATTCTTTCCATCTTCAGAATTTTCATTTGAGACTTTTTGTTGTTTTTTTTAAGTGCTACCAAGTAACTCACATCTCTCAGAACATCTATCCCCCCAAGTAGCATGAAGTCTCGGGAGAATTTCAGCTGTTTCTGACACCTCTTAGGGCTTGGTTACACTGGCACTTTATAGCGCTATAAAGCCCCCACGAGCGCTATAACCTCCTCCCCGTCCACACTGGCAAGGCACGTAGAGCGCTATAACTGCGGAGTTATAGCGCTCCTGGTAATCCACCTCTGCATGGGGAATAAGGGCTGTAGCGCAGCTGCTGTAGCGCTACAGCAAGAATGTGGACACCCAATGCGCTACAAGTGATCTCTGGAGATGCCTAGAACCATTTAAGGCAATTGACGTCTCTTCCCTTTGTTTTGAGCTCGGCTGTAGGAATGCGGAAGTACCTCTTTAGAGTTTCTCCCTTAACTCGGCAGATAAGCAATGCAAATGTTTAAGGAGGGAGCCTGTGTGAAAACAAAGCCTTCTGTGAAGGGAGGCTCGCTGACAGGCTTTCAGAAGAACGGAAAAACCACTGTCTCTCTCCCTCTACATACACAGAACGCGTCCCCCCACGTTTAAAAAGCACGTTGCACCCAGCTGAATGCTGGGATATCTGCCCTAATGCGCTCCTCTTAATGTCGCATTAAGTGCCCCAAATGTGGCCATGCTATACCGCTGGCGCGTCTGAGTGTGGACATACAATAGCACTATACATATTACTGTATAAGGGGACCGCTATAACCAATAGTGCTATAATCTTGTAAGTGTAACCATAACCTTAGTGTCCTAACTAAATTTGCAGCAAGCTCCAAGAAGTGAAGTGTAGCAAATAGTTCTCTCTACTGACTCCTTTTTTTCCCTTCATGGTTATTTAATTCCTTAAATACCTTTGGTGCCTGTTCTAAAGAACAATATTAACTGTGAATGACTCGCCAATTACAAAAGCAGTTTCTCCTCTCTGGGTGTTCACACCTCCAGATCACCTGCTGGAAGTGGGCTTCACCCCCCTGATTGAATTTACCTTGCTTTCTTGCCTGCTACTTATACCTGCCTCTGGAGATTTCCACAACATTCATCTGGTGAAGTGGGTCTTAGCCCATGAAAGCTCATGATCCCTAAAATCTGTTAGTCTATAAGGTGCTACAAGACTCTTTGTTCTAAAGAGGTCATAGAAGTCTCAGTAACCAGGTAACTGTGGATTCAGGCTTTTTCCTATTCAAGTAAATGAGGTAAATACCATATCAAATCTGATAATATCAGCATCTGATTACACAACACAGATAGGAACCATCTGTCATTAAGTTAAAGAGTAGCCTCTTACCATTTCTATGTGTAAGCATTTCTCTCAGCTCTTCATGGTCACATGGGTGGGTAAAATCAAACACACTGTGCCCAGTCAGCTCAAACTGTAGAAGTAAAAGAGTGTGAGTCTAGCGCTGAGTAGTCAAGAATGTACAGTAGGCACAACATTGTAATTGCATTTAAAGATGTGTCAATATTTCACCTGAGTGAGCCCCATACACTTGTTCACATTTTCAGACATGTAAATCATGTCACCATCCTCAGAAAGAACCATGACAAATCCATCAAGGGCTTTTAAGTAAAAGCAATTCATCTCCTTCTCCATTTTGGCTTCTGTCTCCAGGTCACCTAGAAGAGCCCATATGTTTACTGTTTTTCAGATGAACCTCACATAATTCACACTTTATTACCTGAAGTCATCCCACACATTAACAGCTAGTTTGACAGTTGCTCATCAAAGACAGCACAATTCTATTACTGGGATACTTAGGTGGAGAGATGGTTGTCCTGATTAAGCATCTCACTTAAAAACATGAGCTTTCAAAGATAATACCACATACTATGTTCAAAAATGCCAAAATAAAAGCAACGGTTGCTGCATTTTACCTTTATCTGATCTTTTTTCTTTTAAAAACTTTAACAACTTCTGCATTAGATGACAAAAGTGTATGTCATTCATATTTAACATCTTGCTAAATTCCACTTATTTACCTACCACTGACTATATGTGTCCTCTATTATGCAGAGTTTAAACTACTATCATCTCACTTATGCAGCAGTCACTCCCCATTGCTATCACGAGGTTAGTGCTGTTTCCTGGAACACATTACTGAGGCATATCTTAAGTGGAGCACAACATATAATGGTTTTCAGCAGTTTCATTTAAACAGGGATACTCAAATTTAGCAAATCTAATCTTAGATCTACCAACGACATATCAGGTCCTGTGAGCTATCTTGGGTCTGATCTACCACCCTTCTTGTAAGGGAAGTAGGCAGAGTGGAGATGGTATCAAGTTTTATGCCCAGAAACTCAAGACGCTGATTTTTGTGGGTGTGAGTCAGAGCTAAGATTTTTAAAAAATAATGGTGCTGGATTTTTTTTAGGGATCCAAGAGATATCAGGAATAACTATGAAAAAATGGAGTCTACGTTACAGTTTAGCCCCCCACCCCCCACTTCTCCACCGAGCCTGGCAAGGCCCCACGGTAAAAGGTAAAGTTCTAGTTTTCCCAGTGTCTTCATTGAAGGGATATCTTTAACCAATGTCAAAAGGATGGGGCGAGTTCAAATCCCTCAGACCCCTCTGTTGGTAAGCCACAATAAATTTATTCACTTACTTGCATCTAACAGCTTTCTCATGCGTAAGTAGCTGATAGTCAGCCTCATAATGGAGGCCTTGTCAAGGTGTGCGCTCACAGTATGAGGAAGAGGCAGCTGGTGAGCAAGTTCATAGAAGACTTCAGACTCCTTGCTCCTCCGGCATCTGGCTGCATCTCTAGACTTTTCCTTTCTGCGATCTGAACTAATCCTGTATGAATAAAAGTTTAGATTAACAACATACATTGGAGGCAATGTTATCACAGCAACACACACACATTTCTTCCGCCTTTACAGATAAGCTACTTGGTAGCTGGTACATTTGTTATGACATATCTGAGTCTTAAAAGATTTAAAATATTCTATGTAAGGGCAGATACTATTCCATATCTGCACATGCACCTCTGACACTGGCACGGAAAATCCTTCCAGACAAGATTAAACAAAAACTGATTATTAAAACCAAAATCTAGTTTACACAATATGGATTGACAATACACAATGCAGTGTCAATGGAAATATTCCGGGCATTTCTAAGTGTGACAGTTGCAAGGTTAAACTGGTAAACAAAATTTGTTTAAAAAATAGTTTGTCTGGAAGTAGCATGCACCATTTTTCTGAATATCAAATTACTGTGCTAGTGAAGTTTCACTACATTCAGTCAGTCATCAACTTAATTTTAACATGGCAAAAAAAGAGAGCTTCTGTTCTTTCACCTAAAGCACATCCCTCTCCCCCTTTTCTCTATCATGGGGGACAACACTGCTGCCCTACCTGTCACTTTATAATCTTGGCTTTATATTTGACTCAGCTTTTTTACCCACCTCTCCAGACCTTGTCTAAATCTTGCATCTTCATCCTCAACGTATGCAAGACATGACCTTTTCTACTCACACTGCTGAACTCTTGTCCAAGCCCTGATCATCTCATGCCTCAATTATTGTGAACTTCTCTTCTCAGGCCTCAATGCTGCCAAACCTGCCCTATCCTTCAAGTTCAGTCAGAATACAGTTGGCTAAAGTTATTTTTGTTTTGTTGCTCTGAGTACATTATACACATTCTCTCTCTCTTTTTTTAATCCCCTCCATTGGCCCTTCTTCTAATGCATCAGACACAAACTTCCTGTCCTTACATACCAAGCACTTCACAATTTAGCCCATCCCTTCCTATTTGACCTATTATCACAAGGTGGGCTCTGCCAATGGTGTCAGCTTCATTGTCTAATCCTCCTCCTCCATCACACACATCTATACTCTCTCCTATACTGGTCCTTACAACTCAGATAAGCTCCCAGTTACAATCTGTAAAGTTACTACCTTCAAGTCCTTCCTCAAAACTCACCTCTGCTGGAATGCACACAGTAAGTTACAGTCAGATAACGACTGGGCAGGTGGCAAGCTGTGACTGACAGATGGACAATACTGTGAGCAAACTTTAGGATTAATAGGGAATTAGGGTTAATACCTTTGGGGTACACTGTATTAAAATGCAATTGTGTGGGTGTTATTGTAGGTATTGTGTAAGGTATTGTATATACTTTCCCTAAGAAGGAAGCGGGGAGACTAATGACCTTCCTCCATTATCAACCATTTAAAGCCTACCTCCCCCCCCCAAGAGATAAAAGTATACTAGTTCAAGTGTATTCTCCAGGGTCCAGCAGAAAAAGAAAGGGTTTTGGGATAAATAACCTGATTTTAAACTGGCTCAAGGCCTTCTTCCTGATTCAGCGAACAAACAGGATTCCACAGAGGACCCCAGTCCTTAGGGCAGGATTCGAAAGACTTGGCCTACTGGGTACTTGTTCTGAGCTGCAATGGTTATGAATTCGTAAAGTAACGATGAGGAATCAGCTTGGGTAGGGAGTAGAAGGATTGCTCCTCCCAGAACCTATGTTAGAGTGAACTCTGGTAAGCTTATTAGTATGTACGTAAGTTCTTTTACTGTTTTAGGTATGTTCTCTCAGTGATGCTTTTTACCTTAAGAATAAAGTAGACTTGCATAAGAAGTGCTGTGTGGTGCCTTATAACTGAAGCAATTAAAAACATGTTAACTGTCTCTGAACAGAACGCAAGCAGGTGTCCTTGGACCATTTATCTGTGCTGGGAATAAACACAGTAAAGGCAGGAAACTCTGCAGTCTGGAAATACTGCAGTGAGAAAGGTCTCTACACAAGAGGCAATAGCTAAGGCGCTAGAAAGCTGAGAGTGCCCTTGCTGTACACTGAATGGAAATATAGATGCAGTTGCCTTGAACTGCTACATATGGTGCCAACAGGTATAGGATCTGTAACAATGTGAATTCCTAAGTGCCAAAAGCAGTAACAGTACCGTAGAAGGAAAAACCAGAGAAAAAAGCATTGATTGTTTCTTTGGGAAAAGGAATATTAAAGAGATAAAGAAAAAGGAATTATGAACAACTAAGGAAAATATGGCTGACTGAGTCATGAAGAAAAAGGGAGATTAGCCCTGAAGAAAGAAGAAAATCACAGTTGTTTTGCTATGTTCTAATGACCAGTCGAGAAATGATCTGTGTTTCTGCTGACAGAGGGACCAGCAGATGGGGAGAATCTTGGAGCCAATACCCTAGAGAGAAACAGGGAACAGTCCAACTTTTTAAAGTGCTTACTCAGGAGGGTGATCTTGTCCTGTTTTCTTTTAGTTGTACGCCTCTGTGTCTACCAATACTCCAAGATGTACTAGGCATTGAGATTGTTGAAGATGACTTCAAAACTGACTATGAATCCATCCTCTTGCGACATTTGGACCTAAGGAAAGGCTCTGAACAGAACGTTGTCCAGGAAAAGGTACATCTGTACTACTCATCAGCCTGAGAACAGTCATCAAAAAGACAAGGACTTCTGTGAACGCTCAAGGAGTGGATGACAGTCCAAAAAATAGCGTGTTACATTGAAAATGATTGCTCCCGTGAGTGAATTGCAAAAATCTGTTGTGCATTGGTGAATCAGCACATTAAGCCAGGCATCCTTCAAATAACTGATGCAAGGTAATCTCCCTAGCAGATCACCACCGCCACCGGCTTCAATGTCTCCATCTTGAATCTGGTCCTCTTCATGAACTTGTTCAAGCATTTTAAATCCAGAATCACTCAGCTCTTCCTGGATCTCTTAGACCAGAAACTAGAGTGAGCAATGGCCAGAGAAACATCTCCACCGTGAGAATTCTTATCGTGCCAATTTACAAAAGATGATCTATAGCCTTCTGCACAGTTCACCTCTTCTCTGCTATCCTCAACTCCCCAGAAGGGAAAAAGGACAAGTTTGAATCTTTGAAAATTCTTTGACATGTCCTGGATGTGGTTCAACAGGGGTATCTGTCAGATGTTGAGAGAAGCCGAATGCAACCAGAGCGTGTTTCTAGCGCTGGAATTTGCACTGAGGGAAGACTAGCTTCTCATCTTTCCAGACTTAGACATGTTTCACCTGCTTTTGGTATAGTCTCACCTTCATTACTTGGCCAGAGTAGCCACGAAAAGGATACTTAAGCCTGTATAAGGCCAGCTTTTCCTTTCCCAGATTTGGAACCAGGACGGTTCTGCAAGAACATTTTTGATTTATCTGAGGACTCTGTCACCACTTTGTCCAATGGCTTCCCAAATAACCAGCTTATTGAAAATTTCAAAGCTGCTAACATGGTTTTGGGTCACCACTGTATCCTGTACTAAATCAGGCAAATCTACGTAACAGCTGCATGGACATGTCTTTTGTTTTTAACTGGATCGCAGGGTATAAGGCTGACTCTCACCTTGTTTATCACTCTGTTTGTTTTAACAAGTGGTGGGCTAAGAAGCCTCTCACCACTTGCTTGTTCCTTTATATCCGAGTTGTTCCTCTCAGCCCTCCAGGGCTGGCTGTATAGGAGATGGTCAACCCAAAACAAGCAGGATTTCATTAGTCCAGCAAATGTGGCATGGCTGACCTGCAGTGTGAGCAGGGTCCTGTTAGTCTGGCAGTTGTAACATGACTAACCACAGTGTAAGTAGGGTCCAGTTACCCCATGCATTTTTGTTCCTTTTCTGCCAGCTTTTCTATTCCTCTGGTTAATTATGAGGTTTAAAAACAAAAAAACAAACAAACAAACAAACAAACAAACACTCCACCCCACACACCACCAATCATCATTAGTTATTTACTGCCTATTCTTTTCTCCAGACATTTGGACAAATGGGGATTTAACGCATCATTTCAGGAACTATAGTCCTTCTATGAAATATCTTCAATCATTTCCTGTATGTGTCCATTTTGTCATTCTCGGACAAAACCACAATTGCTTTATTAACTAATAGTTTGGATATATTGATTCAGAACAATCAAACATGAATTTGTTTCAACTCGAGATGCCAGGCTCTTTGAATTTCTCTCCCCTAATTTCTGTTGCAGAATTTTCCAGTTGAAGTTAGTTTCTTTCATCCCTATAGTCAGAAGTAATCTACTTCTCCTTTCATGTATTTATTGAGGAAGGCAGACAATTCTGTATTTTCTTTTCTACAATATTTTCCTCCAACAGCTTTCCTTGTGAGAGTCAGGATGGCAATATGGTCTGCTGTTTAAGAGAACATCTTCCTTCTATGGTCATTACATCGGTTCCATTCTACTGCACAATTTTTCTCTCGTGTTACTATTTTCAAATACGGCCTGGAAATTCCAAGTTTATGCTAGTGCTTTTCTGTTTCAGCACAGTACATGAGGCATTAAAATTTTTCGTAAGAGCTCCAATAGTCCTATTGTCATAAAAAAGGAAAAATCAGAAATTGTGTCTTCAGCTACAAATTCACCACTGTGCAAACTTATTTGCTTATTGAAAGAAACTGGGGAGAGAATAACAAATGAAGGATTGGTTACCTATATGGTTGGGGCTCCAGCATTTTTTTTTCAAGCCATGAACTAGTCAGTCTTATTTGTAATGTCAGAAAAGATCACCCTTTATCTTAGCCTTTTCCACAATGCTTTTAGCAGCTCCAGTCACATTTCACCAGCCCATTGAGGAATTTGGCTGTCTCTGTCTCTCGGAGCTCCTAATTCATGTGAGAACTGGGTAACAATTGTTTTTCTTGTTCTTCTTAATGTCTATTCTTGACTACATAGTTTGATTTTACTCTCAATTTCTGCAGCATTATACAGTATCATCCCCAAAGTGCTTGTGCAAGGAAACACATGTTTCCCTCTCAGGAGAATATCATCAGTCTGGTGATCAACTAGCCAACAGATGTCAATGTCAAAAAAGGACCATTATGTTCATATCATCTGATCTGTGTCATAACACAATCCATGGAATTTTCATCCAGTAATTTCTCCACCTACACCAAACTTCTGCTTGAAGTACATACAGCCTGTCTTTTAGAAAGACACAATTTCAGAGATAAAGCCTTCAAGTGCTGGAGAATCCATTACATCTATAATTAATCAGCCTTTACATAAATCTACATGCAAAAGGAAACTGGCAAGGCCCTTGCCTACACCCCAAAGTGGTACTGGCTTAACAAAATGGTTTCAAATGATTTACTTAAAACAGCGCAAAGTCTGCATAGGCAGACTTAAATTTGGCTTATATTTAACTTAAACGAATTCCTTACAGACTTAAGCTAAATCAATAAGCCAGTTGCAAACGGATTTTAGTTAAGCCAGCGCAACTAGACATGGCCTAAACTTGCTAAGTCCAAGTCCATCTGCTGCAAAAGCCCACTGAGGAGAGTTCGACTCAAATTCCTGTCCTGCCCCTTGACTCACACCCCCCATCTACATAACCAATACCTATATTTAAAAATATATTACCAAAATAATCATCACAGGACTACTATCCATTAAACACAATATGTTTACTCTTACCTAATCTAAAGGATCTAGGTGTAGGAAGAAAAGATTTACCACAAAACATTTAGAAATGTAATGGAAAAGTCCTGTCCCACTTAGTTACATATATATATTTTTTTTCTTGTGACATTTAATTTCCTGCCCTATCTGAAAATCCAAATGGGGGCGGGGGAGAAAGAGACCATTACTATTAATGTAACATATCAAGTGGCTAGATATACTAAATATTTTGGACTTTTAAGCAAAAAGACACAGTAACTTTTGTATCACTACATGGTTTTTTGTCACTAGGTTTAACCCCAGTCACCTCACAGGAAGTTTTCAGTACAATTAGGTTTCCAAGAATCCATAGGCTGCCCTCGGATTCCAGTTTTAAACCACCAATACACATCATGATCTCTAACTGAACAAATGAAATAAAATAATCCAGGCAACAGTAAAACCTGACATTTAATTATAACTAGGGCTGTTGATTAATTGCAGTTAATTCACAGGATTAAAAAAATTAATCACAATTAATCTCACTGTTAAACAGTAGAATACCAACTGAAATATTTTGGAGGTTTTTCTACATTTCCAAATATATTGATTTCTGTTGCAACACAATACAAAAAGTGTAGAGTGCTCACTTTTTTTTATTACAAATATTTTCACTATAAAAAGAATAGTACTTTTCAATTCCCCTCCTACAAGAACTGTGGTGCAATTTCTCTATCATGAAAGTGTAATTTACAAATGTAGTTTTTTATTACATAACTGCACTTAAAAACAAAACAATGTAAAATTTTAGAGCCTATAAGTCCACACAGTCCTATTTCTTGTTCAGCCAATCGCGAAGACAAACAAGTTTGTTTACATTTACGGAGATAATGCTGCCTACTTCTTCTTAACAGTGTCACCAGAAAGTGAGAACAGGCATTTGCACGGCACTTCTGAAGCCGGCACTGCAAGGTATTTACGTGCTAGAAATGCTAAACATTCTTATGCCCCTTAATGCTTTGGCCACCATTCTGGAGGATATGCTTCCATGTTGATGATGCTCATTAAAAAAATAACGTGTTAATTAAATTTGTGACTGAACTCCGTGCTGTTTAACCTGCATTCTGCCATATATTTCATGTTCTAGCAGTCTCGGATGATGACTGAGTACATGTTCATTTTATGAACACTTTCACAGCAGATTTGACAAAATGCAAAGAAGGTACCAATGTGAAGTTTCTAAAAATAGCTACAGCACTGGACCCAACGCTTAAGAATCTGAAGTGCCATCCAAAATCTAAGAGGGACAAGGTGTGGGACATGCTTTCAGAAGTCTTAAAAGAGCAATACTCAGATGCAGAAACTACAGAATCCAAACCACCAAAAAAGAAAATCAACCTTCTGCTACTGGCATTTGACTCATGATGATGAAAATGAACGTGCGTCGGTCCACACTGCTTTGGATCGTTATCAAGCAGACCCTGTCACCACATAGACGCATTTCCTCTGGAACAGCGATTAAAGCATGAAGGGACATACGAATCTTTAGCGTATTGGGCATCAGGTGACACTGGCTAAACAAGAAGCAGGCAGCATTATCGCCTGCAAATTGTAACCAAACTTGTTTGAGCGATTGACTGAACAAGAAATAGTACTGAGTGAACATGGAGGAGCTAAAATTTTACACCGTTTTATTTTAGAGCGTGGGTTGATTTTTCCCCCCCACATAATTTTACATTTTTAAGTTCAACTTTCAGTATATAGAGATTGCACTACAATACTTGTACTAGATGCACTGAAAAATGCTGGTTTTTTACAGCGCAAGTATTTGTAATAAAAATTAAATATAAAGTGAGCACTGTACACTTTGTATTCTGTGTTTTAATCAAAATCAATATATTTGAAAATGTAGAAAACATCCAAAAATATTTGAATTAATGGTATTCTATTGTTTAAAGGCGTGATTAATTGCAATTAGCTTTCTTAATCACTTGACATGCCTACTTATAATGCCAAGAGTTCTGCTGGCAGTAAATTGTTTGTGGTAACATTTAAAACATCTCAGATAAATATAAATCTGACCTTAAGAAACTGAGCCGAAGTTTTCTGGATTTTGCGAAGAGCATATCAAGTGTGTCTCTCACTTCATTGAAAATCTTTGTTTAAACTGTAAGAACTACACTTACCGACAAGTAGTTTGCCCACCAACTAATTAACTTCTAGTAACTGAAAATAAGTATTATGACTAAGCAAATACATGTCCCCTGCCTACACTAGCAGGACCAAGTACTGTCCCCTGAATTTTTTTTTTATATTTTTTTTTTGCCTGAGATCCCTAAATGGCCCCCTCCAGGACTGAACTCACAACCTTGGGTTTAACAGGCCAATGCTCAAAACCATTGAGCTATTCCTCCCCCCTGGTGCTGCTATTCAAGGCTGGTGATGTCACCAACATGCTGGTGGACATGACCCCTGTTCCTGGGAATCAAGGTGATGGGAGGTGTCCTCACTCAGCTCATCAACAGGAGCACAAAGATTCCAACCCAAGAAAAGCCAGGTGTTTTCTACAGCAGCAGATGGACATGCTCAAGTGGAGATTAAAGTATGCCAGGGTGAGAGAGAGATGGCTGCTGCCAACAAGCTTCCTGGGCAATTCACTCTGGCTGGAATTTCTACACTTCCAGTGGAGTACCCCAGATTGAAGTCACTTTTGACACCGATGCTAACAGCACTGTTCACACTTCAAAGGATAAAGAACATGATGCAAACAGCAAATTATGATCCAGTCTTGTGGTGCTCTCAGCAAAGATGGCACTGAGAACATGGTGAAGAATGCAGAGAAATATTCAGAGAAAGACAGATGAAGAAAGAAACGTGTCAACGCTGTGAAGATGGCAGAAGGCATCATCCAAGATAGAGGAGTTTAAGGATCAGCTGCCAGCATAGATGAGTGCAACAAACAGAGAGAGAAAAAACTGCAAAAATGAGAGAGTTGTTGGCTCATAAAGATGCTGAAACAGGAGAAAACATCAGACAGACAGCATCCATCTTACAGTATATATAATATATACACACACACACACACACAGTATAAATTTTGAACAATTTAATACTGTACACAGCAATGATGATTGTGAAGCTTGGTTGAGGTGGTAAAGTCAGAGGGTCGGATATTTCCCAGGGAACGCCTTACTGCTAAACGATGAACTAGCACTCGGCTGAGCCCTCAACATTGCTGTTAATGTAGCCTCACACTCTACAAAGCACCACAAATGGAGTGAGGGGAGAGACACACCCTGTGAGAGAGAGAGATGCACATTGCCCTTTTAAGTACACTAACCCCACGCTAAGTACATTGCCTTTTTAAGTAGATCAGCAAGTTGAGACAGCAGCTGCTGCCTGCAAGCTCCTTCCGTCCTGAGCCCTATCGTGTCCCCTTACTGCTCTGTGGAGGGGTAAGGGAAGTGGGGGAAGAGGGGAGACACCCTGACATTAGCACCCCTTTTCCCCTCCTTTGCACAGCAAGCAAGAGGCTCCCAGAGCAGTTCCAATGGAGAGAGCAGGAGCAGCACATCACAATCGGGGGAGGGACAACTGAACTGCTGGACAATTGATAACCTGCTGGGTGGCTACCATACAGGGAACTTAGGGGACTGATGGCAGGGCTGCCAGTCCACCCTGGTTCCAAGTCCCCACCAGGCTGCTCTTTCTGCCAAGCAGCGCACAAAGCAGGCGGTAGCCAAACCACATTATAAGGGGAGATTGCGCAACTTTAAATGAGCACATTCCCTAATTGATCAGCAACATAACATGAAACAACATTAATCAGGACAACTTTAAGTGAGGCGCTACTGTACACAGACTGGAGAAGAGGAGGGTGAAGCTTGGAAGCAAAGGGACCACACTGAGCTGAAATGGGCAGAATTCGATATAGAATTTCTTTAGTGTACAAACGTAATGATTTGTCTACTAGATAAACCTTCGTTTGATGAAAGTTAATTCATGCAAGACAAAGTTCTAAACTGGCTCAATCTTGTGGTATTTTCAACTGAGCAGCCAGGGGATTCACTCATGATTTACTCCTAACACTTGACACAATAGTGTACTAAATTTAGGTCAAAGGTTTCAAACCACGTCACAAATCATGGTGCAAGAATGAGAGTCCTGATGAAGCCTGAAACAGAACACCACCTTTATGGATCCTCTTTGCAGAGCTAAGCGTTTGTGGTCTGATTTGTAGCAGGTCCTTGGGTAGCAGTGGCTGGGTCAGCTACATTGCTAAACAACATTAAATCTGCAGCTAACTTAGTATTCTTGTACCAAAGGAGAATGTGTTACTTTAACTTTACTCCTTATTTATAAGGGCACACTGAAGTTACATGCATTGCTTGTCTAAGCTTTCTGTTCCATCCTAGTCAGCTTTCTGTAAAACAATTTCCCTGATAAAACTGTACCCCCCACAAATTAATACATACATCCACCCATTCCTTTCTTCACTCCCTGCCTTCTTAATACCATGCACACACATACACATTACACTGGTGGTTCCTGGCCAGTGGGAGCTGCAGAGCCAGCACTCGGGGTGGGGGCATCGCTCAGAGCCGACTAGCCGCAGCTCTGCCCAGAAGCAGCAGGACATGTCGCCACTTGCGGGGAGCTACCCAAGGTGAGTGCCACTTGGATCTGGCTCTCTGCACCCACTCCCGCGCTGAACTCCCTGCCCTGAGCCCCTCCCATGCCCAAGCTCCCTCTTAGAGCCCACGCCCTGCATCCCCTCCCACCCATTCCTCCGCCTAGGAGTATCAGGGACATATTGTCATTTCCGGAGAACCATGTGAAGCCAGGTAGGGAGCCTATTGGCTCCACTGCAATCGGACTACAAACCGGACTTTCAGTGAATATCAGAAATACCAATATATAGAGCTTTCCGGTTGGTCAAGTGCCAGATAACACAGTTTTTACTGTAATTAGTCACTGTCTCTTGTTTTTTATATCTTGCAGATGTAGACTTTATAGACGTTGTGGTTTTTTGTTTTTTAAAAAGGAGAAGTGAAGCCATATGTAGCCTGACAGTGCAATTCCATACATTCAAATGAGCATAAAAATTAAAATGCCAATCAAAATAGAAAGGCCTTTAGGAAAAAATTTGCCTTTTCAGTTTACTAGTAAGTTTATCCTGGGATGTGAGGTGCATAAAGAAATTTTTGAAGGTCTTAAAATGTAAAGAGATCCCCCATATAAAAGAAAGCTAGTCTGATTTTAATTACAAGTACAATAAAACATGGATTCTAGAAAGCAGATGTCATTCTTGTTGACTAGGTACTGCTACAACAATCACATCAGTGTTAAAATTGTTGAAAAGGGTATGTTTAATAACAGTTAATGACTTGTTAAAACCTCCTAGCATTGTAATACCATACAATGAAACTGTTTTGTAAGCACCAAGTGTTGCAGTGCTCAGATTTTCATTTGAGCTCCTTTTCTATGCAGTGCACGTTACAGATTTATTTACTTTGCAGATTTTTCCTTAAATGTTTAGCAACTACACATTCATATACTATTTAAAATATTTTGCTCATTTCTCTCTCTCTACTCCAAACACTCCATGTTGTGTCCAAACTAAAATATTGGACTGTCTCTCTGACATCTTTTTCATGGATGTCTAGCCATCAATTCAAGCTCAACATGGCTAAAACAAAACTCAAACTCCCCCTGCTATCTCTTTTCTTACTGATCATGGAAAACACCATCAACATGCCTCTCACTCAGGCTCATAATCTTGGTGTCATCTCTGAGTTGGAACCCTCACGCATAGATGATCACATCCAGACTACACCCAAGTCTTGCTGATTCTTTCTGCATATCATCTCTAAGATGCACCATTCCTACCCATCCACACAGCTGAAACTCTAGTCCAGGCTCTCATCTAGCATCTGGGTTACCACAACATCCTTTTCTCTGGCCTTGATAAATACAATCTTGCCCACCCATTCAGAATTCTGCTGAAGAGATCATTTTCCTGTCCCTTTACTTTGACCATCTCCCCCTGCTTTGCATCCATCCACTGGCACCCTCTTCTCTGGCGTATTAAATAATCAACTCCTCCCACTTTTGCCAGCTTCCACCACCCACTTTTAACAAGTGGGTGGTGGAAGCACCTTTCAAGCAAGCACCTTTATGCTTTCTCTGATACTAACCCTCAGACTTCAGAGGAGCTCTCCATAAATATCTGCAAAACTAACTCATTATCCTTCTTCAAACCCTGCTCTGCAACAATTAGGCTGTGGTGGCTGAGACCACAGTCAAGTACTGTATAGGTATACATCTGATGAGGCCGTTCATCTTTATCAGCTCACTTATTTTTAACAAAACACCTTGGGTCAGGTCTTCAGGTTGGCGTAAACTCACATGGCTTCAATGTAAATTGGCATAGCTCCATCAGTTGGGGGACCTGACTCCACAAAGAACCCTAGAGAATGTTGGGGTTTGTGATTTACACAAATAGTATTTAAAGACACACTGGTGGAATACATCCATATTAATATATATAATTCCTCCAGTTCTAGCATTTCAAAACCACTACTCTTTCAAAACTGAAAAATCTTACCTACAACATTATAAACAACATTTTTATGGTAGGCCAAATCACACCAGTTTTTGGAAGGTAAGATCCACAATCTGAATTCTTCTCAGACTGTTGAACATCACTTCAAGCACAAACACTCCACTATCCCTGACTATCCTCGACTGCTCTTTGCATGTTCTCTTTGTGTTAAGTTTCACAAGTTCCCCCTCCTCCCCCGCCAAGTAGTATTTGGAGGGATTCTTTCAGTGTTCCTCCAGCTGCCCAAGAGCACACTTGACATGCAGACACTCTGGCTTCATTCCTAACACATATCCCAAATAATGCCATCATCTTTTCTGGATAGCAATTCATTCCATTTAACATTTAGTATTTTTCTAAGGTATTTAGAGACTTGCCTATTCCTTTTGTGGATTTCCAGCTATTATATCCATGCATTAAGATGAAAATATTTGACTTGAACATTTGTCATCTGGTCTTTAAATTGTAGACTTTCAATGACCAAATCATGTTTAAGCTGGGGACTTCAGCTGGCATTTTACCAATTTGTGACATTGTTTTCTTATGGCCATCCCCACTGGCTTGCATACATGTTACTGCCAACAGTAACATAATTCACATACGTGTGTGAATTAACTCACTTCTTTCTAGTCTTCTGCCTTCTAAAATAAGGCTTGAGTTGGAAGTTGCTGCGATTCTCATTTGATTTTTTCCCCCCCATAACTGATTATTAACCCCATCTTTTATGCAATGCTGGTCTTTATTTGCATGTTGGTTTAACTGTCAATTAGGCGAGCTCTCTCATTAGCACAGAATAGATTTTCTATACTGTTGTTAAGCTGCCTTTATGACATGAGTTATTTTTACTGGCATACCATAACACTTAAAGATGTTCCAAAATGAATCACAACAGATGCATCAAATGCTTTCTTGAAATATGACTACTGGTTTTTGCTATCTGACACTCTCTTCGATTATTCTTCTTAGAGAAGGGGTTCTCAAACTGGGGTCAGGACCCCTCGGGGGGTCACAAGGTTATTATATGAGGGGTCACGAGCTGTTGGCCTCCACCCCAAACCCTGCTTCGCCTCCAGCATTTACTATGGTGTTAAACAAGTGTTTTTAATGTATAAAGGAGGGTCGCAGTTAGAGGCCTGCTATGTGAAAGGATTACCAGTGCAAAAGTTTGAGAACCTCTGTCTTAGGGTGAAAATCTGTCTTAGGGTGACATTATTTTCTGGGTTTAAATCCAGCCTTCAAAAATGAGATTAATTTAATACCACTACCACACTCATCTCCCTAAATATGTCCTGGTTAAGCAAGTACAAAGGACATTCAAAAAAGTTAGTCCATTCTCTGTCTTTATGAGCAGAAGAGACTAAACAAACAGACGTAGTTTTCAAAGTCTCAAGGTCAAAAAAACAACACTTAGGTTCCTGACAGCCTCAAAAAAGATAACAGTTTCAAACAAACAGTAACTGTTAATGACAGTTGCTAATGATGATTAATAAATACTTGATTGGAAGAGATGAATGTGTTACCAACAGTGTCAATGTTCTAAAGACTTATCAACTTTTATACCTAATCCAACTATACGGAGGAAACAAAAGGTCTAAAGTTACCCTCAAATCATCCAAGAGAGGAAGCTGCAAGCACCATGGAACAAGTGCACTGATCACTGACATCAGTCCCGTTCACACTAACACCAACCTCTCCCTCTTTCATCAACAATGGGCTGAGAAGAAAGTAGGAGAGTTTCCCAACTCTTGTCTAGACTAGCATACAACGTGTCTTTTTAACACAGTTATTTTAGCTAACATGTTTTAAAAATACACCTTTTACCATAGCTTAGATAAGCTCTTACTAGACAGAATGCTCACCATTTCTCGTAAAAAGACGGGGAGTGCAATGAGGGAAGGGTATTGTCTTTCACCTCACAAAGAGCCTGAGTATCGACTCAAGAGCGAATTAATTCCTCCCAACCATGGCAATAACATCAGCTCCTCCCCACGAGCAGTGACTGGATGCATACTGACAAATGAGGGAGAGGAGCCAGAAGAAAGGGCAGCATGCTAAAGGAGGCTGCAGCAATCTTGGGTATACTTGGAATAACAGACTTTTAAACACTGCACGCTGCTGCTGTGTGCCTGTTACGTACCAGCCGACAACTTGGCCTGTCCGGCCTTGTCTACACTAGATTTTACCTTAAAGTTTCCCACCATTGTTAGAGCTCCACTGGTGGTAGCAACAGCGGTCATCTAATGCAGGCCAGGTGCTGGTATTTCAACTGCATCAGAATAGGCCTAGATAGTATGGAAATTAAAACATCTACTCTCACCCACCTATGCTAGCTCTGCCACTATTATCACTGATTGAGCCGCACCAGAAAAATGTTAAGACAAGGCTTCAAATAGCTACACTTCTCTGACTCGCAATCTCTCAGTAGCAGGAAGATTCTGACCAACCAGCAGTCACAAAACAGTTCCCCACTCCTCTTCTGCCTGTTTGCAGCCAAGTTCAGGGAGAAATATTTCTCCAAGACAAGAATCTATTCTAGAGATATGTAACGGCAGATTTTTTTCTAACAAAAATGGAGGGGGCAAGGAATGGCATTGTGCTTGCTCTGCCTTTTTTCCATTCTCAGAAGTACTAGGAATGTCAAGTCTGATATTCCCCTGGTTTTTCAGGAAGACTTTTGTGGAACAGGAGAGTTGATTCGCACAGCTTGTCTGCATAAGGAAATTAACTGGAATAAAATATTTCACAATACCTCCCTCTGTGAATTCACTTATTCCAGCTTAGGATTGTTCACATGGAGAACGGTCCCAGAATATTTTTTTTCAGAACAGTTTACCTCAGGGCGAGGGTGCTGAATCTTTAATTAAATCCTTTATCCAGAATGCACATTAGTCAAGTGAAATTAAATGTGTTAAAATTGTAAACAGTGATTTAAAAAATCACTTCTTCTAATTGTTCAGTTTCTTGTCTTTTTACTCTTAGGATATCAATTTCACTAGTTCTTCAGTTACCATACAATAATAGTCTAAGGGAAAGAACGCTGGATTTCTAAGGTGTAAAAAACCACACACAAACATTTGCAAATTAAACACTTTTCATGCCTTCTTTATAGACTTTAAGAGATATTTGCTTATTTTCCCTTTTTTAAATGGTCACCTTTAACTTTCCTATATAATTTTATCCTAAATGAGAAACTAACTAAAAATTGAAACTAACTGAAACATCCCCACAAAGAAAACAATGCATTGCTTACTTTTTTTACGTTTTAATTGGATGTTCCCTATTCAGAAGCAGGGCTTGGTAAGCCAACTGGCCCCAGGCAAGACAGAGGCTTGCCCTAGCTAGCTTGCTAGCAACAGTACTTAGCTGAGATTCGGCAAATGTTGATTGTCTATCCTTTACCAAAAAGTTTCTAGCTCTTGCACTTGTGAAGATAATTTTACATTAGGTTACTATTTGAAAGCAAGTCCTTTTCCAAATCTTGGAGACAGAAGTGATCCTGGAGCAATCTGTTACTCATAACTTTGTTAAACATCAAAAAAGTACAATTAACAAAATCCTGATATTTTTTATTGATGTGTTCAAAACCTTGTGCACATCATGCTATGCATACTTCGTAAAGCAATGAGAAGCTGCTGAAAGACACTGGAGCTAATTACTCTGATGTGCCACACAAAACATTGCTGATTAAAAAGGTAAAGCAATGGAGACCATTCCCCACCCATGCAGAAACAGGAAGTAGCTACTATGGAAAAGGAGACAGAAAAACTCTCCCCCTCCCCTCCCCACCTCAACACCTAGGGAGGTGCGACTTCAAATTTTTCAGACTTTTACTAATCAGCAACTGATATCCATGATATAGATTAGCCTTTTTGGCTGAGTTTCCCAGCACGGCTCACGTTGGCAGAGCTGATTCAGTGTTAAGAGTGAATTTTTCTTCCAAAAAAAAAAAAAAAAAAAAAGACAAGAAGTCCAAAATGTACACAAGTCAGGTTCCAGAGACAACATGCTGGAATAGATAGCCTCAGCAAAACAGTCGAGTCCATCCTGCATTATCTGCATAGATGTAGGCCTTGGAAGTGGCTTCTCATCAGGTTTTGCAGGTGGAGACCCCACTCTCCTTTTTCATACTGGTATGGCATAAATAATGGATGTCTAGTCAAGTTTTTAAGTCCGAACTAAGAATTAAACATGCAGACAATAACTGCAGTTTTAATAAAACTAGAAACCAAATATGAGTGTTGCATTATAGACATGTAGCCTCATATACTGTACCATTAGTTATAATGAACACCCGAGATTACCTCTTAAAATTCTCCTGTATGTTACCCTTAATAGATAATATTTAAAATGGAAGGAACAATTTACTCCAAAAGTTATTGAATACTCAGGAAATAAATGTTATAGTATCAAGAAAGAAGGTGATAGAGTTCTTGTTTAGTTTCCTGAAGTAGTCACAAAGAGCATGTCTTTAATGGTATTTAATAATACTACACAGCACATACACTTAAGATGGCGCAAGTATCATGCTGCTAATAGTGAGCATTCACATCATGGCAACAGAGGAAAAACTATTAGCAGCACTAAGCATTTGTACCCAATTTCAAAATGTAGGGGGCTCAATCTTTACTTTACCACATACTATCCTTTTAGGCTGAATTACTTTTATTTTTGGCCAGATTCAGACCAAAGAACTAACAGTAGAATAAGAGACCATATTTGGAAATGCAGTCAAAGCATATTGGTATTATCCTGTTTAACCAAAGCCCAAAAGAATTACAAACCAAGGCTTACTAATTTAAAACAAAAACCCCTCTGAGACCCTGTTCCTCCTCACAAGGCTCAACTGGCAACAGGCCTCCATGAATTCATACTGAAGATGGTTTAAATTGCAAGGGAAGAGATAAAACCCTAACAATTGTCAGTAATATGTCAGTTTGCTAATTATACTGGGCTCAAGTATCCATAAGGACTGAAACTAGAACTACAGAAGTTTTGAGCTATATAAAACATGGCTTTTAAGTGTCTTTCAAAGTTTTCCATGACTCAGTAAGTCCATAAGCCACCAATTCAGATTTAAAATTATCATCACTGATCTACATTTACATACATCTTCTCTTTTTAATTCTTCATATACCTGCAACTACTCACCTCTACAATTAAGTTTAGCACATCACAGCACACTCAACTAGCAGACAACAAGCCTCACTTAATCCTCTTCAAATACTCAAAGAATCCTTCAATACACACAGTCAAACCTAAACCCACCTCAAACAATTTCGGACCGTTAAGAAACATTTGATGTTTGCAGTATTGTAGCCATGCTGGTCCCCAGATATTAGACACACAAGGTGGGGGGAAAGAGCTTGAGCTCGAAAGCTTGCCTCTTCCACAAACAGAAATCAGCACAATAAAAGATATGACCTTACTGACCTCTGTCTCTCAAGTAACACAGACATTCAACAAGTTCTCTGCTCCAAGTTGCATAAATGTCAACTCATGTTCTTCCTTTTATGCCTACCCACATCTTTGCTCTATGCATTTGCAACATCAGGAAGAGTATTCCTAAAATACAACTTAAATTTTATACTGTTTCTTTTTCACACAAAAAAACATACTCCACAATATATTAGAATTAATACAATTTCAGAGGAAGATTCAGAAGTAAGCTCTTCTCACACTGAAGTAGGTCTCCAGGAAGCAGCAAATTCTCAATTTTGACCTTCAGCTTATCCCCTCCTTTCTATGTACATTAATTCTTACATCTAAAAATAAAAAAATAAAATAAGATGGCATATCATATCCAGCAGCTGCAGGAAAATGTGAAAAAGTTGCCAAAGGGTTAGAAAAAATAAGTCGTGGAAACAGAATGAGGGGACTAAAAAAATTAAATCCCCAAAATCTTTTCCAGACCAGCCTTCAAAATGGGCCAAGCTCAGTAAAGAAAAGGTCATTTACTTATGGTGCAACATTTTCTATGAGGCTTCCTGATAGTTATTAGCCTTGAGTAGAATACATGGATTTAGAATGAGCACCACACATATGTACCCACCTTATATGCATTTTGCTACTCAAGACTTTATTTTAAATTAAAACATAAATTGCAATTGGTACAAAGATAGCACTTCTCCACAGGTAAATTGCTCAGTATTTTCACATACAGTATCTGCAAACTCTAACCGCACAAAATCAATATCCACCAGGAAAAGCTCGTTCAGCCACAAAGATATTTCATTTGTCTCACTTCCAGTATCATTTAAATAGTAATGCATTATCTTTATCTCATATGACCTATTTAGATGATTCTCTGATACAAAGACCAAGATAACAAAACTTAAAGAAGGTAACAACAATATTCTGCCTTCTGCAGATTGAGATTAAATTAATCCCTCCAAAGCACATTGGTAAAATTTCTCTAATCTAAAAATCTGATCACCAAAACGCTCCTCAGCAAGCTCTACACCAAGCTCTACACCGTCAACATATAACAAGGCTTATTTCTTGAAGCTTTTGTTTCCCTCTTTTTGAATCTGAATTAAAAATTCTTAAGAGGAGGAGAACGTTATTTACACTTGGAACATTTACTGTGCACTAAACTCCCTCTTTTCTAGAGGCTCAGCATCTTGAAGAGGAATTTTTACTTAAGAGTTCAACATTTTTAGAACCTCACTCTTCCTCCCAACCAACAAAAAACAGTCAATTATGGAAACCAAAACTACAGAAGATGACTAAAAAAAAAAAAGATGACGTCACAGTTCATTGTTCACACATCCCTTCCAGTACAAACAGCACTCTGAAGTTGTTTTTAGTATCAGAACATTTAATCACATTTCTACTTTTTTAAAAAAATACTGTTTATTTTCTAAGCACATAAAGGCATTCTCTTCCCTTTCAATCTGGTTTTAAAAATCCCTCAACTTTTGAAATGGCTACAGCTGTGTATTTTCGTTTCTGCTGCCTGTAACTGTTCCACCTTCAGTAATCTGGTTTATCTATTTTCTGACGGATCGGAAAGAGCTTTGAACAAGAGTATGGGTCTTATTAACACACATCTACAGACTAAGCCGCCCCCCCCCCCCAACACTATTACACTCACACATTATCACATTATCCACAGTAGTCATGAAATCAAGTTAATATACATCACATTTAATCAACTGCAAATCAGTCCCTGTTTATTCCAAGCCAAGTGCAGAACAAGGGTGTTTTTTAAGTTGTGTACTGCAGCTCAGGACACTGAATTCCCCGGGGCCTGTGCATTAAGTGTCACTGGTGCCAATACATGATCTTGCAGACGAACTTACATTAAACAGAACGGCCCAAAACTCCCCGTGCAAAGCCTGGGTATTAATTTTCTGAGCTCCGGCTTTTGCACTCCCTTCCCTCCCCCCACAAAATGGCGACGTGGACCGTAGCGGGGAGGAGAAAGGAGCGGGAGCAGCACTCTCCCGGGAGCCGGGGAGGGAAAAGAGGAGGCTGGGGGGGGAGTGGGGTTGGGGGGAGAAGGGGGGCGCCCCGGGGGTCAGGGATGCGGGGGAATGGGAAGGACAGAGTGTAACCGGGGCAGGAGAAGGGGAATGTGACGGGGGGCGGAATGACGGGGAGCGAGCCCCGGGGCCCCGGGGGGGGGGGGTGTCCTCGACCCCCACCCCAGGGAGACTCAGGTGGGAAGAGGGCGGCGGTACGAGGCGCCTGCCCCGGGGCGGAGGGGCGGCCAGGCTGAGGATCCCCAAGCCCACAGCCCGGGGTAGATGGGACGGGGGGGATTAGTCCCCAGTGCGGCGGCTGGGGAGCGCGGCGCAGGCCCGAGGAGGCAGAGGGGAAGCCCCGCGGGGTGCTGCTGAGGAAGAGGGAGGCCGGCGATGGAGGATCGCGGCTGCAGAGCGGGCCCCGGTACCTTTTTTTCTCGCCGGTGATCTCCATGGCGGCCGCTCGCGGCTCGTGCGGCGGCTCCGATCCCAGCAGAGGGCAGCGCGGAGCTGGGGAGAGGCGCAGCCGAAGGGCCGGGGCGCAGCGCGGGCTCAGCGCATGGGGCAGGCGGCGGGGCCTGCGGAGGAGACGGGCTCGGCGTCGGCTCTGACCACGCAGGCGGCGGGCGGCTCGCTCCTCGCCGAGCGCGGGGAGGCGCAGGCCGAGGGGGCGGGCGAGCGGGGCCGGGCCTGCCGGGCGTCGCACCAGTGAGAGGCCTCGCCGCCGCCCGGCCCCCCTCGCCGGCTGCGTCAGCTGAGCAGACAGCCGGGAGGGGGCCGGCGGCTCACGTGTAGGGCTGTGTGCGGGGCGGGCTGGGGACGAGCCCCCCTGCGCCCGGCCCCCGGCGAGGCCAGCGGAGCGCTCGGGCCGGGGCCAGTTGCAGGGTCCCCGAGCCTGCTCCCGCCACCCGCTGCACACAGTGGGGTTAGAAACCCCCCTCCCCGAGGCTGCCCCCGGTACCCCCTACACACCGTGGAGCTAGAGACACCCCCCCGAGCCGGCCCCCCCCACCGCCTACACACCGTGGGGCTAGAGACCCTCCCCGAGCCTGCCCTTGGCACCCCCTACGCACCGTGGAGCTAGA
>ML677332.1:83858011-83990473 GCA_007922305.1 Dermatemys mawii
CCTCTTCCTCCGGGTAGCGGGCGCAGGGCAGGCTTGGCCAGTTCCCGGGGTAGCATGGACTGGGTCGGCTCGGTCTCTCTTCCTCCGGGTAGCGGATGCAGGGCAGGCTCGGCCAGTTCCCGAACTCAGGCTGGGTCACCGGGGCTTCCCGTTCAGGAGCTCTGGCTGTAGCCTCTGGCCCCTCCGGTGGCTCCCTCCGAAGTGAGCTCCGGGACCGAGCTTTTATCCTTCCGGGTCGGCTAGCTGACCTCTGGGGGAGGGGCACAGGTTTCTCCAGCTCCGCCCCCTCTTGCCTCTGGGGAGGCTCGTCCCTCTGCGGGGCGGTTGGGCACCAGACCGCCTCGCTACACTGAGATAATTTATTCAGCCTACTAGGATGAAGGGTGGCCAAGTGATTTGGGGGCTAGACTAAAACATGGGAGACCTGAAATCCATGGGAGTTAGGTGCCTAAATACCTCTGAGGATCGGGACCTTAGTCTTTCTATGCCTCAGTTCCCAATCTGCAAAGGGGAGATAAAAGCACTTCCCTCCTCACATGGTGAGGGCAACTAAATTAAAAAGTGTGAGGCACACAATTTCTGTGGTAAGCACCCAAGATAGACAGATACCATGCAAGTTACTGTTCAGAGGCAGTAGTGGCCCTCAGCCCGGGTGATCCTGTAGGACCTTGCATTTATAGCCAGCTGGCACACCATCCCTTATTCCTTGTCTATCATCATATCTTTTGACATGATTCATGGCAGATACTGAATTTAGGGTGACCAGATGTCCCGATTTTATAGGGACAGTCCCGATTTTTGGGTCTTTTTCTTATATTGGTTCCTATTACCATCCACCCCCATCCCGATTTTTCATACTTGCTGTCCGGTCACCCTAACTGAATTTCCCTTCCTCCCCTTCTAGCTTTGAAAGTTAGGCTTTAGCTCATCCTGCTGGCTTCCTAGGGGTTTCACCAAAGACTAAGGAGGCTAATAAAATAGTGGGAGTGGGAGTGGATCTTGGACAGCCAGGAAGGAGGGATTAGCTGTACAGAGATGGGGGAAAAAGTCACAGGAAAGCAAGCAGCTGGATGGGGCCTGACCATATTATTTCACAAAGGGTTCCACCACTTTGGGCTGACCCTGTTGGGAGGTGGTCAATGGAGTCCAACAGAGAACGTGAAGGACCCTGAGTTCATATGAAAAGGAGGAATCAGTGTCAAAGATGGTTACATGAGGAGGAGAGTGTTTGCAGAAGTACTAGGCCAGGAAAATTCAAAACCATATTGACAGGGCAACTGATTGAAACCAGTCTTTATTAGCTGAAATACAATAGCAATGAAACTGTTGCTCCAGAAGAGGCAGCTCATGACTGCGGGAGACAATTTTCATGGGAGCTAGGTCTCTATTACATGACCACACATTTCACCATTTGCAGAACTGAATATAGAACTCATGTATACACCCAGCTTTCCCATAATAAAGTTTCTCAAACACTCCCACCTACACTTTCACACACATTCACAGACTGTAAACTAAACAAGCTATTTCTTCTTCAGGCTTAGAAGGGAGAGAGAGAGAGATTATTACTGTTATTTTTATTTTTACATATGAGGGAGGCACTCATACTACAATAATAGGGGCCATATACAATTCTAGTTAGAATTTATTTCTGTATTCATAAACATTTGTAATACAGCCTCAGTCTAGAACGAGGGATGTGAACCAGATTGAAGTTTATAACTACCTTAACAAAATGCAGACTGCAAATGAGGTGAAAAGCTTCTGGTTCACTGTCAACACCACCATTTAGTTTAACAATGAAGTGAAATAAAATAAGTAAATAAGGTCTTGGACTTTATATTGAGATATGGAATAGTGAGCTGCATACAAGATGTTCTGTCAATACATGACCCTAAGTACACTTCATTTGAATAGATTATTGTGTTTTGATGGCCCGGGGAACATTGTTAAAGGACAAACATTGCAGAGATTAGAAAAATACAACAGAACACAGCCAAAGTTACTCAGTTGTGTAGACTGGAGTTCTGATTAAAGATTAGCCAAACTCTGCTAGAGATTAGGGGGCACCAGAGATTTAACCCTAGATCAGCGGTTTCCTTTTCTTAATGCATACCCCCTTCTAGATGTATCAGCTGCCCAGGTACCCACTTCCAGATTTACCAGTTGCCTGCATACCCTTATCTGTACCCTTCTCCACACTGATACTTTGTGTGTTCTTCTTAGCACTATCTGTCTTTAGCCATCTGTCCATATTTCACTATTATAGATAGGTGTAGTTATAGTGGGATGTATACAACTGAAAAAAAAAAACTAAGTTCTGAGCTCAGTTAGATTGGATAGTTGCTGGGCAACTGACCCCATGGTGTATGGTGATTAGATGTGAGGGCTCTGTACATCAGCATCTCTGTGTATCTGTTTTCTTACTGGTTCCTCTTGAAGTAAATGAACTATTGTATTTTATATAACAAATTCCTACAGTTTTAAAGCTTCACCTGAGCAGCCTATTATGAACATTGAATAAATAAAATCCACCATTACACAATTTCTCATGCATACCTCCCAGAGATGTCTTGTGTATCCCCAGGGGCACACATACCACAGTTTTGGAACCTGCACTAGAGCTATTGCTCTACATTCTATACAAAGGGAAATAAGAGCAATCCAGGGAATTACAGACCAGTCAGCTTAACTTCAGTACCCGGAAAGATAATGGACCAAATAATTAAGCAATCAATTTGCAAACACCTAAAAGATAATAAAGTGATAAGTAACAGAATGGATTTGTCAAGAACAAATAGTTTAAAACCAACCTAAAAGCTTTCTTTGACAAGGAAACAAGCCTTGTGGACGGGGGTGGGGAAGTGGTTGATGGGGTATATCTTGACTTTATAAGACTTTGGGTACTGTCTCGCATGACCTTCTCATAAACAAACTAGGGAAATAGAGTCTAGATGGTTCCCAGAGCTATCAGTGGTTCACAGTGAAGCTGGAAGGGCACATTGAGAGGGGGTCCTGCAGGGATCAGTTCTGGGTCTGGTTCTGTCCAATATTTTCATCAGTGATTTAGATAATGGCATAGAGAGCACACTTATAAAGTTTGCTGACAGTACTAAGCTGGGAGGAGGTTGCAAGTGCTTTGGAGGAGAGGATTAAAATTCAGAATGATCTGGACAAACAAATTGGAGAAATGGTCTGAAGTAAATAGGATGAAATTCAGTATGGTCAAATGCAAAAGTACTCCACTTAGGAAGGAACAATTAGTTGCACACATGCAAAATGGGAAATGACTGCCTAGGAATGGGATCTGGAGTTCATAGTGGATCACAAGTCAACAATGTAATACCGTGGTAACAAACAAACATCATTCTGGGCTGTATTAGCAGGAATGTTGTAATCAAGATGTGAGAAGTAATTCTTCTGCTCTATTCCATGTTGATTAGGCCTCAGCTGGCGTAGTGTGTCCAGTTCAGTGTGCCACATTTCAGGAAAGATGTGGACAAATTGGAGAGAGTCCAGAGAAGAGCAACAAAAATGATTAAAGGTCTAGAAAACATGACCTATCAAAGAAGACCGAAAAATAGGACTAGATATTAGTCCTATGAGTCTACGATTCTAACATACGGCACCTGCAGAATTTCTTGATTTTGCTGCTATAATAAAAGAATGCCAAAAGTGACATTCCAAATTCTCCCAGCAGCATTTAAACCACTGATTTATATCAGCATATCTATCTATCTATATCAAAAACAAAGACAAAAGAGATGTTCCACTGACTAAAGTAAGATCATGACAGGAAAAGAACACATTATTGCTAAAAAGAGGCTCCAGATAATTTAAAGGCAAAAGTTTATGGCTGAAGTAAAGAGGGCAATGGCTATATACAACTGAGTGTGAATTTGTTGCTAGAACTAGAGGTTGTGTCATGGAGAGTGTTCCCAAAAGCAGCAACCAAAGTAAATTTAACTGGCATAGCAGAACATTACCTCTGGAAGCAAAAGGAATTAGTTTGGAAGTTACAAAGGTAAGGTTTTTGGAGTTTCAGTTGATTTAAATCTGGATACAAATTGACCTGTAAGGAAAAACATCCATTTTGTGTTACATTACATCACTGTTTTGCACTTGCAGCACCAAGATGAAGTAAAGGAGATGGACACACACATATATTTTCCTCTCCTCATTTTCAGACTATTCTAGGCTACATCACTTATCTTAGGTGTCAACAATCCTGACACTTATATCAGTAATGTAAGCCCCAAGCATTAAAAAATCATGAATTGGCCCCAAAAAATCATGAGACTGTTCTTAAAATATGTATTAGAGATCTCTTAATTTGCCTTCTAGTTTCTGAATCTTCAGGGTTCATGTTTTCATGCTTGTCTCCATTAAATGAAGGCTAGAAACTTACTTTAAAAACACCCCAAAAGCTGACATTCTGTTGTGTTCATATGGCTCCATGGTCTAGGGCTTTAAGGAAAACACCAGATACGCAAGACTGGCAATAATGCTTACAATATATACAGCTATTGGAATCCAATTATTGTATCCAATAGATACAGCTATTGGAAAATTTTTGGTTTTCTATGAAAAATTTGTATTCAGAAATGCTGCTGTAGCACTTGACAGGAATTATAGCTTAAGAGGAGCTCATGGTCCTCTCTAGGCAAGACTCTCTCAGATTACATTTCCCATGAAGCCTGTGGTCTCCCGCCTTGGTGAAGGAAAGTGCATCTTGGGAAACCAAGTCTGGTGGGGGAACTCTGCCCCTAGAGATCAGGAATGCAAGGCAATGGAATTACAACTACCATGAGGCAGTAGCATATCCAAATTGAAACACTTTAATTTTCAGCTGAAAACAGTTCAGTTTTCATGCATTTAGTTTTTTGATAAACAGAATCGAAAATTTCCACAGAGCTTTTGTCAGGTTTAGTTTAACCGAAAACCCAATTTTACATCAAATAACAGTTTTGATGGAAAATTTTTGACCAGCCCTATCAAGCAGCTTGTTCAAAGTCCCACACAGTCAGTGAAAACAATTAGGGATAGAATTCAGGTTTCCTGATTCCCAGTCTTGTGCACTTGCCCCTGATCATGCTGCCAGTAGTTATCAGAAGTGAAAAAATCCAACACCAGCATGTCAGAATCAAACACACTTTTTCAATCAACAAGAGATGTGTGACTGGTGTGACCCAAGTTTATCTTTCCATATAAAGCAGCTTCTCATGCAAAAGTAGCCCAATGAAGTGAGTCAAAAGTCAGCAAGAAGCTGTCATGCAAAACAAACATAACATCACATGTCCAAATGCAAAGCTTTTTAAACGAAAAGAAACTTGTTCCATTTGTAGACGTTACTCATTTGTAAACATCAGACAGCAAATAGAGATAAGAAAACTGTTGCAATATTCCATAACCATAAACACAACATAACACAACCAGGGCTATATTTTCAAAGTTACGCATGTGCAATAGTACATACACGATTTGCATGTGCCTAACATATATATGCACAAGATGCAGCTAAGATATTTCTACACACATGTCAGCTAGGTGCCTACCTGGCTGTGCATGTGCACACATCACATACAGATGAATGCATGCAATTGCACATGCTTAACTTTGAATATCTTTTACCCCTCTCATACCAAGAGCATGTGAAAGAGGCATATCATCCTTGGAGTGACCCAATGCATGTGATCAGAGTTTATTTTATTGTTCACTATCTTTTCTTCAGTTGGCCATCTAGAGCCCCCTGCCAGGAAGACACCTTTCAAAGGCCTCAGTGCTACAGAGTAATTAATGTATAAATAAATAGTAATATGTACTATGAAATAGCTTACCGAGCACACACAGCTACAGAGTATTACAGAGCGTACGTATGTGTGTACCACTCATTTACTGCTTAGCATAAACCTTTTAACTGGCAGACTTTCAGTTCCTGAAATACTGCTCTGTCACTAAGAACTCTGCTTCAAAGTTCAATCTTTCATATAAGAAAACATTATTGATGTTTATACTATGACTTCAAACACCTGCTGATGAGATAAAGATGCTAATCATGTCCTGGCAGCATTTCTTCTTTTCTTCTCATGTGGAGTTATTTTCTGTTATAATTATGCACAGCCACAGAGTCCTATTGCATCCATCCATGCTTCGAGGCATCCAGGCAGGAATAGCAGCAAGAAATGACTTCTTCCACCTTTAGCTAGGCAAAAGACTGTCCCGCACTATGGTGTTCAGGGATCATTTAATGAGCAAGGTGCATGCAAGAGATTATGTTTATTCTGTGCCTGGATCCAACTGGCTGTGCATAACAGCAAGATCATTCCATCACCCTGCCCAGATTCCCTACCTGAGATGCTCATCCCTAAAAGGCACAGTCCCAAGTACCACACACTTTCCGCTCAGATGAGAGCCTAGAAAATGTTATGCAGGATTTCATCTTATCTCAAATGGTTTACAGCAAATCCTTTTGACTAGTGCTGACTGTGATGTTCACATAGAAACTCCACTTTGGACAACATACAGCTTCTCCATTGTACAAACGTGACCTATGAGAGTGTCTCACAGGAGTGCTCTGCATACTCCACTGGCTCCCCATTTGATTCCAGATCCACTTCAAAGTCCAGGTCCTTAATGAGCTAGGGCCCAGCTACGTATGTCTCCATCCACCTCATCCACTCTGTGAGGATGTTGCAGTTGGAACAGAGACAATTTGGCAGAAGATTGTTGACTGTGGAACTCTGAATGAGCCCAAATCTGACTGTTTTCACAGCACACTGCAAGGCCCACCTTTACATGTAAGGGCTGTGGGGGAAGTGGGAAGGGAAGTCACAAGTACCTGATCCTATAATCCCTTGCTCGCATGAGTAACCCAAACTCACATGAGTAATCTCATTGAAGGTTTGCTGTAACAGGCAATAAGGGTACGGCTACACTATCTGCCAGATCGGCAGGTAGCACTCAGTGTATTGGGGATCGATTTATCGTGTCTCATCTAGACGCAATAAATCGATCCCCAAATCGACTCCTGTACTCCACCTCGACAAGAGGAGTAAGCAGAGTCAGCGGGAGAGTGGCCGCGGTCGACTTGCCGCCGTGGGGACGGCCAGGTAAGTTGACCTAAGATAGTGCGACTTCAGCTACGCTATTCGTGCATCTGAAGTTGTGTATGTTAGGTCAACCCTCCCTCCTTCCCCATAGTGTAGCCCAGCCCTAAGTAACAGCACTTCACATCAGGAGGTGAAGGGAGTAGGGTACTTCTCAGCAACATTTTGCTTTGGATGACCTAGATACCACACAGCAATGTGTGCATTAGCTACAGATAGACAACATTTCATCTTTGTGGCTTAATATCTTCTTGCTATCACAGCAGCCATTGTGATAAGATGAGCGACATCACATCTGGGACGTCAGGTAAAACGTATCCAGCAAAAAAACCCAAGTTAAAAAATTTTATGTTGCCAAAGTGAGCAAGATCAAAGAGGAGAACAGGGCAGGAGCCCAGACTTTCTGTCTGTGGCAGAACCATTTCTGTGGAGCAGAAAGTGCAGACTCCTAACTGAAGAGGACGCCTGTGCTAAATGTCTTGTCAGTCTTTTCCTTGAAGAAGTCCATGCAGTGAGATTGTAGGCAGAGCAGGAGAGTTCAGGACGACGATGAAGGTGGCAGGGAAAGCACAGGGGTTGTAACTCCATGTTTTGTGAGGGGGATGGTGGTACAGAAGTAATTAAATGGGAGGTACCAAAACAAATTTCTCTTTTCAGGCATATCATTTTTAGGCTTTCCCGTGAGATAACAATCCGGGGAGGAGAAGGAGGCCTCTGGTGAAGAGCCATAGAAAAGGCATCTTTTATGCCAAAACATTAGCTTACTTGTAAAGGATGAGGTGCTCCATCACACCCAGGATTTGGAGATTCCCAGGGAATGGAAAGGAGACTGAGCCCAGGCCCGGGTATGTGTTAGAGTTGTAGAAATAGGATAAACAGGCAAAAATGAGGGCAAGGTTAGGAACAACCACTCAAAACTGCAGTCTGGGAAAGGAATTGGAGAGCTCCATGAGAAGCACAACTGCCTGAGATCAGGATTAAGCAGGCCTTGTGAGGAGGCTTATGATGACTCATAAGCCAACAGAGCATTTCTTCCCTTCGGAAAGAGAATTTGTGTGCTGGGCAAGCCTATGGAAACTCTCTCTCAATGCCCTGATGTTATAAGACAATGCAGCCATAGCTACTTTCAAGGAAACTAGCAAATGGGTTATTTTAATACAAATTACATTTGTACGGAACATATTTTTTCTCCTCAGGAAGTATGTGACACATGGTAACTGTCTGCTTGCAGAAACATTTGGCTATCTGTTTTCAAGAATGAACAGAACAGAATGTTACCTTATCCAACATGTAAGAGAGAAAAAAATAACCACACAAACTAAACAAAACTGGGAGCATAGAGGCAACGTTAAATACTGTCAGTCCATTTCCTGAACTCAAACACAATATTTGCAGTGAAATACCAACAGAAGTTTTCCTCAGTCTTAGTAACACAGTTCAGGCTACTCCAGTATTACCACACGAAAGCATTTTTAACTTCTGTTACAGTTTGTTTATACTCCTTCTAGTGAACATTGGTGGAAAAGGTTATTTTATTATTCCTAGTGTGTTTGGTGGGGGGAGAGATTTACTGAGTTCTGGCACTTACATAAAGCCAGTGATTTTTTTTTTAAAAGCTAGGGATTAAAAAACACAAAATGTAAAATATTAATAATAGCATCACTGATTTTTAAAGAATTAACCTACATTTAAAAATTCAGAAAATACAGGCAACCAAGGTGATCAACATTTAATTGAAAATTGTTGTTCTGTAATATGATGGAATTCCAGGTGAAGCAGGCAAAATGAAAGGGTTCAGTGACATGAATTTCTCTTTCTGTGTATTTTGGAACATTTGTGTTCACTGAAATGACAGCTTTTCTGGTAATTTCTCCATTTCTCACGAAAAAAGCCTTGATCGCCTTACTGGAAATTGTTCTGTTTATGCAGTAAATCCTGCTTCTAAAATTGCTTCAGATCATGTTATGTAAGCTAAACAGATGGACTTTGAGCAATTTTTGTATGTCAATTCAAAGGATAATGTAAACAGGCTGCAATCATTTATCAGCTCATTAACGGCAGAGAAAACACAGATTTGAGGCCCTAAAATATTCATGGCACACACACTGACTAGCAAAGCTGATATGATAAAACTGTACAAAATAATAGTACAGTACTTATAAAGGGCTTTTCTCCACCCTCCCCAACCGAAGCACTCTGGGTGCTGTATATAATAAAATATAATATAATAAAATAATAATAATACAATGTATAATATATGGTAGTCCTGATCCTGCACATGTTTGACTTTATGCTTTGTGAGTAGTTCCATTTAAGACAATCCAGACATGCACACCACTGGGGATAAAGTTATATAACTTGCACAAGTCTTTCTGGGACCAAGGCCTAAAAGATCAGCCTCTAAAAGCTTAATGAGGGAGGAGGAGCTTAAAAAAGGGAAGGAGATAAAATGGGCAAATGAGGGGATGGAAAGATAATGAATATATAGTCCCTTAATCATGTTCTCCAGCTCATCTTATAAATACTGTTTTATACTGTAATTATAAAGCACCAGTCCATCCCCCTGCTCCAGCGTAGGGAGAAATATAATCAGAATATAGCACCCATATAGTAAACTAATTTTAAATTAAAAATATTAATAACCTTCCTCTTCCCAGTCAGATTCAGATAAATGGTGATGTCTCAAGGGGGCCTGATTAGCATCACACTAATTTTATATTTATTACCATTGACTTCAAAAAGATTACTCATATTTGACGTCTAAGTGAAAGGAGAATCTGACTCAAACAGGGGTCTGATACCAAAAAGGATGAGAAGAGATGGAGGGAAAGGTAGCGAATAAAGGTCATTCTTAAAAAAAATTAAGTATCTGGATGCTTTTTACAAGTGAGGAAAGTTGGTCAGATGGGTGTTTGGGCCGGTGGAAGAGGGATAGAAAGAATGACTGTGCCCCCTCGAGATCAGCCCAGTAAAAGACTGATTTCTTACACACCTCAAACCCACCCAAGGCTTGAAAATCTAACACATTAAAACATGGTCTTAGTCTAACCATATTATAGCTTTCAGTTTAGTCCTCCAGAAATTAAGTGGAGTGCTTGCAAGTGTGGGATCAAACTGTGACATAGCCATGATAAGGAGCTTTGCTCTAGGCTATTTTTTTTTTAAACAGGGCTAAAAGCAGGGTTTCTTAACATGGTTTAAATATTCTGTGCAGAAGCAAGGCCAAACATGGCCCCAATCCTACAATCAAGTCCATGTAAGCAGACCCTCACACCCATGTGGCACTGATTGCAGGATTGGGACCCCTGTTATAATATGATTGGGTCATCACTGTGGTTAAATGTGGTGCTTAATTACAGTGGATCTTGTTATGTAGACGATGCTTAAAGGGAAATAATGCTACTCCTGAGAAGTATGTGGTGTGAGCAGTCTGAAATCCAGGTCTCTCACAAACACAGGCAAGGTCTGCCCAGCAGGCCAATTTCTGTCCTCAGTTACACATCTGAAATTCCATTCACTACATGGCTGTGAGTTGCACTTTTCTAACTTCCCTGTTTTCCTTCACCCTTAAAGTTTTCCATGTCTAATCTGATAAGGGTGAAGGTAGCAAGAGGTTTCACTGAAACACCAAGTCATTACAGAACTGAACTGACAGTAAGTATATTAAATACAATGGAGCAAATTCATCTTCCCTGCAATGCAGAGATTGTCTTTTCTCAATATAGGTATATAGTGCCTAGCACAAACGGGGCTTCGCTTTTTGGGTACTGCTGAAATACGAAGAATTAATTACTGCAATGACTTCAGTGGAGTTTGAATCTGGCCTAGTGATTATTTTATCGTCTTTTAGTTAGATTCCATTTTGCTGTACAAAAATATCTCCAAAATTCCACTTGCTCACAAAATAAAATAAATGTTTTCCCTTCTGTTTGTAAATATATTGAAATGATCAGCTGAACAGGACTGGCACTCAATGCCTGCTTGGTTTAGAATAGCTTTTCCCTGGATGATGTAATTTACTGTGACGGAGTCAGACCAGAAGGGTATAGGAGAGTGCTGGATGGCAGGTATATCAGCCTCAGGATGTGTAGGTCCCTGTTCCCTGGATAGCCAAACAAAGGCCATTCCAGGCCAATCAAGACACCTGGGGCCAATTAAGAACCTTCTAGAAAGGAGTAGAAACAGCTAGCCTGATTGGGACACCTGAAGCCAATCAGGGACTGGTTGAAACCAGATAGAAAACTCCCAGTTAGTCAGGTGGGCTGTGGGTGTCAGGAGCTGTGGAAGGAAGTTATGCTGTTGGTGAGACTGAGTGTTGGACAACATATCCTACAGAAGGAAGGAGGCCCTGAGGTAAGGGTGAAGTGGAGTTTGAAGAAGCAGAGACTGCTATGGGGAAGTAGCCCAGGGAATTGTATTGTGTTTTGTGCCTAAAAGGTCAGCCATCTTAGCTGATACTATTAGGGTCCCTGGGCTGGAGTCCGGAGTAGAGGGCAGGCCCGGGCTCCCCGCTTTCTGTCTCCCCTAATTACTTACTGAGAAAGGGAGGTCCCTCTGGGGCCTGGATGAGTTTCTGAGGCCCCTAAATCTGCCAGGAAGCGCAGGACCCACAGATACAGACTCGGAACTTTGTCACATTACTTTATTCTACAACTGTGTTAGTCGATCTAAGTAGATTAATGCTGATCACCAATCTGGCAGGCACTCAATTTGCCCAGCAGTTATTGAGTGGATTTCAAGAAGGCTGTTATTTTAGGTTTCAGAACTCATGGTCCCGATGACTTTCAGATGGCCATTGATTTGTTTGTGTGTAAATAGGTCTAAAATCCCTGACGACTAACTACTGAACTAAGCCAAATACTGTATTAGCAGTTACGTAAGAGGAGAGCTATTTTTTTTTTCCCCATTGTTACTTGGCTACATTGAATTCACCACTGTTATTAATAGATGTTGTTTCAAAGGGGACTCCCACATCTTCTGGCATATTGATAAACTGATTCCTCATGGTTCTCTTCAGCTCCCCAATGTTCTTAATTTAAAACCCAAAAGAACATTGGATTTGTAGTTCTTAGGCAGGAGGGCTGTTTGTGTAATGTTAGTGAATTTAGAACTAATAAAAAGTGCTGGCCTGGCAGCTCTTGGGAAACATATTTTATTTAAACAAAGCATATAGAACAAAGTTAAGAATAATAAAACCTTTCCCATGACACACTCATAGGTGCCTCAACGTGGCCTGGTGGGACTATCTTTAGGAGGAAAGACGATAATGACCTCCATGCACCGTCTAGCCTTGGTCTCTCTGCTGAGTTAACACATTGATTTTGTGCATCTGATTGTGTCTCTGTCTAGTAGCCGACTCCAAATACTAAAACAGCTTCTTTCATCAGGCTAAATGAGGTCTCCAGTAATATAAGTGCTAGGGTGCTAGTGCTAAAGATTCCAGCTTCAGGCTCTGCTAAGGCAATGCTGCATGTGAATAAACGAAATAAACTGTGGTTTGCTCTGTTACACTGGGATGCCCACAGGGCCACATTAACCTTTTGTGGGCCCAGCACCAAACAGATTTGTGGACCCCCATGGGGGCAAAGGAGCATGCTGTGGGAGGTCGGTCCCCAGAACAAGGGGCCAGCCAGGGGCAACGGGGCATAGCATGGTGGGTCCAGTCCCACTCCATCCAGCCCAGTGCAAAGGTACAGTATACAAACCAGCAGTTGCCAGACCAGCCACACACTGGCCCGCCAAGCACGCCAGTGTGCCCCTTCCCCTCGGGGGTGGGGAGAGGCCATGCCACACAGCCCCCGACTCCCTATGCCCGGCATCCCCCAGAACTGCTATGCCCAGCACCCTCTTACACACAGCTGCACCACTACTGCCCAGCGCACTTCCCCACAGCCCACCACCACAACTACACAGTACCCCACTGAGAACCTCCACTGCCCAGGATCCCAACACACAGATATCCATCCCCCGCCACTGCCCAGGATCCCAACACACAGACCTCCTCCATACCCCCCACTGTCAAACAGCCCCCCTGCCCCACACCTCCAGAGACCCACTCCCTCCCAGACCGTGCCCACACTCCCAGGAGTCCCAGCAGCTGGCAGGACCAAGCTTCTGCCCCCCACAGGAGAGAGCGGGGGGAAGGAGGCAGAGGCGGGGGCGGAGAAGACCTGGCGGGGCCTTGGACTGCAGCCCAAGCAGAGCGGGTCAGGCTGGGGCACCTTTAGAGTCTGGGCCTGGCGCCATGGCACCAGTGACTCCAAGGTAAACCCAGTAGTGGATGCCCAACAGAATGTCACTAATTGCAACATCCTCAAAGATCTAGACTGAGCGCACAAGTCATTTTACATAAGTGCCCAGACAGCCACTAGACCAGGGGTGTTAAACTTTTTGGCCCAAGGGCCTCATCAGGGAATAGAAATTGTATGGCAGGCCATGAATGCTCACAGAATTGGGCTTGGGGTATGGGCTCTGAGGTGTGGCTGGGGATGAGGAGTCTGAGGTGTAGGAGGGTGCTCTGGGCTGGGACTGAGGGGTTTGGAGGGTGGGAGGGGGATCAGGGCTGGGGCAGGGGTGTGGGAAGGAGTGCAGGTTCCCTCTGGAGTGGGGCTGGGGATGAGAGGTTTGAGGTGTTGGAGGGTGTTCCGGATTGGGATCGAGGGTTTTGGAAGGAAGGCGGGGATCAGGGCAGGGGGTCGGGACATGGGGAGAGACTCAAGGGGTGCAGGCTCCGAGCAGTGCTTACCTCAAGCGGCTCCTGGAAGCAGTGGCATGTCCCTCCTCTGGCTCCTACTTGGAGGTGCAGCCAGGCGGC
Source organism: Dermatemys mawii (assembly GCA_007922305.1). Lineage (NCBI taxonomy): Eukaryota > Metazoa > Chordata > Testudines > Dermatemydidae > Dermatemys > Dermatemys mawii. The sequence goes on from ML677332.1 coordinate 83,871,932, forward strand.
CCTGCATACTACCCTATCCGCAGGCACCGCCCCTGCAGCTCCCATTGGAAAGCATAGGAGCCGCAGCAGGGCCATGCTGTGACTTCCAGGAGCCATGTGGTGCAGCCCCCAATCCTGTGCCCTGGCTGGAGCACTAGAGCGGGGCTGAGCTGCATAGTTTGGTCCCTGACCTAGCGCCCCGGCCAGCGTACTAGAGCAGGGCCATAGTTTGCTCACCCCTGAATTAGACTGTAGCAATTTTTTGGACACCACTGGCCGAGGCTGAATTCAAATCATGGATCTAGAGGTGAAGATTCCATATCCCTTTCCAAGCCCCTGACCCAGCCAATGCTCTAGTTTTTCTGATGTCTGATTTCCCATTTTGAGGTAGCAAGGCTGGCCAAGAAACTGATAGCATCAGCGTTCGCAGTGACAAGAATGGTGACAAGAATGGCCCTACTATCAAGACTTTCTGCTGAACTTTCCTCCCTTAAATAATAGCATTTTGCGACAGACTTGTGAAACAAAACTGGATGCTTTACTCGCTGCTCCTGTAACTATCTTTATCTCCCTGCTAACAATTTAATGGCAAATGATATTTCATTTTGATGAAAACGCTTTTGAGCAGCAGCCAAATTGCTCCAGGCAAAGCAGATTTTGTTTTCCTGCCATTTAATCAGTAGGAAATTAAGAGACCAATATTGTACTGTCACTGACTTGAAATCAAACATCTGAGCTCACTGAAATGAGCATTTCCTTTCTGTTGCTCTCTGCATTCTCTTTGTAATGTACCTGGGAGTCAAACAAAGATTCCATTGGCAAAATATAATTTTAATTTTCTATTTTCCATTAATCTAGTTGCCTAATATGAATCTAACAGACACCAAATCCCAAACTAAACTTTAAGGGGCAGATCTTCAGCTGGTGTGAATGTGTACAGCTTCATTGGGTTTTTTTTACAGGAATATGTAATTCCAACCAGCCAAGGATCTGGTTTTAGTGGCCATCTGAAATGTTCTAAGATTTGGCTCATCTAGTTTGTGGTTGATTATCTTAAAAAGAAATGTGAGCTGTTAAGGAGAAATTGAAGGCATTGCTCAAATTCCTGTTTGTGCCTTTGTTCCTAACCAGCTTCTGTTCTGGCAGCCATTCAAACAGCAGGGACTTCTACAGAAATGATATTTTAGGATTCTTGCTGCAAAGGATCATGGTTTGTTGCCCTGAAAGTAGTGTTTTTAGAGTAAACAGTAATAGGACACCGTAACGTGTCTCTGTTAACAAAATATAAGCTGTTTTGAAGCACTTTTTTTTCTATGAAAAATATGCTCGGTGGCACTGCATCTTCTAACACCAGAGTTGAATTTGGCTCAAAGTCTTAAAACTAGATGCAATTTTTCTCAATGGCGGGGGGGGGGGGCGCAGATCGAGTGGAGTGGGGAAAAAAAGCCTTTTTTTCTCTCTCACTCATATGGAGCAAAATTTTATAACATTATCTATAACAGCCATGCAAATGCCACACTAGTATCATATAGGATATGAGATCATATAAAAGTGGCCCTTTTTATATTTCACTCAAATTATAAGTATAATATCTATTACTTATAATCCATGGCTCTGATCCTGCAAATGTGACTGTATGAGCAGGATCCAACACACAGACCCTCCCCGCCGCCTATGCTCAACTCAAGCAGAGTTCCACTGATTTCAGCAAAGCTTTGCGGAATTGTCCTTTCCAAATACATAGAGCTATATTTGGTACTGTCTTCGCGCCACACTGGGTCTCTCATGGCAATTGAGGATACAGACTGAGGGCACAAGATTTACTTCAAGACTGTAGTTAAGTCTATCTTTTCTACCTATTCAAATATCTCCGGCTATTAGCAAACATGGGTGTGGAGGGGAAGTGAGCAACAGGTACATTGATTTGCATCTTATCTGATATATCTGAAAGTTTTCAAAGTACAAATTCTAATCACAACTGGCAACAAACAGAACATGGGCCAGATCCTCAGCCGGTGTAAACTACCCGAGCTCCATTAACTTCAGTTGAGTGAAGTCACTGTACACCAGCTGAGGATCCGGAGGACTGCCTGTTAAGCCCACACCCGACTTTAGCATCATAAAAACCCAACTGTCACTGCAAACCAGAAAACACTGTACAACATGTCAGAGGTAATGCAGGCTTGTCTGGGGTGATGCTATATAGAATGCAAGCAGCAAGACAGAAACTGCTCAGACCTCTTATAATACTTGTTATAGGCAGTTCCGAGGTTGTTCCAGGGTATAAGATGCATGTAACCAAATGCAAGTCTACCTTCTTCCACATTTACAGAGTGTCTGGACAATGCTTATTATTCTATTCCAGTTTGTTCATGGCCCCCATCCTAAGGGCTAGGCACACTACAGAAATGCATAACAATTTTAAGAGAGGCTAAAACAAGGTATCCAGAAATGCCTGGAGGCTGCACAGGAAAAATGTGGATGAAGAATCACATGTATAAGCACAATACACAGGACAGAGAGGACAGGGGAACCTGATCCTGCATTAATTATCCTTTATGCAGGGCCAGCTCTAGCTTTTCTGCCGCCCCAAGCAAAAAAAAACCCAGAGCGCCGCCCCGCCCCGCCAGAACAACAAAAAAAACAAACCAACCCCCCCGCCCCTCTCCAAGTACTTGGTGGGAGCCGGCCCTGCCTTTATGTGAATGATCATACTTGTACTCCCATCTACACACACTGTGACGGAATCAGACCAGAAGGGCATAGGAGAGTGCTGGAAGGCAGGTATATCAGCCTCAGGATGTGTAGGTCCCTGTTCCCTGAATAGCCAAACAAAGGCCATTCCAGGCCAATCAAGACACCTGGGGCCAATTAAGAACCTTCTAGAAAGGAGCAGAAACAGCTAGCCTAATTGGGACACCTGAAGCCGATCAGGGACTGGCTGAAACCAGATAAAAACCTCCCAGTTAGTCAGGTGGGCTGTGGGTGTCAGGAGCTGTGGAAGGAGGTTGTGCTGTTGGTGAGACTGAGTGTTGGACAACATATCGTACAGAAGGAAGGAGGCCCTGAGGTAAGGGTAAGTGGAGTTTGAAGAAGCAGGGACTGCTGTGGGGAAGTAGCCCAGGGAATTGTATTGTGTTTTGTGCCTAAAAGGTCAGCCATCTTAGCTGATACTATTAGGGTCCCTGGGCTGGAGTCCGGAGTAGAGGGCGGGCCCGGGCTCCCCCCGTTTCTGTCTCTCCTAATTACTTACTGAGAAAGGGAGGTCACTCTGGGACCTGGGTGAGTTTCTGAGGCCCCTAAATCTGCCAGGAAGTGCAGGACCCACAAATACAGACTCGGAACTTTGTCACAACACACATACACCTTGTGCTCCTTTTTTACCCTGTTGAGAGCACATGGGCAAACACACAAAAGGCTTCAGAACTTCAGGTTTAAGATTAGCAGCTGTGTTAGTCTGTATCCGTAAATAAGACACTGGAGACTTGTGGCACCCTAGAGACTAACCAGTTTCAGCATAAGCTGAAATAAATTGGTTAGTCTCTAAGGTGCCACAAGTCTCCATCATCTTATTCAGAACTTCAGACTTCCTCCTCTTGCTGCGCCTTACATAGGTGGGGGAGGGGAGCTCATTCTGCTCTGTACATGAGGATGGAGCAAATTTTGTTCTCCCCTAGCAGTTCTCTGGCTCTGCACCACAGCTTGATGGGCCCAATTCGTCCCCATCTCCTTTTGGGAAATCTGCTCCCCAAATGGCAAGGGAGCAGAGTGTGTGCTGTGAGTGGTCTCTGTGCAACAGCCTAGGGAAATTACTTGTTTGTCCCTACCCCTGAACAGACATTCACAATCTGAGCCTTAAGCTTTATAAATGACTAATTACCTCTAACCTTGTAGCTGCTTAGGGCCAGATTCTGCTCTTGGTTCCATAACCATACTCCAGAGTATCTCCGTCTAAGAACAGGGCCTGTCTACACTAGCAACACAAACACTTTCTGACAATGGTAACACACAGAGTATCCTTCCAGATCCTCATTAGGAAACTGACTGCTAGTGTAGGCCTGGGCCAAGTTGTCTGTAACTTCATTACATAAAATGTATGAGACTGAGCAGAACCTGATGCATTTTCTACGGGTTTGGCCCCTTCTGTGCTGGCATTCCAACATTTTTCAACTTGAGCTGCAGAGGGAAGTCAGGATTGATTAACATTGTCAACAGCAGTTCATTGGTCTAGTGTAGCAGAGCTTTAGACTTCTGCCTTCTATTCAGGTCATATAAGGTGACTGCGGCTGGCAATGCATCTGCCCAGTCCTCTCAGAAACTCATTCTAATCAATATTGAACTGAAACTAATTTCAGTGCATAGACTGACTCCCCCGCACCCACAATGGGAATTTCCATCCCATCCTTGACAGATTTTGAGGACAAGACATCTTGAATCCGTGAGCTTCATAACTAGCGTTTCCAGCCCTTTCCATTACAAAGCCATGGTTAATGCTTTGTGAATATGTTTTAAGTACAGTAATTAACAGACGCAGCTAGATTATCAGGGTTTGTGGGGTGTTTTTTTTTTTTTTTTTTTTAACGGGAACCTTAATATTCACTTTCTGTTTGGCTTCTGATTTCATATTGGTCTCTATCCTTACCAGTGTCAGCTTTTGACCTCTGACCACTGCTTTCCCCGCAGAGTCTCTGCTGGAGAAAGACAGGTTTCATCTCTGCTAGCATCTCTCATCAGCTGAGGATGCAGCAGGGATGCGCTGAATCAACCTATTTCCTGGTCCCCAAAGCCACCACCTTTCCCAGGCCACAGTAATGGTGGTTTCTCCATGAATGCCTGAAGAGTGAGACTAGTGATGCCTCATAGTGCCACAGGGCTTCCATTATCCAGCCAAGTTGGTCAAGGCTACTTAGCCTCCACAAGGGTTTGCACCAGCTTCCACTGGCATGGGTTATGGAAGGAATCTGGCCCCTTGTACCTAAAACCCAGCAGATTGGTCAGTTCTCTGCACTGCGCACACTGAAATACGACAAGAACTCCTCACTTAACGTTACAGGTTTAAGATTAACAGCCGTGTTAGTCTGTATCCGTAAATAAGATGAGGAAGACTTTGTAGCACCTTAGAGACTAACCAGTTTATTTCAGCATAAGCTTTCGTGGGCTATAGCCCACTTCATCGGATGCATAGAATGGAACAGAAGTAAAATGCATTTATACATCAGCCCCCAGCTTAAGCTTCTCCAACACATCATCAAAGACCTACAACCTATCCTGAAAGATGATCCCTCACTCTCACAGCTCTTGGGAGACAGACTGGTCCTCGCTTACAGACAGCCCCCAAACCTTAAACAAATACTCACCAGCAACCGCACACAACACAACAAACACACTAACCCAGGTACCTATCCTTGTAACAAAGCCCGATGCCAACTCTGTCCTCATATCCATTCAACTGACACCATCATAGGACCTAATACATCAGCCACACCATCAGAGGCTCATTCACTTGCACATCGACCAACGGGATATATGCCATCATGTGCCAGCAATGCCCCTCTGCTATGTACATTGGCCAAACCGGCCAGTCTCTACGCAAAAGAATAAATGGACACAAATCTGACATCATGAATCATAACATTCAAAAACCAGTAGGAGAACACTTCAATCTTCCTGGCCATTCCATTAAAGACTTGATGGTGTCAGTTCTGAAACAGAAAAATTTCCAAAACAGACTCCAACAAGAAACTGAGGAACTAGAATTAATTTTCAAATTGGATACAATAAACCAAGGACTAAATAGAACTTGCGAATGGTTCGCTCATTACACTAATTGATTGCATTTCCTTAGTTAATTTACCTTCAATAGTTGTATGTCTCCTGTCAGACACAGATATCCATTTCAAAAGGTACTTTTTTCTCCTGCTGATAATGGCCCATCCAAATTAAACAGCCTCTTAGAATTGGTATGCTAATATACAACCTTTTTTTTGCTTTCTGTGTGTATAAATGCATCTTACTTCTGTTCCATTCTATGCATCTGATGAAGTGGGCTATAGCCCACAAAAGCTTATGCTGAAATAAACTGTTTAGTCTCTAAGGTGCTACAAAGTCTCCCTCGTCTTATTCACTTAATGTTGTAGTTCTGTTCCTGAAAAATGCAACTTTAAGCAAAACAATGTTAAGCAAATCCAATTTCCCCATAAGAATTAATGTAAATGAGGGGATTAGGTGTCAGGGAATTTTTTTTCACCAGACTAATGTCTATATATATATATATATATATATATATATATACACACACACACATAGTATAAGTTTTAAACAAACAATTTAATACTGGTACACAGTGATGATGATTGTGAAGCTTGGTTGAGGTGGAGGAGGAGGGTGGGATATTTCCCAGGGAATGCCTTACTGCTAAATGATGAACTAGCAATTGGCTGAGCCCTCAAGGGTTACAGCTGGCAATTGATAGCTTGTTGGACAGCTGCTGCACAGGAAACTTAGGGGAGCTGATGGGGGAGCTGCCAATCCACCCTAGTTCCAACCAGCCACCAGCTAGCTGCAACAGGATGCTCTTCTTGCAAGTAGTGGACTAAGCAAGTGGCTGCCAAACAACGTTAGAAGGGAGCATTGCACAACTTTAGATGAGCATGTTCCCTAATGGATCAGCAACGTAACAATGAAACACTGTTAACCAGACGACTGTAAGTGAGGAGTTCCTGTATGTGCCTGGTTTTGCTTCCCCATATAGTGCATGGTTTAATTACATGACAGTACATTCAAAGTCATATATGAATCTCTACTGTAGGGGTGGGCAAACTTTTTGGCCTGAGGGCCACATCTGGATATGGAAATTGTATGGCAGGCAATGAATGCTCACAAAATTGGGAATTGGGGCATGGGAGGGGGTGAAGACTCAGCTGGGGGGTGCAGGCTCTGGGGTGGGGCCAGAAATGAGGAGTTCAGGGTGTAGGAGCGTACTCCGGGCTGGGACCGAGGGGTTTGGAGGGCAGGAGGGGGAACAGGGCTGGGGCAGGGCGTTGGGGCACAGAAGCCGGGTGGCACTTACCTCAAGCAGTGGAGTCATGGCCAGGCGGCTCTGTGTGCTGCCCTGTCCGCAGGCTTTACCCCTGCAGCTCCCATTGGCTGCGGTTCCTGGCCAATGGGAGCTGCAGGGACAGCGTGCAGAGCCCCCTGGCTGCCCCTACACATAGAAGCCAAAGAGGGGACATGTCGCTGTTTCCAGGAGCCGTGCGGAGTGGGGCAAGCCCCAGACCTGCTTCCTGGCTGGAACTCCAGGGCCAGATTAAAACATCTGGAGGGCCTCTTGCAGCCCCCGGACTGTAGTTTGCCCACCCCTGCTCTATTGCTAGCATCGTCATACCACTTAGCACTTCTGCAGCAGTTCAAAACTCTCAGAGCAAGTTACACAAAAATCCACGAGTGACTCATTGATACCTACATTTTGACAGTAAAACATTGGCAGGGATGATCAATGTTAAGGTATCTATTTCACAGGGTAAGAGTGCTCTGTTGGCATAGCTGAGCCATTGTAACTGTTTGCAATGGAAAAACAATAGAAGCGGATAACATCTGTTCTTATGGCAGGAAATTGGAGGGAGACTAGGGGACTGAGCTCAGAGGGAATAAACCAGTGTCAGCTTTCACCGGGTTTCCTCATTTCAAGCGTCAGCATTTTTGTTCTTTTCAATACCACTGATAGAGAAACTATTTAAGGTTTTGTTAATTAGTCTGTGGTCTCCAGCTATTCCTGTGCTAACTGCCGTGACGCCTGTGTGACGCTGTTGCAAAAACTGCTTATTTCCTTTGGAGTTTAGTCCAATATACCTCAAAGGACAGGCATAACTCAGTAGACTTCTGGAAAAACAAGATTCATTGCAAGCAATAAGGAGTCAGAGGGGGTTATCACCCAAACAACTGGCTCCCCTCAATACATGTGTGAGGATATTTTATACCCCTGTGTTGATAAGGGAGCGGGGACTTTCAATCCACTTACACAGGTGGGAACACTTAATGGCCATTACATCCATTGCTGGTATTAACCTATTTCATTTACCTGTCTGGTAAGCAGGAGGTTCAAAACACTTAGGGGTACTCAGACACTATGACGCCTGCACACCGGTGACAGGGTGAATGCAAGTTTAAAATGCATGTTAAACTAGGGGTCAATAGTACATATACAGGGAGTGAGATTATAAATCTAAGGCTATTTTAAAATCATACTACAACATTCTAAGTTACATTTTCCTAACAATCATTTTCTTAACAACGCTGTATGGTTAAATTTGTCCGATGCTACGTCAAGGCATACGAACTGCAAGACAAACAGGGTATTTGCTCACTCCCAGCTGTGCTGGACAGTGGGGACAGCTAAGCTGGGATTTATTTGTTGAGGTATCCTGGTAATAAGGGACAGTCTTTCAATGAGCCTTGCCTGCAATCAGTCTCATTTGCAGAGTGCTTCTGAGAGCTAGGCTCCGGAAGGGGCAGGGGTGGGGATGAGTGGGGACGGGAATTTACAGCACTACCCTCCTCCCCCAGAAAAGAAAAAGAAATCGCGGTTGACCCAAAGTGCTTGTAGCGAATGAGGGAATTGGATTGCACAGGTAAAATACACTGGAAATAGATTTCCAAAAAGAGGTTTAAAGACTGAACAATGTTTTCCTTTGCTTAGGCTGGCATTTGATATTAGTAATGAAGTGTAATTTAATTCTGAAAGTAACTCTTAATGCCCATGAGGGATTACATACCTTCCTCATCAAGATGCTGGGAGGATTAGGTAGCTAATGTGTGCCTGGTGCTTTGAAAATGTAAAGCACTAGATAAACCATAAGCATGAATCCCTTCCCACGAGGCTGTAAAATGCCAGGGTTCATGAGATTCTACCATCCCCGGTATCTTGTAGTGTGGCTTGTGCCACTGCATTATGCTGTACAAACAGCAGGCTGTAAAAATCCTCAATTTTACCACAGATGAAAGACCAGAATTCTGCTCTCGGCACCGTGTGCCACCATTGACTGAAGTGGAGTCACTACTGATTTACACCAGGGCGTGCAAGAAGACAACTGGGCCCGGTCTATAAAGGGCTGCAGCTTTCCAGGCCTTTGGTCTTCGATATTCTTTGTGACACTGGGAAGTACTGTCTCTTATTCCCTCGCTCTCTCCTTAGTGTGGAAAAAAGAAGTAGGCCTTCTCTCTGGAAGCCCTCCAGAAGTCCTAGTGCCACACAGGAGTGAGTGCAGCGCCACTGCAGATGTAGCCACGTGGATCGGATTTGGGGCTTTGCAGTGGGGACATTCAACCCAAAATAGGCTAGCCCAGGCCAGGTGCCCAATCTCCTGGGCTAACTCTGCACTGAAGGCACCCCCTGCCTATATCCTGCTCAACATATTGCAGACCTCTGTGTGTTCACACATGAGGCTCTTTCAGTGAGTTTGCCTTTTTAACATTGTCAGTTTCTCTACTATAAACACATTAAATGAATGGCCCTTTCAGCCTTTGGAGGACAATACTTTGCAGGCACCAGCCTGAGGCAAATTCATTTGAAAATCTCCTGGAATAACACCACCACTTTGAAGATATCCCATGAAGTGACACACATTGTATTAGGGTAATTGGGAAGGGGTGAGAGACCCAGAGACTAAGAGAAGGTGTGAAGAGAGAGAGCCATAAGAAAGCATGAAGACAAAAGGCAGATCATGCTAATGTCCAGATGCTACTTCCCTGCTGAGGAATTCATGTTCACTGTCTGGTTGTTAGCTATCTCTATACACCCAGGAGCCGTGCAAAGTGGGGCAAAGGATATTTTTATGACATAGCCATTAGAATAGGATTTGATTCAGAGGGCAAGGCTGTGTCTTCAATATGTCATTGATTACACTTAGCTTGTTAAAACAGGAGGGGAGCCTTGTGGCACCTTAGAGACTAGCAAATTTATCTGGGCATAAGCTTTTGTGGGCTAAAACCCACTTCATCAGATGTATGGAGTGAAAAACACAGTAAGCAGAATATATATTCTAGAATTAGGGTGATCAGATGTCCCAATTTCATCGGGACAGTGCCAATTTTTGGGTCTTTTTCTTATATAGGCTCCTATTACCTCCCCCCATCCCGATTTTTCACATTTGCTGCCTTGGCAAGTCCTCTATTTGCTGCATTTTTGTTTTTGCAGCAATTGAATATTTATCTCTGTGGATGAAAGCACATACCAGTCCGAGTGGCTGTGCTGAGATCTGGGGTGTGAGAAGAGGATGGGTAACAGCAAAGTGGTGTGTTTGCACTATGTATGTATTTACACACACAGATCTGCTGATAGATGCATCATCTAAAGCACAGAGCTCACTGACATTTATTATTGCAAAAGAAAAAGAGGAAATAAGAAAATGAAAATCTCTGCAAGAATCATCTTTCAGAATCATTTCACAGGTTTTGCATCTTCAAATTTAATTTCCAATTTCTCACCTCTGTTTCCTTTGCATCACAGATGTAGAAGCTGGAAAAATCTCATGAAGTAAACATTTCAGAGAAGTGAAAAAGCCAAGCTCTAACAACAAGGCATCCTTGTGGCACCTTAGAGACTAAAATTTATTTGGGCATAAGCTTTCATGGGCTAAAACCCACTTCATCAGATTCATGTATAGAATAGGCAGATTTACATATTACAGCACATGAAAAGATGGGAGTTGCCTTACCAAGTGGGGATCAGTGCTAACGAGCCAATTCAATTAAGGTGGAAGTGGCTTATTCTGAATAGTTGACTGTCTCAGGGGAGCCCCAAAGGGGACTTGTAGTTACCTTAAAAAAGATCAACTTACTCATGAAGGCTGGACATCAAAGTTCTAATACCTTCAAAGTGGACATGGACATATTTTAAATTGGTGCATCACCACTTATTACAAAGGAGCTTGTGCCTGAAAAAGGCTCCCGGCTTAGGAGGAAATGATGTTATATTAGGACCAGCGCTCCTCTTAGCATCCTACTCTATGAGCCTCCGCACTGACTTCAGTGGGATTGTTCCAGAAGGGAGGTACCAAGTATGGCTAGCAGTGACAGATTACCAGACTTGACCCTTAATTTTCCAACTCATGTTAGCAAAACAGATGATTCTTTAGAGAGATGCTTGAAACAACACATTACCAAGTGTTACTCTAACAGACGAGAGAGAGTAGCATAGTTTCCATCTTATCACTTCAAATCAGCAACACAAAGCAAGATAACAGGATTGGATAAGAACAAATATTTTTGAATTTACGCAGTTTTCCAGATTCAGGCTTTGCAGTTATCAGATTCTGGGAAAGCGTGGCAGTATGTTTTCCATAGATGGCCTGACTGCTAAAGAGGCCATATGAATTGTGCTCAAAATTCTTGGATAATTCATTATCCAAACTTGCATTTGCAAATTCTACATACACAGTTTATACTTTGTGAAAACAAGAGCGATTGCTGCTCTGGCAACGAATGTTTCCCTCCTGTTATGTTTCCTTTGTATTAAGTGCCTTTGACATTAGTGTGTGTGCCTAAGCAAGGACATTAAGATGACTGAAATTGCAAGGTGCTAGGAATCACAGATTCTACACAACCAGAAATACAGCTGCAATGTATCTCACCGAGACCAAAAGGCATAACCATAACACAAGGGAAGCAATTGTTTGGGATTTTTAAGAGAACTATTGGGGGTGTGAGTGGAGGGGAAAGGTCAAGAGTTCTGCTCTGTTAATAGCTCTCAATCTCTCTTTCTTCTGGGTTCTGCATGAATTGGAAACAACTGGCACCTTTTAGTTTGGTTTCAGAAGACACCTATTGGATGAATCAGATGCTTTCTAGAGACATGTTAGCTAAAGAGCCATTTCTTAAGTACTAGTCCTAAGTAGAATTGTCCAAAATACATGTGTGTGTATTTTATCGAGAGATTATCATCATTAGGTTTGATTCTTCTCTCTCCTACATGGGCTATAAAACCAGGAATGTCTCCACTGAAGTTAATAGCATTACACTGGTGTAAAACCAGACCAAGTGAAAGGAGAATCCATTGATGAGTTGCCGGGATAGAACCAATCAAATATTCCGAGTTGGGTATATCCATGAATCTTGAACTCTAAATGCAAAGTGGGAAGCAGCAGCAGCAATTCTTCATATTAAAGAAACAAGAATCCAAATACATCCTCTAGTAATATGTGGCTAGCATTTTTGCCCTTTTTAAAACAGAACTGATGCATAAGAGATATTTCAGATTATAACTGAAGCTTGCACGCAGAGCTCATTGCAAACGGCTGTGAATTTCATGGTTTAAATTAGTTGAAGAGGGGAAGAGAATGATTATGAAATAACAGAACTTGCCTGATGGGAACTTTGAAACTAAAGCGCCGCGCTTCTCCCAAACATTGCAGTAGTGAAGTGCATTTTTGTCTCCAACTGTTTCATCACCGTGGACTTCTTGCTGGGAAGTAAAATGGCAGCTCTTATCAGGAGATACCAGCAGCAGTCATGGAAATCTTGAGATGGGGATCATTAAAACTCTGTGGAGCTCAAAGCAAATCTTTGGGGGGGGGGGGTGCATGTTATTTACCTATCACCTCCTGTGAATTGATAGGATCAGGTTTATTCAGGCCCACTTTTAACTACTCTGTGCATTTTTTTCTTTAACACGACTGAAAGCCGGCAGCATTTGGGGAAAAAAAAACCTTGGAACTGATTAGTTCCAAGTCAGAACAATACTCAATTGTGCAAGTTCTTGGGAAAACTTTTTTTGTTCGGTTTTGATAATAGAGATTTGTGGAGTCTGAATGTGATTCAAATAAAAGGGACTTAATGCTGGTAAATCACTGCCTAAGAGCTGTCCCCAGCCAGCAACAACATTTCTAAAACAATCCGTCACGGAAATAGCTTCTGGATTCCTCAGTTTCTAGGTGTGCCTAAAGCTCAGCTGAATAGAGAGAAAAGGGCACAGACAGAAAAGTGGAGCTGTAGTGAAATAATGAGTAAGAAACTTGACATTTTGTTGCTGAAGAAAACAGCAGAAGAGAAAATGTTCCTTGGATGCAGATGCTTATTGAAGCTTTGCCAGTCTGGACCACATCTGGCTGCTGTTGTCGTCTTAGTGACAGGGAACTGCTTATCTCAAAACCCACTGAGACTCAAGCCATGAGCTTCATTGAATGACATGAATCCAAACAGCATTGACTAAACCCGCCCAAGTCCTATCCAGCATGCAATGGGCTCAGTGTAAAACCTCAGATGAATCATCTCTGGAAATGGCCTCCTCTTTGGTTGTTCCAACATCCTGGTCAGGATTATGTAAGAGGCACTCCCTGGAAATTACAATGACCTTCATTCCCTGCTCTCTTGTTCTCTTGAAGGGGCAGGGAACTGTCAGCTGGCCTGCTTACCCCTAGCTGATTATAGCTTTCCTCTATGGAGAACTGACTAGGCAGGTAATCAGCTTATCCCTATAGACCGGGGTCTCCAAACTGCGGCCCGGGGGCCGCATCCGGCCCACGTCTTTGATTTGTCCAGCCCTCCAGCTGAGCAGGCACACCAAGCAGGCAGGTGGAGAAGCTGCTGCTGCCCCTCATCCCCCCACCCCGCAAGCTGCTGCTGGCAGCCCCATGTGCATAGGGCTGAGTGACCCCATGGCAGCAGCCAGAGGAGCAAAGGGGGTGAGGGGAGGGTCGCAGCAGCGACTAGAGGAACAAGGGGGGGAATTTTGCATATATTTGCATATATTTAATTTTTTCACAGTAGCTTCGGCCCATGATATGATAATATGGGCCCTCGTCTCATAAAGTTTGAAGACCCCTGCTATAGACAAGCCTTCCCTTTAGGGAAGCACAAAAGCAGCACAAAGCCCAATTTAATTCTCATTAGGCTGTCCAGACAGTCCAATTCCCTCCTCAGTCTTCTGCATGGGACTCAGAAGCCTTTCCATCATGGGTCCTGCTTTAAAATTTAGAAGGCCCTCCATGTCTTCAGCAAAATTATCTTCCCCGGAGAATCAGCCGCTTGATTACGAAACTCCAATATGTAAGATCCTCCTTTCCCCTTTTAAACTGTAAAGTAGTAAGAGAAATTCTAACTAACTCACACCCCTCTGTGCCTGAAATAGACTTCCTCCTCCTGGGCACAAAGGGGTCTTGGCTCCTCTCCTTCCAGCTCAAATCTCCCAGCCACCCTTCCTCTGCCAACTTCCCTTCCAGGGCCACCTCCTCCTGAGTTTATGCCTGAATAGATGCTCTTCAAATATAACTCGCCAACAACAAACAAGAAATAAATGTTGGAAGAGGAGACAATCCCAGGACTTCATCCTCTTGAATCCCTTCTTCCCCCTGGCCCATTCTATTTGTGCCCCTACCCTACACTGTGGTGGTAGCCGAGCCTTCACGGACAGGGGAGGTCTGCCTGCCAATCTAGGCCTGTAGATATTTGCAGTGACCTTTATCTAATCCTCTTACACTTCTATAGAACCCTAATAGTTTGATTCCCCCATTACAAGTTCTATAGACTCACTTATTGCCAGGAGATGTGTACCTAGGAACTATGTAAATAATAAAGCAATGGCGTCTGCCTCCACGTGGGAGGACTAGTGGGCCCTGTTGCAGAAGACTGGGATGGGTAGGGGAAAAAAATGGACTGCAGACCCTCTGATGAGATCTGCCTTAACAGGGGAGTCAGCCTCTTCTTTCTGCCCACCCCATCAACCCACACCCAATAGGACCTGCCGCTGTAGGTAAATGCCTTTAAGTAGATATTGTCGCAGCTCCAGTAGACTCCCTTTGCCTTCTGGGATTCATTCCCAGGGAAGGGTTCTCATTTTATCCAACCCATTGCCTTCTGGGATTCATTCCCAGGGAAGGGTTCTCATTTTATCCAACCCATTCACCCATCACTAAAAACAGTTTCCTACAGGTGTCAAATTTGCCGCTATTCCTGTTAAAAAATGAAACTGTGTATTTTCCACCAGTGAGCCCCCTGCATGTAGTGAAGAGCCTTGTGCCAGGCCATTGAGCAGGAACATCGGAAATAAGTTGGCAATAAAGAGTGAAGTTTTATTGGATCCTGTACTTGTACATCATCTTTCAGGGTATTTAATTGCCTGCTCAAGCTGACAGCGTTCAGCTCTTGCTGCTGTTGCAAATATGGAAATAGGAAGTCAGATGAAGAAAGGGGATGGGCTATTGTTGCAAAATCTTCAGGGTTTCCCCTTTGATGCAGCATGAAGCGATCTGTGTGCTTGCTAGGCTTTAAACCACCAGATCAATGTTGTTCCTTTATAGTATTTTCTTCACTGCTACTGACGTCCTTTCTCCTTGGCCCTGTTTTCAGAATTTCATTAGTGCCACCGGATCATGACGTAATAATTAGTAATACACCTCTCAGAACAATACTTCTAAGAAAGTCCCCTTGGAAAATGAAACCAGCAAGTTTATACTCAATTGAGTAGAAACTTGCTGGTTTCATTTTCCTAGGGGAAAATGCAATCCACTGCAAAAGAAATCGAGAAAGGCTTTTTTGGGAAAGTAGGAGATTCAGCTGGGGCCAAACTGGAATGGTCCATTTCCTTCTGCATCTAGGTTTACAGGTCTCCGAGTCTATCAGTGCTTTTTTGTGCATTGTTCCAAAACTAAATATAACAAGTCATGTATCTTTGACCTGTGCTACTCTAATGTATTGGGGAGAGTAAATGAATATGATCTTAACTGTCAACTCTAGAGCAGGAATCCAGTGCAATTCTAGATGAATTAAGGGGTCCATTTCAGATTGATCAGTGAAGAATGCCAGTGTTCCCTTCCCATTGTCTGACCCCACGGTTCTAATATCAGTTCTTAGCTCAGCTGCTTTTCCATGAACTTAGTGATATTCAGGGAAGTGCTATCAAGAGATACAAATCCAGGTCTTAAATTTGCTCTTTCTACTCCTCACTTATTCCCCGAGGAGATCTGAGATGTCAGTGAAAAAATCCTAATTTTCTTTATGCAATTGATTGTTTTATAATGACTAATTCTGGCAACCAAAGAGGTCTAGAAGTTG
The DNA here is from genome assembly GCA_007922305.1 of Dermatemys mawii. NCBI lineage: Eukaryota > Metazoa > Chordata > Testudines > Dermatemydidae > Dermatemys > Dermatemys mawii. Next base: position 83,887,955 of record ML677332.1, read on the forward strand.
GCTTCCTTGGTCTTTTATTTTTTTGGCTTTCAATTGGTCACACTCATAGGTCAGTACTTGTGAATAAGGCAATAAACCAGCTTAAAGAGATGAGGACTGCTGGGCTGTGGAGCTAACTGATCTGAATCTGATCTGCCTAAGCCGCTGCCTGCCCTCTGGCAAGGATTAATTCATTCACTTACTGACGTATCAAGTAACTGTCTTGAAATCACAAGGAAAAAAAGCAGAGAGCTGTTCCATAAAAACTTTGAATGTTAGTTCCCTATCTTTTTTCAGAGATACATATTAATGAGTGGGAACGGTGGGAAAACTCCATCTTGTGTATGGGTAGCAGCAGCCTTTAAATTCAGGCTAAATTTTCTTTAAAGAGACAGACAGATGTAGGGTCTGATTCTCCTCTTATTTACTCTGGGGTAAACCAGGAGTAGAAGTCAATGGATTTACACTGGTCTAAAGCTAGAATAAGTGAAAGGGGATTGTGACCTCCAGGCTCAGATCTTCAGCTGGCATCTATTAACAATCTTTAAAGGAGCCACACTGATTTACACCAACTGAGGATCTGGCCCTTAAGGTTTATTTTGTGGACAACTTTTAAACTGAGACTGGTTCCAGCCATCAATTTAGATTTCAATTCAACTTCTACCTTATTGTCCATCATCTCCTTTTAGCAGATGAAGCTGGCACTAGTTTTATCTCCTGTTCCTATAGTGGATCTCATCTCCCTTAGGTAAGAGTTAACACAATTCTCCTTTCGCTTTAAATCTAGCTGAACATGGAGACATCGCATAATATTCAACAGTTCTAGTGTTACAAGTGAATTTCAGCATTAAAAAAAAGCAGTGCATGGCCCCACACATTCTCCAGTACAAAGTGTTATAAATATACTGTTGAAGTCAGGAAAGCTATATTTAAAAAGCTAAAGGGGGTGGGGGCCTTGATAATTTTGACTCTCAGTTACTTTTCATGGACTATTTCCATATCACCTTGCACCAAAAGGAAGTATTTCCCTTTCTGAACATTGCAGTAAGAAAGAGAAAAAAATGAGTAGGAGAATGTGGGAGCTGTGTGATGTTTCCTGGACCTGACTGTTCTTCCTTGCTTTATATGGAGATGCAAAAGAAGCTACAATTTCTGATTGTTTTATATATACATTTGTGCTACCTGAATTATCAATCAGATTACATTAAATTCTTTGTTGGTTCTCTACACATGAGCTGCCTGAATAAAGATTAATGGAGATTGGCATAGTTACCTTTGGCTGGAAGATGATATTAATCCTTTTCATATGTTGCACATGGAGAAGAAATCAGTGCACCTGTAACTAAGCACAAATCCTTTTGTTTGCTGCTATGAGGCACCAGCACAGCTCAGAAATAGGGGAGAGGCGGAAGAATCTGCTGGGGTCTGGCATGTCAAGGAGTGTACAAAACACCCCATTTTGCTTGAGAACATCAGTATCCAGCCCTGTCACCATAAGTAGCCAGTCAAGAGATAACTGCAATATAAACATGGCCCTACCAAATTCCCAGTCTATTTTTTTAAATTTAATAGTCATAACGTATTAAAAATATTAAATTGAATGGTTTCGGATATTTAAATCTGAAATTTCACAGTGTTGTAACAAAGCATAAATATGTCTTAATCAGCAAAAATATAATCATGTGAAGCCCTTAAGTTAACAAAAGCAAGTGGGGAAAAAATAGCTCTGGTTTCAAATGTCATTCCTTGAATGTGATCATGGAGCATCCTATAACTGTGTCTTAGTTCATTCCGTTTCTCTTTGCTGAAAACACCTCTCTGGGTTTAGTCACAGCAATCTGCATCCATGGAGTACGTTGGAATTGTTCGACAGCACTGAGCTACCCTTGGGAGGTGGGGGATTCTGCCTTCCACAGAGCTCCAAAACTGTACCACAAGCAAAATTCAGTCTGCTGCTGTTGTGTTATTTTTGTAATCAGGAATCTGACGCCTATAATTTTTGTCAAAGCCAGGAATTGCATTAAGGGAAGTTAAATCCCCCATCAACAGGGGCATTTGTGCAGGGTCAAAAATACCACTGCTTTTAGGAACCTTGCAGAAGGTTACTGAAACTTTTGAGCCATTTTCTTCTACATCGCTTCCCCATAGCAGCAATATTGTTTGAATTTCTTTGCCATGCAAGAAAACACTTGCTGAGCCCTGCCATTTAACTCAGCGTTGTTAGGGTGATTTTCATTCGACTGTTAGCCAAGACCATCCATTACTTTGTTGTAAACTTCGTGGATTATGACATGTCGAGATTTGAACCAGGAGATTAAGTTCTTGAGTCCTGTGGCATTCTTGGCAATAAATTGAACTTCCTTGTTCAACTGAGCATCATTTAAAAAGGTTGAAAGTTCTGTTAAAACCTGTGTTTTTGGTGTCAGTCAGTTCTTCTGAGACAAACTCTGAGCCATACTTCAGATGAGCTGCATCGTACCGTACAGCCCAAAACCAGGAATTCCAATAACTGGCTCTGGGGAAGAGCAAGATTTTGTTCCACAATTTCAGTTGCATTTGCAATATACTGCCTGTATCGAAGCTTGCGGGTAGGGCAGTGTTTAAAGATCTTTTTAATGTAGCTGACCAGTTTATTAACTTCACCAAAATCGCATCCCACAGCTCACTGACAAGGGAAATTAAATGTGCATAACATGTAAGATGGACAGCATTTGGCACAAGACTTCGGAAAACAGATCTGAAAGATTTTGTCACGTATTTGCATCGTCGCTTACAAAAGCGGATGCTTTGTCAAAGTCTGCGCCGTATTTTGAAACGGTTTTAATTATGACTTGAGAAACTGTAGTGGTGTTAACAGCATCCAAGTAAATACCGTTAATGAGCACTGTTGTAAGCTTTCTTATCAGTACATCTTTGGCCTGGTCAGAAATAAAATCAAACAGAACATGTAGTACCTAGCTCCCTTGCTCATCAGTGGACTCAGCAGAAATAATTGCAAAAGACTCACATGAGTTAGAGACATCATCTCCTCAAAATGTGTTGTGAAACCTTTGGAAGATAGTCCTATCATAGTTTATTTGCACTCAATAAGCAACTGGCATTTTCTACATTCTGTTGAATTAATTCATGCAGCTTTGGGTGACCATGTTTTTCAGTTTATAAGCACTTGCAAATGCATCCACAAGTTCCATTGTAGCTAAATGACAGGTCTCATAGCTCTCTGATGTCTTCTTACAAAGAGAAGAAATTGTTGTTTATTTTTGTTTTTTTACTTTCATTTCCCAACAATGCGCTATCCACTGCTTCAGTGGCTTTCCGAGTCTAAGTGGTGCCGAGCCATTGCCCGCTGTGTGCGATCAACACAACATCGCAGCTTGTACAAACAGTTTGTCACCATTGGCTTCCAAATTCTTTCACACGATCCACTGCAGCAATGATTGTAGAGGTTTTTGATTTACTTTGGACACTCATTTTAAAATAGTTTCACTTGTTTTATGGTACGCTACCAATTGAGATCTCTGCTACAAAACCACACTGGATGTCCCTATCTACCAATTAGTGATTTGAGCCCTGAGTGTTATTTGCTGCTATAAAGTGTCAATCAACAAATCCTGACAAGATCACGATCTTTCCTCTTTTTATATTGAAACAAGCTAATAATCATATCTGGAACCTGTAACAGTACATATAATTGCACTGGATTTTACTATAGAGGAAAAGTACACAAAACACCAGATTTCACAGGGAAGACCAGATTTCATGGCCTGTGATGTGTTTTTCATGGTCAAGAATTTGGGAGGGCCCAAAATATAAATGCCATAGAGAGACAAAATTGGAGACAAGCATATCCACAAGATTATCCCTCCTCCTCAGATTTGTTGGATATTGTCAGTTTGCAGGGTGGTTAGTTTACTGTTTATCTGGGACCTGTACGGTAGTGTGGTGATGTTGCACCAAAGTGTCACTACACAACCTTGTCATGCAGTCACACAATAGCAGGAAATGGAGATGCAAATATAGAAAGGACCTCTGATTAGAACATTGGATTGGGAATTAGGAGATCTGGGTTCAGTTCCTTGCTCTGCCACAGAATTTCTGTGTGATTTCACCTGTGAAACAGGGATAAACAACACTTCCTTTCTCCCACCTTTTGGCTAATCCTTCAGGGAGGGAACTGTCTCTTACTATGCAGCATCCAGCACTATGGGACCCCAATATCAGTTGAGGTTTTAGCCACTTCCGTGCTACAAATGAGTACTAAATAAAAATGATGGTGTTGGGAGAGTGTTGCACTGTCAGACACTTTTGCCTACACTTCTCTAGTTAAAAACTATAGAAATGATCCCTGAAAGTATCATCTAGGCAGTTTATTTTATCCCAGTAGGGTAATAGTTACAGACAGCTATACACACCACAAGCAGTGATTGTTTTCAAACACTCTTCAGACTTCCGCCCTTCACGGGATTCAAGGAGAAACACCTACACCTTAAGAGACGGAAATGCTTCCCACTACTCAGATTTTCAGTGTTTGCCTTAATCGTCAATTTTTTTTTCTTATCAGAGGCTTTCCCAAAAGTCCCTGCATTTTAGAATTTTTCTTTCCTTGTCTCCCTTTAGGTTATTTGATTTTGGAATGTGGAGCCAAATCCACATCATTGCCCCATTCTCAACCTTTCTCTGTAAATTTTGCTGTGACTCATATTCAAATGACTCTATAAACTTGGTGAATCTTAACCCTAACCTGCATGTTTTGCCTTGGTATAAGTTTTGCTCAGCTTCGCAGGGCCAGTGTGGGAAATTGTCTATGGCCAGACAAAAAGTAGCAGCTAAGACACGCAATCAGTTTTGTCTAGACCCTAGACCGCACTGCTGATGCATTGTTACATGACTGCAGAAATAAATACCACATCACTTTGATTAGCTGGTTCTGTTCTATAGTCTCAGCAGGTTATCTGGCGTTCAGATATCAAACCAGTTATCTAACGAAACATTAACAGACTTCTCACTCAACTACCGAGTATGGGACTGTCAAATTCAAACCCCATTCTATACCAAAACAGAGGGGAATCTTTTAAGAATTAAATAATACACGCAGTGAATTTTTCAACATTTTGAAACCTCCTCTATATTCCTGCCCTTGAAGTCCAGCTAGTTAGGCTTCATCTTCACAAAGAACTCAGCTGTGTTTAAAAATGATTTTTAGCAGTCAAGTTAACAATCAGCATCACATTGGCTGAGTGCAGAAAAGAAATTCTGTTTAGCCAGTCATAAAACCTTACTGGGACAGGAGTTATCCACAACTAGCTGACATGTTGTTGAATGTGACTTGTCCTTGTCTATGCTGACCAGTCAGTTGTGGTCAGCATAGATTGTTAAAAGTCACATTTAAACCTGCTTGAGATCTCTCTAGCCCCTTTAAAACATAGAATCAGAGAAATTTAGGACTGGAAGGGACCTCGATGGGTCATCTAGTCCAGTCCCCTGCACTGAGGCACATCTCAGTGTTATCTAGACAGGAATCTGTCTAACCTGTTCTTAAAATCCTCCAATGATGGAGACTTCACAATCTCCCTAAATAATTAGTTCTAGTGCTTAGCTACTCATACAGTTAGGAAGTTTTTCCTAATGTCCAACCTAACCTCCCTGCCACAATTTAAGCCCATTGCTTCTTGTTCTGACCTCAGTGGATAGACTGTTCTCCTTATCATGTTCTTTTTTTATAAAAACCTTTTATGTTCTTGAAGACTGTTATCATGTCCCCCCCCCCCCCCCGGACCCCTCATTCTTCTCTTCTCCAGACTAAACAAACCAAGTTTTTTCAATCTTTCCTCATAAGTCATGTTTTCTTGACCTTTCATCATTTTTGCTGCTCTTCTCTGGACTTTCTCCAATGTATCCATGCCAAAGGGGACAGGTGTATTCTCCCTTATCATGTTCCTGCATTGTCTACACTGTTCTAGACATCCAGGTTGGTATTCACAAAGGTATTCAGGCACCTAACTCCCATTGGTTTCCATGAAAGTTAGGTGCTAAAAAGTTTCCAAGCTGATCTCACCCGCCTGCCCTCACTCCTGAAAATAAGGAAAGAAAACAAAGCCACCAGGACCACATAAGAGGAGGCACCACTATCCATTTCAAGGAAACCTTCCCCTGACTTTTTCTAAGAACATCAAGGAAATGTAATCTATGAGTACCACAGATCTGAGCAAAGCTGCTCCATATGTCACAACTGATTCCAAAATTATATTGTACTGGATTTAATGCAGACTTTTCCACCCCATTCAACTGTACCACTGAGCTGAATATCTTAGAATTATTCTCTCTCTTTAGGCTCCAACCAGAGTTTTCCTAATCTGCTGCCTACACGGTGAAAAGACTGACGGGCCTCCTGCTTTGCCAGGATTGGCATTTTTCCAGCGTATCTCCCAATTGCAATTGCAATGTAAGGTCTCGCCTTCAGCCAAGAGGACAGCCACGTGGCTTCCTCATTTAACTGCTGCCAAGACTGGGAGGAAATCCTGTGGAGTGAAAGTCTCTTCCCTTTGTACCTCTCTTGAGCTCCTAGCCTCTTACAGCTTGTTGTGCAAGGTAGCCAGAGATCATACCACACTAGAGTTTACCCAACAGATTGTAAAAGTGCCTGGCCAACATATCTGCACAACATGATAGACAGGAACAGCCAGATCCTCCTCCTACTGAGAGTGGTGTCACTCGATTGATTTCAGTGGAGATGCTCTTGATTGACCCTGCTTTGAGAAGAGAATCTGGCTCTGAACAACCAGTGAGATATGTGTCATGACAAAAAGCTTCCCAACAGGGGGATTATAGTGTGATTATACATAGGGGAACGCCTAGGAACTTAGAGAAAATGAGGTTACTTACCCAGTAACTGTTGTTCTTGGAGATGTGTTGCTCATATCCACTCCAAGTAGGTGTGTGTTCGCGCAGCGTGCACGGCTGCCGGAAAATTTTTACCCTAGCAACCCCCGCCGGGTCGGCTATGGAGCCCCCTGGAGTGGCGCCTTCATGGCGCTGGATATATACAGTGGCTGACCCGGCGCCCCCCTCAGTTCCTTCTTGCCGGAGACTCTGACAGTGGGGAAGGAGGGTGGGTTTTGGAATGGATATGAGCAGCACATCTCGAAGAACAACAGTTACTGGCTAAGTAACCTTGTTTTCTTCTTCGAGTGATTGCTCATATGCATTCCAAGTAGGTGACTCCCAAGCCTTACCTAGGTGGTGGGGTCAGAGTGACGGACCACTGACTGCAGCACCGCAGATCCAAAAGCAGCATCCTCAGCAGACTGCTGTACCAGCGCGTAGTGTGAAGCAAAGGTGTGGACCAAAGACCACGTGGCAGCTCTACAGATTTCCTGTAGTGGGACTTGAGCCAGGAAGGCATCCGAGGACGCCTGCGTGCTGGTAGAATGAGCGGTAAATGGTTTGACTGGAGAACCCGCTAGGTCATAACATATACGGATGCATGCCGTAATCCAAGAGGAAATGAGCTGGGTTGAAACCGGAAGGCCTTTCATACGGTCCGCTACTGCCACGAAGAGCTGGGATGACTTTCTGAACGGCTTTGTACGTTCAATGTAGAAGGCGAGCGCCCTACGGACATCTAAAGTGTGCAGGCACTGCTCTTGTCTTGAGGCATGAGGCTTAGAATAGAACACTGGGAGGAATATCTCCTGGTTCATGTGGAACGCTGACACTACTTTTGGCAAGAAGGCAGGGTGAGGTCTCAACTGCACCTTGTCTTTGTGGAATATGGTGTACGGAGGCTCTGAGGTCAGAGCTCTGATCTCCGACACCCTTCTCACTGAAGTTATTGTGACCAGGAACACCGTCTTCCACGACAGGTATAGAAGGGAACAAGTGGCCATAGGCTCAAACGGAGGCCCCATACGGCGGGATAGGACTAAATTTAAATCCCATGAGGGGATTGGCTGGCATACCTGGGGGTACAAGCGATCCAGGCCTTTAAGGAATCTGGTGACCGTGGGGTTTGAGAACACCGATTGATCCAAGATCTCCTGGTGGAAAGCAGAAATTGCCGCCAAGTGTACTCTGATTGTGACTAGCGCTAAACCCTGTTGTTTAAGCTGAAGTAAATAGTCCAATATAAGATGGATCGGTGCAGACCTTGGGGAGACACCTTTCTGTGAACACCAGCAGAAGAAATGCTTCCATTTCACCGAGTAAGTGAGCTTAGTGGAAGGCTTCCTACTCCCCAAGAGGATTTGCTGAACAGGACTAGAGCAGAGACGTTCTGCCTCCGTTAGCCACAAATTTTCCACGCCGTGAGGTGGAGCGACTGCAGGTCTGGGTGACGGAGGCAGCCGTAGTCTTGAGATATCAGGTCTGGCCAAGTTGGTAGGGTTATTGGTGTTTATGTTGACATTTCCAGAAGCAGGGTATACCAATGCTGTCTGGGCCATGCCGGGGCAACCAGAATCAGGCGAGCACCCTCTCTCCGGGCCTTGAGCAAGACTCTGTATACGAGGTGTGACAAAGCTCCAAGTCTGTACTTGTGGGTCCTGCACTTCCTGGCAGATTTAGGGGCCTCAGAAACTCATCTAGGCCCCAGAGTGACCTCCCTTTTTCAGTATAATTGGCAAGAGTCACCACCTAGTGAGTTGCCTTCATCACAGGCCAGTATGGAAGATGGAAGCCCGGGCCCGCCCTCTACTTCGGACTCCAGCCCAGGGACCCTAATAGTATCAGCTAAGATGGCTGACCTTTTAGGCACAAAACACAATACAATTCCCTGGGCTACTTCCCCACAGCAGTCCCTGCTTCTTCAAATTCCACTTCACCCTTACCTCAGGGCCTCCTTCCTTCAGTATGATATGTTGTCCTACACTCAGTCTCACCAACAGCATAACTTCCTTCCACAGCTCCTGACACCCACACCCACCTGACTAACTGGGAGGTTTTTATCTGGTTTCAGCCAGTCCCTGATTGGCTTCAGGTGTCCCAATTAGGCTAGCTGTTTCTACTCCTTTCTAGAAGGTTCTTAATTGGCCCCAGGTGTCTTGATTGGCCTGGAGTAGCCTTTGTTTGGCTATCCAGGGAACAAGGACCTGCACATCCTGAGACTAATATACCTGCCTTCCAGCACTCTCCTATATCCTTCTGGTCTGACTCCGTCACAGAGGGGAAATGGGGGGAATGCATACATCAGTTGACCCTCCCATGAGAGGAGGAAGGAGTCCGTCAGGGAGCTGAGGGAGCCTCCTCTGAGTGAGCAGAATTGTTTGCACTTCCGATTGGTCCTGGTGACAAAGAGGTCGATCTGGGGAGTCCCTCACCTTTGGAAGATCGAGCGAATAACGTCCGGGCAAATCGACCATTCATGGGACCAAAAGGATCTGCTCAGGTGATCTGCAAGAGTGTTCTGGAGCCCCGGGAGAAAAGATGCCACCGGGTATATAGAGTGGGCTATGCAGAAGTTTCAGAGAAGAACCTCTTCTTTGCACAGGGGGGAGGAGTGGGTGCCTCCCTGCTTGTTGATGTAAAACATAGCCGTTGTGTTGTCCATTAGAACTGACACACAGTGACCCTGAAGTTGGTCCTTGAATGCCTGGCACACCAGGCGAACAGCCCTTAGTTCCCGAAAATTTATGCGCAGGGCCAGGTCGTCTGACGACCATAGACTCTGGGTTCTGGCAACCCCCAGATGCACACCCCACCCGAGCGCTGAGGCGTCTGTTACTAAGGACTTTGAAGGGGGTATGGGGTGGAAAGGAAGACCTTCGCAGACCAGAGACTGGTCCTACCACCACGCTAGGGTAGACAGCACCTCTGCTGGCACCATAACTATCATATTTAGACTGTCCCGACTTGGCCGATACACAGTCGACAGCCATGACTGAAGAGGACGTAGCCGCAGTCTGGCGTAACGTGTGACGTACGTGCACGAGGCCATGTGACCGAGTAGACTTAGGCACGTACGCACTGTTGTAGTTGGGAACATCTGAATGTCCGATATAATTGCAGACATTGTGTGAAACCGAGCGAAGGGGAGAGAAGCCCTTGCCACAGTAGAGTCCAGTATCGCGCCTATAAACTCCAGCCTCTGTCTGGGTTCTAGAGTTGGCGTCTCAAAATTGAGCAGAATGCCCAGCCTGCGGAATGTAGCCACGATCAGCTGAACGTGGGACTGCACCTGTTGTTTGGACCTGCCCTTGACGAGCCAATCGTCTAAGTACGGGAACACTGACACCTTCCTTTTGTGCAGGAAAGCTGCAACCACGGCCATGCACTTGGTGAAGACGCGCGGTGCCATGGAGAGGCCAAATGGGAGAGCAGTGAACTGGTAATGACTATTGCCTGCCACGAAACGTAACAAGCGTCAGTGAGGTGGAAAGATGGCTATATGGAAGTATGCGTCCTTCATGTTGAGGGCGGCGTACCAGTCTCCCGGATCCAGAGAGGGAATGATAGACCCCAGGGAGACCACGTGGAACTTCAACTTTATCATGTACCTGTTGAGTTCCCGCAGATCTAGGATGGGTCTTAGACCCCCTTTTGCCTTGGGGATTAAAAAGTAACGGGAATAAAAACCTCGACCCCTGAGCTCCACTGGAACCTCCTCTATAGCTCCCAAAGACAAGAGGAAACGCACCTCTTGTAAGAGGAGCTGCTCGTGAGAAGGGTCCCTGAAGAGGGACAGGGAGGATGGGTGGGAGGGAGGGAAAGAAGACAACTGGAGAGAATAGCCTCTTTCCACCGTGCGTAGCACCCAACGGTCTGAAGTTATTGAGGACCAAGCACGGTGGAAATGGGCCAGATGTTGATAAAACGGGGGGAAAGGATCCAGAGCAAGAACTGGTAAGTCGTCCTCGACAAACCCTTCAAAAGTTTTGCCTCTGGCCCTGAGGAGGCCTAGCAGGCCCTTGAGGTTGCCCTTGGTTCTGCCGAGGGGCTGACCGTCGTCTACCCCCACGCCCCCAGCGTCTAGAAAAGTCTAGTCTTGGCCTGGGAGGCAGGAAAGGGCGTTGAGGCTGAGGCCTGAAAGGGCATCTCTGGGTAGCCGGGTGTGCGTTCCCAGAGACCTTATCAAGGTCCTAGAGTCCTTCAAGGACTGGAGCCTGGAGTCAGTCTTTTCTGAAAAAAGCTCCGTGCCCTCGAAAGGAAGGTCCTGCAGGGTTTGTTGCACCTCCGGTGGGAGGCCTGATCCTTCTAACCAGGATACATGCCTCATCGTGACCCCGGAAGCTAATGTACGCGCTGCCGAGTCCGCAGAGTCTAGGGAGGCCTGCAGCAATGTCTTGGCCACCTTTTTCCCTTCGTCCACGAAGGCAGCAAACTCATTCCTGGACTCCAATGGGATTAATTCCTTAAATTTTAACATGGAGTTCCAGGAGTTAAAAGCATAGCGGCTGAGCAGGGCTTGTTGGTTTGCCACTCTAAGCTGCAGACCAACAGCTGAATAAACCTTTCGGCCAAACAAGTCCAGGCGCTTGGCATCACGCGACTTTGGTGCCGAGGCCTGCTGCCCATGCCGCTCCTTTTGGTTCACCGCCAACACAACTAGGGAGCGGGGGGAGGAGGGAGGAATGAGTATACAAATATTCACATCCCTTGGCTGGCACAAAGTATTTTCTTTCAACCCCCCCTAGCTGTTGGCACGATCGATGCTGGGGACTGCCACAGAGTTTTGATATTATTCTCAATTGTACGAATAATTGGCAGAGCCACTCTAGTAGGTGCCACCGCTGATAAAATGTCTACCACCGGGTCCTCCGACTCCACACCCTCCTCCGCTTGGAGGTTCATGCTCCTTGCCACCCACCTGAGGAGGTCCAGCGAGATCGATGGGAGGTGGACCCGATACAGTAGTGCCCGCGACGGCCTCATCTGGGGAAGATCCCGAGGAGAGGCTGGGGGCCAGGCCTTCCAGCACCTCCTCTGCCTGAAGCAGTTCGGGAACTGGGGCCTCCAACGCTGGTGCTGGCTGTACAATAGGTGCCCCGGCGGTTGAGGGGACTGCTGGATCTGGGGGAGGATGTCCTAATGCAGCCTTCGGGACCCGCGGTTCCGTTGAGCGTCTGGAGGTTCCAGAGGGAGCCCCCCTTGGGACTGGTGATAAGCCCATGGGGTCCAAAAAGGCCACTGAGACTGGTCCTGGCTTGAGACCTGCCACTGGTCACCCACCTCTCCCTCTGTGTAGGGTAACTGCTCCAGTCTCGCGTCCCCATCGGAACAAGACGAGTGGAAGGCCGACCAGGAGGGCCACGGTGGAGCTGTGGGCCTGCTACCGGGGGATGGGTGGCGTACTACCCTCAGTGACCGGCCTTGAGAAGGCCTATGGAGCGGTGACCTGTTGCGCCTGGACCCCAACCGACACGTGCTCCGGTATCGTGAGCCAGATCTGGACCTAGAAACTGAATGGCGCCGGTACCGGGGAGGGCTGCATCTCGTTGACCGTCACCCCGAATGGAGTGTAGAGGGTGACCTGTGCCTGGAATCCTCCCTATATCCAGAAGAGAATTGGTCTCGTGGCGATGTCTGGTGCCGGGAGCCTGACCGGTACGGAGATCTCGATCGGTGTCGTGGCGATGCCTGGTGCCGCAAGCCTGACCGGCACCGCGATGTCGACCGGTGCCGAGGTGTCCGGTGCCGGGAGTCTGACCGGTGCCGTGATGTCGAACGGTGCCGAGAGCCTGACTGGCGCTGCGGTGCGGTAAGAAGGAACTGAGGGGGGCGCCAGGTCGGCCACTGTATATATCCAGCGCCATGAAGGCACCACTCCAGGGGGCTCCATAGCCGACCCGGCGGGGGTTGCTAGGGTAAAAATCTTCCGGCAGCTGTGCACGCTGTGCGAGCACACACCTACTTGGAATGCATATGAGCAATCACTTGAAGAAGAACTTTATTTTCAGCAAGTGCTTGCCGAGAGAGGACAGTACATGTGAAGGAAGGAAGGACTAAAACCTGAATATTGCACTATCTTGGGTCTTTCTTTTTGCACATCCAACAGTACTTGTCCATAATGTCCATCGAGCATAAATGCAATATTTCCTAGAAGGCTCAGCAATCGTTTCCGGAGGTTTCTCACCACTCTTGATTAGGAGCACGAGTGATGCATGCTGTGCAAGGCATCCAGAAGACCATCCTTTTGTTACTGTTCCACCCACTTATTGCTTTTGACATCCATTGATAAGCCTGTGTTCACTAAAACACAAGCACTTACTGGTTCAGGGCCGTATTAGCACAGACCTCACTTAGCCACACGTGAGAGTGAATCCCCCCCACACCCCACATCTTGCTCCCCTGCTTAGCCCTATGACTCTGGTTGCAATGGCAAATGCAGGTGGTGTTTGCCTCGTACTTTCCTCTGAAGGAAAGTGGGGGTAAGTAGAAGCAGTCATGACTCCACCCCACCACTCACCAGCCTGACATACTGGCTAGGGACATGAGGCAATTAAGCTGCTCCATTGAAAAGGAGGAAGTAATTCACTCTCCACCTCAGGGCAAACAGGGAATAGGGCAGGAATCGTGACTCAGAATCCCAATTCACTCCCCAATCTGGTCTTGTGGCAGTGCAGCTACATACCACCCCTTGCCTAGGCCGGACCATAAAGTTACAATCTAGCCCCACATGCTGGAGATGACATTGTGATGTTTTCTACTCCAGTGCTGCAAGGCAAAATGCACAGTGCTGCCGGATCTGGCACTGCAATTCACCCTTGCTAGAGCGGACTAGACATCAGAATTTCCATCCTGTGAGAAATTCCAATCCATCAACTCACAGCCTCCGACTTTAAGGTCAGAAGGGACCATCATGACCATCTAGTCCAGGGATGGGCAAACTTTTTGGCTTGAGGGCCATATCTGGGTATGGAAATTGTATGGAAGGCCATGAATGCTCACAGAATTGGGGATTGGGATGCAGGAGGGCATGAGGGCTCCGGCTGGGGGTGCAGGCTCCAGGATGAGGCTGGGGATGAGGAGTTAGGGGTTCAGGAGGGTGCTCTGGGCTTGAACCAAGGGTTCGGAGGGCGGGAGGGGAATCAGAGCTGGGGCAGGGGGGTTGGGCATGAGAGGGGGTCGGGGCAGGCTCTCGGCGGCACTTACCTCAAGCAGCTCCCAGAAACAGTGGCATGTTCCTTCTCCAGCTCCTATGCAGAGGTATGGCCAGGCAACTCTGCATGCTGCCCTATGTGCAGGTGCTGCCCCTGTAGCTCTCATTGGCTACTGTCTCCCAAACATTCTATATATAGGATTGCTTAATAACCGGTAGCCTAGAAGACAAGGCGCCAAATGTGAAGTAACAGTTCATTATTTATACATTTCAGTTGTCTCAACCTGCTGACTGCCTGGCCAGGAAGGAGAAAAGGGAAGTAAGGGCTGAGCAATTAAAGCAGGGAAAAGCGATTGTTAGAGATGCAGGACTCATGATGGCTCCCTGACTCATGGTTTGGGCCTGTTCTCCTTTTACAGGCTAGTCCTGCTAATTAGTGGCCTCTACACCAGCTGAAGTTAATGGAACTGCTGAGGTTGCTCAACAGCTTGTGCAATTGGGCCCTTAATTTCTACTGGCTGGCGATGGCAATTTACATTTCTGGGATTCTCAGCACACCATCCAGCAGACTGGATGGAGGAGACCTGTGCTCTGTTCCCAGACCGGGTATTGACTTGCCTTGTGATCTCAAGTCAGGTGCTTCAGGCTCCTCATCTGTGAAATGGGGCTATTAATCAGGGGCAGAAAAATTCAGAGCGGTCTGGAAAGTTGTGTCAGTACCCTCACTTCTGCCTTCCTTGTGAGGCTGTGGGTTAGTGGACTGGTCCCCATGCCAGAAGGGGGAGGAGGGTGGCGTGCTGGTCCTATACCAAGTGTCGGGGGGCCAATGGGGATGTCTCACTGATGGCCAGCCTGGGCAGGGATTGGCGAGTGGCTTGCTCCGCACTCAGCTCTAGTTCAGGCTGCTGCTTCCTGTCTGGCCACTGAGGGTTTGGGAGCAGTGCTGATAACGAGGTGATATATAGATGTATAGAGTGGAACATACAGTAGGAATCTATATCTAGAAATACAGAGAACAGGATTGTCTGGCTATGTAGACTCTGCTCCTCAGGCCTTATGCTACCAGCTCTCCCAGCTATCCTCAAGATACCACTGACTTCCTGAGGAAACTGCAATCCATTGATGATCTTCCAGAAATCATCATCCTGGCCGCTATGGATGTAGAAGCCCTCTACACCAACATTCCACACAAAGATGGACTACAAGCCGTCAGGAACAGTATCCCCGATAATGTCATGGCAAACCTGGTGGCTGAACTTTGTGACTTTGTCCTCACCCACAACTATTTCACATTCGGGGACAATACATACCTTCAAGTCAGAGGCACTGCTGTGGGTACCCACATGGCCCCACAGTATGCCAACATTTTTATGGCTGACTTAGAACACTTCCTTTGCTCTTGTCCCCTAAAATCCCTACTCCACTTGCACTACATTGATGACATCTTCATCATCTGGACCCATGGAAAAGAAGCCCTTGAGGAATTCCACATGATTTCAATGATTTCCATCCCACCATCAACTTCAGCCTGGACCAATCCACACAGCGATCCAATTTCTGGAGACTACTGTGCTAATAAGCAATGGTCACATAAACACCACCCTATACTGGAAACCTACTGACTGTTATACTTACCTACACGTCTCCAGCTTCCATCCAGGATCCACTGTCCACAGCCAAGCTCTAAGATACAACCACATTTGTTCCAATCTCTCAGACAAAGACAAACACCTACAAGGTCTCTAACAAGTGTTCTTAAAACTCCAATAACCACCTGCTGAAGTGAAGAAACAGATTGACAGAGCCAGAAGGATACTCAGAAGTCACCATCTACAGGACAGGCCCAACAAAGAAAGTAACAGAACACCACTAGCCGTCACCTTCAGCCCCTAACTAAAACCTCTCCAGTGCATCATCAAAGATCTACAACCTATCCTGAAGGATGATCCCTCACTCTCACAGATCTTGGGAGACAGGCCAGTCCTCGCTTACAGACAGCCCCCAAACCTGAAGCAAATACTCACCAGTAACCACACACTACACAACAAAAACACTAACCCAGGAACCTATCTTTGCAACAAAGTCCAGTGCCAACTCTGTCCACATATCTATTCAAGTGACACCATCATAGGACCTAATCACATCAGCCACACCATCTGGGGCTCATTCACCTGCACATCTACCACTGTGATATATGTCATCATGTGCCAGCAATGCCCCTCTGCCGTGTACATTGGCCAAACCGGACAGTCTCTACACAAAAGAATAAATGGACACAAATCTGACATCAGGAATCATAACCAGTAAGAGAACACTTCAATCTCTGTGGTCACTCAATAACAGACGTAAAAGTAGCAATTCTTCAACAAAAAAACTTCAGAAACAGACTCCAACAAGAAACTGCTGAACTGGAATTAGTTTGCAAACTGGATACCATTAAATTAAATTTGAATAAAGACTGGGAGTGGCTGGGTCATTACACAAACTGAAATCTATTTCCTCATGCTAGTTTTCTCCTACTGTTACTCACACTTTCTTGTCAACTGTTTGAAATGGGCCATCCTGATTATCAGTAATTTTTTTTCTCCTGCTGATAATAGCTCACCTTAATTAATTAGTCTCTTGAGTTGGTATCACAACCCCCATCTTCCTACTTATATATATGTATATATTTTCCTGCTATATGTTCTACTCTATACATCTGATGAAGTGGGTTTTAGCCCACAAAATCTTATGCCCATATAAATTTGGTAGTCTCTAAGGTGCCACAAGTACTCCTCGTTCTTTTTGCAGATACAGACTAACACTGCTACCAGTCTGAAACCTTTAAAAGTTGGTTTCATGTTCCATCTGCTTGACTTTTAAAAAGTTATGCTTCCATGATCTGTATACAGTACAAACAGAAGTGCTGCTTGCATTTATATTGCAATGTTGTTATATGCAATCCTCCTTTATGCCGACATCTGTGGAACACTGAAGACAGCATTAAAAACACACAAAAGAAAAAAGGAGTACAGGCCAAACTTTGCTCTCAGTTACACTGGTGGAAACCTAAAGTAACATCACTGAAGTTCATCAAAGTACTTGATGTTTACATCAATGCAAGAACCGAATTTGGCTTGGCAAGTCTTTATTATAGCTCTGAGGAATGTTCATAGCCAAAACCAGATAGAACGGTCATGGTTCCAGATTTTGTTTCAAATACAAAACAGACCATATTCAGAGAGTTAGTATGGGTTCATGAACCATTTTGAGTGACCCGGGGCAGATGAATGGTTTCAGACCACAATCATGCAGAACATGTCATTTTGACTCTCAAAGCCAGAGAAATTTGGGAGTTCTCCTTTGAGGGCCCTCGCTTGTTCAAAGGAATCGCCACAGAAAGGAGTGTTCACATGAATCCCTGCAAAGCAAAACTTCCAAGTATATTGTGTAAGTCTGCAGCTGCATAGGAAAATTGAATTGGGTTCATTACAAGCTTTTTCCATGAAGTCAACTGAGCTGTGGCCACTTACACTAAGGATAACTTTGGTTCAACGATTATTCTGATTTCTTTAAATGAAAGAAACTATCTCACTGTAATTTGCTGTGCACTAACATATCAAATGAAGTGCTGTAGCAAGCCATAGCCATCTAATGGCCTGATGCCGCCACTTTTACTCAGGTTACTGATTCTATAGCCTCATTTATTTCAGTGGTATTACTCAAAGACTAAATTAGTACTCTACATGAGTTAAAGGGTATGGGGAGGAGGGATAGGATCTAGTCCAGGGGTCTCAAACTCAAATGACCATGAGGGCTACATGAGGACTAGTGCATTGGCCCGAGGGCCGCATCACTGACACGCCCCCCTTGCTGCCCCCGGCCCTGCAGTTCCCTGCTCCTCCTCCCTCCCTCGTGGAAAGTGCTAAGCGCCTGGAGGTAGGCAGGGAGGAGGCGGGGGCCTGGGGAGCTTGGTGGCTGCAGGAAATTAAGTGGGGGGAGAGAAGGGGCATGGGGACCTTGGCTGGCCACAAAAAATAACCCCGCGGGTCACATGTTTGAGACCCCAGCCCAAGGTGAACTACTCCATCACCTAACAAATCTGAGCCTCATACTCAGCCTCAGTGTTACACATACAACGATACAAAAGTATAGTAAAATATTTTTCATGGTGCATTGAGCCATGGTGCCGACACACGTTATACTCCTTGGGAACAGCAATCGTTTGCTGACAAGTAAGGCATTGAATTTTACTTTTACCTCTGTGAAAAAATATAAATTCTCCCATTTGTCTTGGAAAACTCTCTTTTCTTCCGTGAATGTTCTTTTTTTTGATGAAGTCATTTCCAAGCAGTTTTAATAATAATGCACCTCACTCAAAGGACCAAACAGGAGCTTGGCGGCGGGACGGGAGGGCCTCGGGGAGCTTGGCCAGGGGGGAGCTTGGCAGGGGGGTGGGGGAGGCAGAGGGAGCATCACGGCCGCAGGGAAGGGCTTGGTGAGCCGCATGCGGCCTGCAGGTCACATGTTCGAGACCCCAGATCTAGTCCCTAGAATGGGGCTTGTTTCTGCTCAGAAAGAAGGGTTAATGCCAAGACACCTCCCAACAAAAACAAAATTTGTAAAACAATTCACACCAGCAAGTTATGTTCTTATCAAAGCAAGTTTGCAATGAGTAGTGTCAAGTCCTAACACACAGTAGTCTGTATTCATACCTGCCACAACTGATACATAGCTCCAGGAAACCAAGGGTTGAGCAGCCAAAATAAAATCTAGATTTATCCAGATACAGGATGTGCATACTTTGCAACAACTTTCTTCATACCAGAGATGATACAGGTCTGAACCAAAGTAAATAACCATCTGGAACCTGGAGAAAGGTTTTTTGAAATCCTGAGTCAGGTCTGGGTCTGGATTTTGTGGTTTATGCCCTTTTCAGCATTAACCTATTTCAGCTTGATAACATTCCTTGGTAAAACAAAGTCAACTCTTTAAAACTTTGTAAAGCAAGAAGATTATTTAGGCCATAATTTTCAAAGCAACCAGTGATTTTGGGATGTCCAACAAGACACTTTAGAGAAGCAGATTTTCAGACAGTCCCAAGCACCCACCAGGTATCTTTAAAGTGTCTCAAGTTGGGTACCCAGAAAATTGAGGCAATATTGAAAATTTTGGCCTAATTAGAGCCTGGTTCATGTTAAGTAGTTTCAAAGGCACTACTGATGGAGCAAGGTAGTGCTCAGTGGAAGTAAGGTGGCAGAACTGGGCCCTAAAGAATTGTTGGCTATTTATTGAGATTCATCAGATTGCCATAAAAAAGAGTTCCCATCCCCAGCTATGGACACCCCTCAAGTCCAGTTCATACATAACACACTCAGGCCACTGACTCACTGAGAGCACTACCCAAGCAATATCACCGATCTAACAATAGTGAATAATAAACTACAGCAGCATCTCAATCTGATCCCTTGTCCTGTTCCCTGGGGACCAGTGAGAAGAGATGAGCCCTGACAGTTTACAAATTTAGGCTGCTATGAACCAAATGGGGAAGTGAGCTACAAAGACATGGGGCTCCAAAGGTAAATGCCTGCCCAGCTACCATGTCCTTTTTATACCAGTGGAATTTTAGCTCCGTCACCTACACTCTGAGATTCTAAGGCCAGAAGGAACCACTGTGATCATCTAATCTCACTTCCTGTATAGCAGAGTACAGAGAACTTCCCCAAAACAATTCCCAGAACAGATCTTTTAGAAAAACGTCCAGTCTTGATTTAAATATTATCAGTGAAGGAGACTCCAACACGACTCGTGGTAAATTGTTCCAAAGATTCAATTACTCTCATTGTTAAAATTTACCCCCTATTTCTAATCTGAATTTGTCTAGCTTCAGCTTCCAGCCATTGGATCATGTTATAACTTTCTCTGCTAGGCTGAAGAGCCCACTATTAAATATTTGTTCCCCATGTAGTCAAGAATCAGAGGGGTAGCCGTGTTAGTCTGGAATTGCAGAAGTGACAAAGAGTCCTGTGGCACCTTAAAGACTAACTAAAGTTTTAGAGCATAAGCTTTCGTGGGCTAGTACCCACTTCGTCGGATGCATGCAGTGGAAGTATCCAGGGGCAGGTATAAATAGGTAGGCAAGAACCAGGTGGGAGATAACAGGGTTAGTCCAATGAGGCTGAACCAGCTTGTTATCTCTAATCAGGGAGGGTGAGGTGTTCCTCTAGCAGCTGAACTGGAGGTGTGAATAGTGAGAGAAGAGAAGCTGCTTTTGTAGTTAGCTAGCCACTCATAATCTTTGTTCAATCCTTGATTGATAGTATCAAATTTGCAAATGAATTGCAGCTCTGCAGTCTCTCTTTTCCCTATGAAAAAGGATAAATGGACACAAATCAGATATCAGGAATGGCAATATACAAAAACCTGTAGGAGAGCACTTCAACCTCACTGGACACACTATAAAAGATTTAAAGGTCAGCATTTTGCAGCAAAAAACCTTCAAGTCCAGACTACAGAGAGAGACTGCAGAGCTGCAATTCATTTGCAAATTTGATACTCTCAATCAAGGATTGAACAAAGATTACGAGTGGCTAGCTAACTACAAAAGCAGCTTCTCTTCTCTCGCTATTCACACCTCCAGTTCAGCTGCTAGAGGAACACCTCACCCTCCCTGATTAGAGATAACAAGCTGGTTCAGCCTCATTGGACTAATCCAGTTATCTCTCACCTGGTTCTTGCCTACTTATTTATACCTGCCCCTGGATACTTCCACTGCATGCATCCGACGAAGTGGGTACTAGCCCACGAAAGCTCATGTTCTAAAACTTTAGTTAGTCTTTAAGGTGCCACAGGACTCTTTGTCACTTCTGTTCCCCATGTAGGGACTTACAGACTGTGTTTAAGTCACCCCTTAACCTTCTCTTAATTAAGCTAAATAGACTCAAATACCTCAATCTATCCCACTAACAAATGATTTTTAATCCTTTAATCATTCTCCTACTCTTCTCTGAACCATCTCCAATTTATCAACATCTTTCTTGAACTGTAGGCACCAGAACTGGATACAGTATTCCAGCCAGGGTCACACCAGTGCAAATACAGAGTTAAAATAACCTCTCTACTCCTACCTAAGTCTCTTCTATTTATGCATCCCAGAATCACATTAGCTCTTCTGGCCACAGCATCACATGGGGAACTCATGTTCAGTTGATTATCCACCATGATCCCCAGTCTTTTTCAGAGTCACTGCTTCCTAGGATAGTGTTCTCCCATCCTGTAAGTATGGCCTACATTCTTTGTTCCTAGATGTATACATTTACATTTAGCTATATTAAAAGCATATAGTCTTGCTAGATCACTCTGAATCAGTGACTTGCCCTCTTAATTATTTACTACTCCTCCACTTTTTGTATCATCTGCAGACTTTATCAGTGATGATTTGTTTTGTTACAAGTCTGATTAGGTGTTAAACAACACAGAGCCAAGAACCAATCCCTATGGGACCCCACTGGAAACAGATCCCACTGTGACAGTACTGTGTTTAGAGTTACATTTTGAGACCCATCAGTTAGCCAGTTTTTAATCTATTTTATATCATTCTTGTTTTTTAATCAAAATGCCACATAGCACCAAGTCAAATGCCTTGCTGAAGTATATTACATCAACACTATTACCTTTAACGATCAAACTTTTAAGCACATAAAAAATGTCAAGTTAGTTTGACAGGATCTATTTGCCGCAAACCCCCGGATTGCAATTGCAGCGGGGTACCATGAGTTAAGAGATTGCCTCTTACTGAAAGTCAAGGTACGAATTGGTAACCTTTTAAAAAGAAAGGCCATTGCATATCATGCAATCTCACATTACTATGACTGAAATGATTCAGAAATTAGTATAAATGGCAACAGCACCATTAAAAGAGGACAACTACCCAAGTTGAGCAGCTTGGCAGCAGTACATGTCACCGTGCAGGGCAATCCAGTGGTGGGGACAATCCTAAATCTTTGGTTCTAGGGACAGGTGGAACATGGGTATGTTGCCAAGGTGATATGAGCAGCACTAGGAGAGAAGGGGGCCTTCTCTCAGCCAGTTCACTGAGAAGCATTTGGCGATGATTTCAGAGAAAGAGCTCTGCTGCCCTTCTGGCTGCCAGTGTGTTCCAACCTGTTATGGAAGGGCAGGATTGAACGGGTCTCAGAAATACTGCTCAGGGCCCCATCGCGACTGGCCTCAGTTCCACCAAATGCGGCTGCAGAGATGGCTGAAGTGTAAACCCACCATCAACCAGAAAGATGGCAAACATTCCCCATGCAATTTTAACTGGATTTGGTTCATGTCTTAAACTCCTATGTGCTGTTTCTGTGAGCTGGTAGCCATTTGTGATGTTCCACCTTCGAGATGTCCCGTGAAGGTGATTGTATTGAATATATAGTACAACAATGCAGCTCAGAACAGCATTAAACATCCCAATCCTCAGATGAGATTGCTCTATTAGCTTCAACAGAGAGAGGTTAATTTGCACCAGCAGAGGTTCTGGCCCTTGAGGGGTTGGTCTGGTAATTGCACAGCTACAGACACCTACAGAGAGGGCTGTAAGGTTTGTCCCAAGATCTGTGAGGCTGGAGCTGCATTCTCTGCAGATCCATGAATGTATGAATGAAATGCCCAGTCCCTGCCCATTTCTCTAGATTGCGCACCTGCTGAGTCAGATCCCATGATGGACATGTGGAGAGAATTCCAGACATTTCAGCTCCTGGAGATTTTTTCTTTTTTTTACTTAATTTCTCCCTTGGCACAAACATTCTTGAAGACAAGTGCGTAGTTTTCCCAGTGGCCTGAAAGCAAATGCAATAACATACCCAGCCCTGACAAATATCTGAAACATCTGCTCCCAGACTTCATTTTCTCTCTGAGTATGATGGGTGAAATATGCACGTTTTCCACCCTAGAACTGTTTCTGAAAAATAGATGGGATAAAGGTCTAGAATACTTCGGCAACCCAAAATAGCCAAGGATCAAGACAGCATGCATGAGAGCCAAATGTATCTGTGTGCACGTTTTTCTTCCTTGACTTCATTGGCAGTCTAAGTAACTGAACGTGTTTAAGTCTTACAATAGTCCATGTGATTCAGAGGTAGAATGAGTCAGACCTGGCAAGAGTCTAAAGGAAGGTAGGTGTTGTACTGAAAGTAGTAAAGAGAAAACAAAAGATCCAGGGATCTTGAAAATAAAGAGCTTTGAAATGCATAGTAGATCTGCAAACAATGCACATGTTCTGGCCCATGATATGTATTGGGGGGGATGAATGGATGTGCAACCAAAATCTTTTATAAGGATGTTATGATTAAAGATGCCATGGGCAAAGGGGGAAGGAGGGAAATGTAAGGTGGATTCCTGACGATGTTTGGTTTGTGACCTCTGGCAAGGTAACAGCCTCAGGTGATCTGGTGACAGCCCATATTACTGTATTTAGGAAGGCCACAAATTAAAGGGAAGGACTTCCTACACTTCCTTTGCCACCTGCCCTTTTACTCTTCATTGGAGGCGCTGGGAGAGAGCCACTTTTATAGTTTAAATTAGACTGTAAGCTGTTCAGAGTAGAGACTGCATCTTCCTAGGTGTTTGCACGACGCCTGGTACAATGGGAACTGGCGCTGACGGGGTCGTAGGGCACCACACCAATACAAACAATAGCTAGCTGCATTGTTTTCTTTAGACCATAGTAGATTAAGGTGGGTGACTTAAACAATGTTTCTTCAAGACGTTGCAAGAAGCACAGACCCTTTCAGTTACGAATTTCAGCTAACGTAGACGTGATAAATCGATCCCCGATCGCTCTGCCTTTGACTCCTGCAATCCACCAAGACAAGAGGCAGAATCGACGGGAGAGCGGCGGCAGTTGACCCTGCGCCGGGAGGATGAGAGTTAAGTCAACCTAAGATACGTCGACTTCAGCTACGCTATTCTCGTAGCAGAAGTTGCGCATCTTAGGTCAACCCACCCCCACAGTGTAGACCAGGGCTAAGTCGAAATGAAAAGGAGAGAAATGGAAGAGTAGCTTTATTGTGACTTCCTGAATTATCTTCTCAGGCAGGGCAGGCCTGTCTTTAATCCTCATTTAGTAATGATGGGTTTTTGTTAATGCCTGTCACTGCAATACCTAAGCTGCTTCTGCAGGCGTGACCAAGAAGAGCCCAACACACCTATCTGATGTTAGGAAAGCGCCAGCTGTGTGGGATAGGGGCTGACCAAGAAGAACTGTCTCCTGAGTAAAGGGAAGAGGCGGAGGAGGTCTGGTTCAGAGATTGCAGGTATACTTACCTCCATGCTGAACAGCACAACTCAAACTTCTCAGGAGCTGCTTATGAGCACTCCCATCAAACAGACGCTTTGCTTTAAGTTTACAGTAACCCACCACCCTTATCTCTCTGTGTGGTTATGGATTAGAGAAGCTTGCACCTGTAAGCTGCCAGTTCAAAGCCTTCATGCTCAGTAGCAAAGAGAGGTGTCCTATGGAAAGTGAGCTGCTGGTCTCCTTCCAGTGGACAAGTGTTCACAACACAAACACTAACCCGCAACCTTGCTGGCAATATGAGAGACCAAGTGTTGCACAGTGTGCAAGGAGACTGACTTACCTTTCCCTTCAAAGGCCTCTTACCTGAGGCTGGATAATGGCTTGAGGCACATTGGTAAGTAATTTGAGGAAGCCTCGCTTGCTGTCCTCTACTCCCCCTCCCATGCCACAGCTCTTCTTCTGAGAGGTCTCCACGGCTGTCAAGCTGATACCTTTCGTAAACACAACATTTCACTGCAAACACAGCTTTCAAAGTCGTCTGGCCAAGATTTTTCAAACATTTCAAGTTTTGGGTGCCCAACTTGTTGCGAAGGAGCCTGATTCTCAGCAAGTTCTACACGCCCACCCTCTGAAAACAAAGCCTCTGTAAAATGGTCTAAAGATGGGCACCCAAAAATAATTGGTCACTTTTGAAAATCTTTGCCCTTACTCTCAGATCCACATGTAAAATATGATTAGATACCACCAGCCCCAGCCCCAAACCGCAGGACAGTCCTGATTTCAGAACATCCGTCCTGCAACCTTGTCTCCACACTCAAGACACAGAGGGAGGGAGAGAAGCTGGGATTTTCAAATTCTCCATTGCGGGGGATTTTTGGCATCCAAATCCCTTAAGTGTCTTTTTTTACAGCTTAAGCTGGGATTTTTACAAGGATCACAGTGGAGCAGTTAGCTTGCTGGTAGGGCATGGAGGTTTGTCATCCTTTGTTGAACTGAACTGATTATAAACTATTTTGTAGAGGGATTATTAGCAGATTCTGCAAAAAGGCCTAGTCAGTAAATGATTTACCAGGGCAATAAGATCAAGGAAGTTATTCAGATTGCATCAGAAAGCATCTACAAGTTTGCAGTCTATGCAGATCCTGTCTGGGCTTAAGACACAGCCCTCCAGCTCTTTTGGAACTTTGTACCAGTTAATTGCCCTGCATTAGATTTTTTTTTTCCAATAAACTCATGACTAAGCCTACATGTCTGCTAACATGTGCTTTGCTTGAAGATGCATATGTATTGGATCGTCGTGACAGCCCAGAGAGGCAACACTGTCAATGGGCTTGAATTTCACATACAATAGGGCTAGGGAAACTGCTATGCAGAAACAACATGGAGAAGACTGGGAGTAGCATCCAAAGCTGTGAACAACTAAGCAAGAGGCTGTTTTTGAAACCTAGCTAGTTTCATGAGAAAATGTGAAAGTCTCCTAGCCAGGATGCTGCTGAATGAGAAATCTCCCCTTTCCCCTTCTCCTCTCCACAATGAATGAGGGGGGAATTCACAGACTGTGTAATAATGTCTTAATCAGAGAGAGATTCCACAACCATGGCAACTTTGACTGTTGCTCAAACAATACAGTCACAGGACCAGATCCTCAGCTGATATAAATCAGCATCGCCCCACTGACTTCAGCTGAATTATGCCCATTTACACTAGCTGAAGATCTGGCTTCTAGCTCTACTTGAATTCAGAATTAATTTACAGACCAGACAAATGAATAAAAATAAGTGGCTACAAGCTACTTAACAGACCAGGCTTCAAATATTCAAACCTGCATTTTTCCCCCCTCTAACAAGTTACTCTTCTCTTTCCTTGAAAGGTAACCAAACATGCACTAAAAGGCCATAAACAGACATGAAGGGGGGTGGAGATGAAGGATAATAAGATGGGTTTAAGAATAGCAGCCGTGTTAGTCTGTATCGGTAAAGAAAATGAAGAATACTTGTAGCACCTTAGAGACTAACCAGTTTATTTCAGCATAAGCATAATAAGATGCTGTACCTACTCTGTGAGGCACATACATATTGGCAGACAAATAGGCTTCTAATGGTAACAACTTTCAGCCAGTCCTACCGGAGTTTGGTTTGAATGTGAACCGTTGCCCAGGAGGTAGGATGGCAATGGGAGATGGACCCTAACTCCAACTCCCTAAGTAGTCTCTCCTCTAGAAGTAAAAGAAACAGGGCTGGGAAGATCAAAACCACTGACAGGATCTGAACATGCAATTCCCATGAAAATTAATAAGAACTGGGCAGCTAAGTCTCTTGGCAAATTTCATCGCTTCTCAAGCTGCCTGGATTGTTAGTGGCCCACAATCTTCTGGAATGCTGGTTGTGTTATTGTGCTGAGATACAATTTCAGCCCAGTTCAGGGAATAACATTCACATTCGTTCTCTTCCCCAAACATTTAAAACGCCCTGTCAGTGGAAGCTGAACATCCTTTGGGTTACAGTGACCGCAGACAACTACAGTTATTTCAGATGGTGATGCAAGAACTTGTTCTGCAGCTGAGAGAAAGTCAATGTCTTGCCGTTTCCTTACAAGACTAAATTACTTTGCCTGAGTGTTTGCAATATTGCACATGGAAAATACAGGGAAAGACACAACTAACCTTCTCTTTTTATCTACATGAAAGGCTGGAGGAGCCGTATACAGCTCTTGTTTGTTCCAGGAAAACTCCAAGCACATACAACCATTTAAAACTTGTGTAGCAGATACCACAAGAAGGTTTGTCCCAGGCACAGATGTTTGCTGCTAAATTCCGTTTATCCCTTGGGTTCAGGGGCATGCATAAGGTGGGGACACAAGCAGGGGCATGCCCCCTTCCCAATTAGTGAGGGCAGAAAACTCCTCTGGAGATGGTTGGGGAGAGCGAGCTCCTCCAGCCTCGGGCTGAGGCGGGAGATTTCAGCTCCTTCGGGCCTTGGGCTGAGGCGGGAGAGAGAGAGAGAGAGAGAGAGAGAGCGCGCGCGCGAGCAAGCTCCACCAACCCCAGGGCCATGGTGGGGAGAGGCAGCTCCTTGGATGAGCGGGCAGGGGAGAGCCAGCTCCTCCGGCCATGGCGGGCACCGAAAGTGCCCCTCCAAAAGCGGTCACATTTTTATTCCCGTGCATACCCCTGCGTGGGTTTGTGTCACACTATGAGGTTAGTCACGGTGTTCACATGTTAATTAATATTTGACTTAAGTTACATACAATTTATGTTAGATGTTAAACATAACATTTATGTTAAAATAACATAACTTAACATTTATGACTTAAATAACATAACATTTATGACAAACATTAATTCATTTATGACTCTGCAAGAGCTTTTCAGCTTATTTAAAACAGATAAACACATTCTGGGATACACAATACATTTTAAAATCCAGCCCACACTATTTGTGTCACTGTGACCTTGATATTTCACTTCAATCTCAGTTTCCTTGAATGCAGTGGGGCCCAAAGGTGAAACAGCCTAATTAGTAATACCACACAAACTAAGTAGTGATCTGATTACAATAGCCCATTTATAGTGTGATCTGAATATAGTATCACTTAGCATGATAATCACTAAGTACAGCATATGATTTAAATATCTCCTTTACACTAATGCTAAATGCATCTATAGCCCTAATCGTCTAATGGATTGATCCTAAATGTGACAGATTAGCTTTCTCTCTCATTATATGGAGTACCTGTGGCACCTTAGAGACTAACAAATTTGTTTGGGCATAACCCTTGAAGGGTTTATGCCCAACAAATTTGTTAGTCTCTAAGGTGCCACAAGGGCTCCCCATTGTTTTTGCTGATACAGATTAACACGGCTACCTATCTGAAACCTAGCCGAGGGGGCGTATTTCTTAGTTAGAGCAATGGAAAAACATGCCTTGCAACACCAACTAAGTAACATTACCCGCGTTTGGTTTAGCGCAGTCTCCCTCTCCCCATCATGGGGAGCAGTCACCATTTACATTATGACGGTGAGGTGGTGAGAAAACTACAGCAGGGTTTCACCTTCATTTGAAGGCCCCAGTGTAGAAATATTGCAACTAAACCGTGGGATGTGTTGCCACCCCACCACACCCCCCAATCGTGAATTTCTTACTCCCCTTTTGTCACAGCACTTCGTAGTGTTATAATGAATCAGTATCGTACATCTCTGAGGAACTCTCCGGGGAGCTGGCTGATGCTCCCTGATCCTAAATTACCAAGATCTGGAATAAGCTAGGACAGCTAAAGAGCTACTTTAATTGATATCACTGGTGCAAGGTCCGTAAACGATCCTACACTAGCAGAGAACAGGCAACACCTCCTCACCCCTTCCCAGATAAGACACTTAGGCCAAAGATTTGAGGGGGATGGCTTCAAGACCAAGCTTGATGAGTTTATGGAGGAGATGGTATGACCGGATGGCCTAATTCTGGCAATTAATTGATCTTTGACTATTTGCAGGAAATATGCCCAATGGCCTGTGATGGGATGTTAAATGGGGTGGGATCCGAGTTACTACAGAGAATTCTTTCCTGGGTGTTTGGCTGGTGAGTTGTGCCCACATGCTCAGGGTTTAGCTCATTGTCATATCTGGGGTTCGGAAGGAATTTTCCTCCAAGGCAGATTGGCAGAGGCCACGGGTTTTTTGCCTTCCTCTGCAGCATTGGGCATGGGTCACTTGCTGGTGGATTCTCTGCACCTTGAAGTCTTTAAACCATGATTTGAGGACTTCAATAGCTCAGACATAGGTTAGAGGTTTACTGCAGCAGTGGGGGGGGTAAGATTCTGTGGCCTGCATTGTGCAGATCAGACTAGATGATTATCGTGGTCCCTTTTGATCTTTAAAGTCTATGAGGAAGCAGGTACTAGCTATGCCACTAGTTTTATGCAAGCGGAGAGTTCCCCTATGACTGAGTGGTGCAAAGTGGCCATAGCAGACTGGAGAATCTGGCCCATAATGCGTTATTGTAGCAGAATAAAGATTAAAGGTGTCATGCCCTGAGATCAGAGATTTGGAGAAGGCATCCTGGGTATGTAAGAAAAAAAGCTCACTCAGTAAAGGCAAAAACAGTCATCAATTAATTGATAGGGAATGGTTTAGAAAACCTGCATAATAAAGATCAGTAACAGGCAAGAATGAGAGACATAGGAGGCACCCACCAGAACAATTTCACCTCAGAAGAGCAGCGTGTTCAGATCTGTTTATCAGGCAATGATATTTACATTTATTGCCCAAAAGTCAGCTCAGAGAATTTTAACCAGATGACTCAGCCTTACTCATCTCTAATATACTTACTCATCTCTAATAAGATCTTCCTGCTTTAGGTCATAGGGTTTCCAGCTGCAAGTGGTGCTGTTAGGGGGTGATTCTCAGTTCATCGATTCCAGCAGAAATCACTTGAGTTGTCAGTAAAATCGCAATTGTTCTGGCTTTCACAAAAGCAAGGGCCCAGTTCTTAGGTCTGCAATGGCTACTTTTGTCTACTCCTGGAGCACAATAACGTTGTAAAGCTAGGCTAAGTTGGCTACTTGGAAAACCGCAGAAGAAAAGGGAATCTGGGGGTGGCATAAAACTGGAATAGTGGCTCCATTCGCCCGTCCAGCCCCATAGTTGCTGTATTGGGGTATGTGGCCAGGAGAAAGGCTGTGCAAACTTTGTGGCCAGCTATTCCTGGTTAATGGACTAGCCTCTTGAGGGATAGTTGGGGGCTAACCAGTTGTGGCTGGCCCTGTCATTAAACAGCCGACATAAATCACTCCCCATTTGTCAGGAATGGGTTCTGCTCAACCAGAACTGAAACATTCTGACTGCAAGTGTAGACAAGGCAATATGGTTTCAAACCCTTAGTCAGAAGAATGCATTCTGGGGCTGCGCTGAAAACAGTTCTTAGGTACCTAAGTCACTTAGGCACTTTTGAAAATTTTACCTGTGGCTCTCTAGATAGCAAAGCAGGCATTGGACCTGACCACCAATTTTCCCCACTTCTGTTCCCCCACAGCCACTTCCTAGCAGAGCGCAAGCTTCTTTCATAGCCCTTACAAGATAGGTCCAAAGCTTTTAGTGTTTTCATGGTCTCTCCTGGGTCTGAGAGAAGGGGTTGTTTATATCTCCTGGCGCTCCCTCCCAGCATCCCTTGCTGTGACAGCCTCTAATTCCCACCAGCCCTGGGAACAACTCCTCCCAGAATTCTCTGGTTCGGACTCATCTCAAACCACTCTGAGTGTTTATCAACTCTTAATTCACAAGCGGGGGCGGGGGGGGGGGAGTCCCTTCAACTATCTTCATTATTTCCTAGACAAATGGGTCTACACAATGATTTACCCTTCCCTGTGTGTGAGAGACTGTGTTAGCAACCAGAGCTGCTATGCCAGTGGCTCAGGGCAGGGCCGGTGCAACCCATTAGGCAAACTAGGCGGTTGCCTAGGGTGCCAAGATTTGGGGGCGCCTAAAAGTGGTGCCCCCAAATTTTTTTAAAGCATTCCTGGCCTGGCTGCCCGCGGTGGGCTGACACCTGCGGCCCTCAGACTCACTCTCCCAGTGCAGGCGAAGCCGCTCCAGGCTGCTACTGACATTGTCAGGGGGGCGTTGGGGGGTTGGAGGGAGGGGAGGAGCTGCAGCCCACAGGGCTCCCTGAATGGAGGGGTGTGGAGGGCGGGGAGCTGCCACGGGGCTCCCCAGGGTGGGGGTGGGGCGCAAGGTGGAAATTTTGCCTAGGGTGCGAAATATCCTTGCACCAGCCCTGGCTCGGGAGTATGTTTTCTTCCCTTCCCCAGATCGGACCCCTGAAGAGGGCTGTGGGTGGGAATGGCAGAATGTCCAGCTTCCCAGATTCAGGACCCCTACAGAAATAACAAAGGTGATATTTGCTGTCACAACCTTCTGCCGCCTTTGGGGAACACCAGTACCCAGTTTCAAGGAAGAGTGGAGCTGGGCACAAAGAAATCAGGGAGAGAGAAAGTCAGCGAGGAGGCCCAGCAGTTCATAACCACCAGAAGCAAGAGGTCATAGCAGCATTCTTCATGGTTGGAGACACAGGAGGATGGGCAGGCTGTAGCCACCAAAGAGAAGAATTATGGAGGAAGAATTCTGCACAATTAGAAGTTTCAAATTGATACCAGGTGCTCAGCCTGGAAACCATAGAAGATAACTCTTGAGAGCCAGCAGGTCCAAAGAAAAGGAGACATACAAGACACATGTGGGGATGGCAGCTCAGCCCAACCTGCAAGACAAATCAAGCTTCTTCACAAAGCACTCTCCAACGGTCCAGGGAACACAGACAATCCTCGCTGGAGATTCAATAATCAGAAGACTCAAAAGAACCTTCTGCCAGGGACATGTAGGCAACAGGACAGAGACTGCCTTACTGGAGCCAAGACATGTAACATCCCTCTGAGATTAGATAGGTTTCTGAAGGCAATGAGCAAGGATCCATTGAAAATGCTTCATATTAGCACTAATGATCCTGCATTGTGGGGTATCTCACAGATAGTAGATGACTTCAAGGAACTTGGAAACAGGCTGAAGAAGAAGAATGTCCAAGCAATCTTCTCTGAGATCTTTCCTGTCCACTAGCAAAGGAAGATGGATGGCAGAAAATTCTGGAAGTGAACCGCTGGATAGATAAGTGATGCAGGGCTTTGGTTTCGTGGAACACTGGTCCATCTTCTGTGGGGAGAAGGGGCTGTGTAGGGAGCCTTGGTGGCCTCCCTCTGAGCCAGAGCCAAGAGAAACACTCTCCCCGCCGAAGTGGGCGGGACCAGACCAAGCTGGCCCCACCCCCAGGAAGAGGAAGGATGGGACAGGAAGTATAAAGGGCAGGGCCCGTAGCTCAGTCAGGGCAGCACCACGGAGGGAGACAGATGCAGACTACTGCCTGCTCCCTTCCCACCCTGCTGCCAAGCCAGAGGAGACCCTGGTCTAGGTGAAGGACTGAGGTTTCCAGACCTGCCAGCCGCTGAGTACCCCGAGGGACTCCCAGAGCCCAGCAGTGACCCATGGCTGAAGAGGCGGGCACCGCAGGGGAACTGGAGCTGCCAGCAGCCCGAGTACCCCGAGGAACCGCCAGAGCCCTGCAGCGACCCATGGCTGGCGGGGGTGGACACCGAGGGGGAGCCGGAACTGCCCACAGCAGACCACCCTGATTCCTGCTGGTGCCCCCTCACCTGTGAGGTGCACCCCGGACCTTAG
The DNA here is from genome assembly GCA_007922305.1 of Dermatemys mawii. Lineage (NCBI taxonomy): Eukaryota > Metazoa > Chordata > Testudines > Dermatemydidae > Dermatemys > Dermatemys mawii. Next base: position 83,920,457 of record ML677332.1, read on the forward strand.
CCGGTGCTCCCCTGCCTGAGGGGCGTGCTATTGACTCTTGCCGGCGCTCCCCTGCCTGAGGGGTGCGCTACAGACACTTACCAGCGCTCCCCTGCCTGAGGGGTGCGCTATAGACGCTTACCGGCGCTCCCCTGCCTGAGGGGTGCGCTATAGACGCTTACCGGCGCTCCCCTGCCTGAGGGGTGCGCTACAGACACTTACCAGTGCTCCCCTGCCTGAGGGGTGTGCTACAGACACTTACCGGTGCTCCCCTGCCTGAGGGGTGCGCTATAGATGCTTACCGGCGCTCCCCTGCCTGAGGGGTGCGCTATAGATGCTTACCGGCGCTCACCTGCCTGCGGGGCGCGCTATAGACGCTTACCGGCGCTCCCCTGCCTGAGGGCACGACACGGACTCTGGACCGCACACCTCCCGACCCTAATTCCCAGTAACTGGGAGGTGTGACCAAGGCTGTGAAAAGAGGCAGTAGCTCCTCAGCGGCCTGGCAGACCTACTGACCCTCTTTACAGGCTGTATAGGTTTGGATGGCCTACACCTCAGCACAAGGTGGACCAATTTCATTGGGGATAGGCTGGGTAGTCAGGAAGGATTTAAACAACTAGCAAAAGGGGAAAAGAGGGAGGATATGAGCACTTAGCACATCAAGAGGTTGAGAACAAAATGAAGAAACCAAAGGACATGGAGAGAAGGGGTGGCTGAATTGCCTGTACACTATTGCTAGGTGCCTGGGTAATACACAAGAGGAATCACTCATTTATTAACATAAATTGGATCTAGTTGGTTATATATTATTGGGAAAAGGAAAAAAGGGAAAGGGGAGTGGCACTCTGTCAAAAATGGGATTACCTGTTTCAAAGTCACTGATCACATGGAAGATTACCTTGAATGCTTATAGATCCACATCCAAACACATACAGCTCAAGATAAGGTTCTAGTTGGTGTCTAAATCACAGCAGGCAAAAGGATGACTGCTTCCTTACACACTTATAAGGTATAGGAAAAAATACTGCGTGATCATGAGGGATTTCAATTTGAGTGACACACAGTGGAGGTCTCATGCTGCCAGTACTAAAACATCCTTGGAATTTCTAAACAGTGTAGACGACAGTTTCCTAACTCAAAAAGTATCCCAGCCATGTCCTAGTAGATAAAGAGGAACTGATCACAGAGCTAAACGTTTATGGTGTCTTAGGTACAAGTGATCCTGACACGATCACATTTATAATGTGCAGCAGAATAAAGTCTAGACTAATAATATATTTACTTGGTGCTTTAATAGGGCCAATTTCACAAAGCTGAAAACAATTGTGAGCCAAATGAGCTGGGAGGAAGAATTTAATCAGACGAATGTGAATGACATAGTGGAGAGAGAGCGAGCCTGGGCGTGGTGCAAGACTTGAAGCCCAGTCAGCAAAGCCTGGCCGTGCTATGAGCCAAAGTCGGGCCCTGTCATAAAGCAGACATTTGCTTACAAGTTCACTGTCTGGTACATGAACGTGGCAAAGGTACGGCATGTGTTGTTAAAACACAGGCTCTCCCAAGTACAAAGTACTGGCTCTTCATGTAAACATAATCCTGGGAAACAGTACAGGAACACACTGACCCCGAGTAAGACAAGGACGGGAGAACAGGACAACTGAGGGGGAATGTTTTGTTCAAACCATCAGGTACAAGGTGTAGGGTTGGTAACTAACCACATCAGAAGCGTAATACGTAACTTGTTTGTATCAGTGTATAAAAGAGAAATCATAGAAGGGGCAACATCAGAAAGTCCTGTTGCTGACTGAGCTGGTCTGTTGATCGCGGGCTTACACATATTAGTATACCTGTAGCACTTATGGGGCAGTAGGACCGTGATTTGTCGACAATAAACCTGGCTGAGTGCCTTCACCACCAAACCGAGTCTGTGGTTTTTCTGGGTAGTACTATCAAGATCTGCACAGAGGTGGGACAGCCCACGGAGAGAACACACACCCGCCAACTGACAACAAATGATAATTGGGAATCATTTAAGAACACCTTACTAGATGCCCCACATTCATGCAATTGAGGAAGGAGGCTTTGCTGGTTGGATAAATTAGCCCTCCAACTAAAGGGTTAAACCTCTTGAAAATCTCCATCCTCTCCTTCCTTGTCTCTGTTGATCAGGGTCACAGTCTTCTCTCCTCCTCTCTAGGGTATAACTGCAATGGGCTCCTGCTGGTTCCCCAGAATCAAAGGGGAGCTCATATCCTCCCTCTTCCACAAACTCTAGTCCTGGGATAGAACTTTTCCAAAGCTCTATTCCAAATGCTCTCAAAGGCATCATGTAGATGCCTCAGTCCCATTGACATTTAATGGAACTTATACATCTAAGTCACTTAGGGGCTTTGGAAAATGTTCATTCTTGGGGCCCAAAATATCAGGTCTGACCACATTTTCCTGCTTCTGTTCTCTCAAAGCTACCTCTTGTGTTGGGCACAGTTCAAGCTTCTTCCAGGACCCCAACTAGCAAGGCCCAGAGCTCTGGGTCATTTCCTGCTCTCTTCTTGTTCTGAGTGAACTGGTTGCTTATATCTCCCTCATATGCCCTCCTAGCATCTGTTGATGTGACAGCTCTTCTTCCTATCAGCCTTGGAGATTACAACTCCCATAGCTCCCTGGTTCTGGGCTGAACTGGGAGCAGGGCTGTGCTTAAAGGACTAGCACACTGTGTTACACAGTGCAAAAAGTAAAACCAGGTTTGTGTGCCACGGTGATGGAAACACGTTGTGTATGAACATGCCAGCAGCCAGAGGTGCCTGCTGCTTCATGTAGAAAACTATCTGCCAAGGCATGGGCACTTAAACAGTAATGGGATGTAAATGCAAAATGAGTGCATTAGTAACTGCAGTATTGCCAACTACAAGCATTCAAAGATCATGAATTAGCCCCCTGCCTGCCAGTTAATAAGATTTTTTGGTTAAATTTCATGATTTTTAGGCCAATATATCTTGGTTTCTTTTTACTTGCCTTCTGGCTTTAGAGTCTTTAGGATGTACTTAAGTCCCATTTTTAACCCAATCAGAAAGGCTAGAAAAGTACATTTTTGTTAAAAATGAAAGCTAAGATTCTCATATTTACACAACTGCAGGAGCTGGGGATGCAAAGAAAAATACGAAATATCATGAGACTTGCAGATCCCAAGAGTTGACAACCCTGTAACTGTAACATCCAGTAAGCCATAACTGGCAAGCAAGAACAGATAAGATGTCACTGACAAACCCTCTGCCTCATCCATTGTTAGGTAGCAATCAGCAGGCAGCCCATGCCTCATTCACAGTACGAGGGTGTAAGTTGCAGAATGTACAAAACAGACCTTCTCACTGCAGGCACATTCCACTCTTAGGCAGCTGCAGCTTTTGAGCCTTGCAAGAGAAAGGATCCTTTGCAGTTGCTTTCCTGCAAAAATTCTGAGCTCCCTTAACTGTGTCTCTGTGTCCTCCTGAGCAAGGACAGGGTTCACTGTCTTTTTTACTACAGTGCCACCGGCACAATAATTGTCAAGCCTGTATAACCCAGCTAAATCAACAGAATTTTGCCAGAGTAACAAAAGCATTATTTCCCACCCAGATGTTCAAAAAGCATGAGACAGGCTCCCAAAAGTCACCAGGTTGATTCAAAACCAGTTTAATTCAAAAATCATAGAATTACAAAAAAAATTTGTTTTTATTTGTTTTCTGGTTTCTGAGCCTTTTGGGAATATCTGGGTCCCATTTTTTCAGCTTTCCTCTGCAACCATGAGGAGCAGAACTTTAAAAAAAACCAGACAAACCTGAGATTCTCACCTAATCCCATGACTCCAGGAGCAGGGGCTTTAAAATAAAGCAACAAATATTGTGAGACTCAATAAAATTGCAAGGATCGCCAATACTGTGAAAGGCACTTTGACTCTATAAGGGCTGTGCAATTCAAATTGCTTAGTTTAAGATATTTTTGCAATGGGAAAAGTTAAGTTAACTCCTTGCCTATCCTCTTATTCTCAAAATTGCTTGTTCTCAAGCTTGAAAAAATATATGGAAAATTTTGTCCCAGAAGCTGAAAGGTATGGAAGGTAACGAGGAGATTAGGGCAGAAATGCTTAGGCAACCTCAACTGTATGCAGCCATTGCTTGTGCTGCAGTTCAAAAATGAGTGAAAACATGATGTGGCATTTTATAACTTACACAAGGCATCTTTATACAATTGCTAAATTTTATTTTAAAATTAAATTCCTAGAAATATTCTGAGGCTAGTGACAACGTTTTTTCATTGCCTGCCAAGCTGTTGCATTAAAAACAATTCCTTTGACAGCCTACTTGTCATATATTTTGAGCCATCTGCCTTCTTTGAACTGCATCTTCCCCTAAATTTTCAAAGGCCTTGTATGAGATTTAGCCCATTGAATTTTATGGCTAAATCTCCTGCATCTTTAAAAATGAAAGGATAGTCCATAACAAGAATTCAGAGCTGAGACATCAAAGAGATGCAAGTATTAAAAAGCCTGCATTTACCTTTTTAGGGCAAAGTTGCCTAATAATAATTTGTTCCATGGCCAATTTTCATACAGAGAGAATACAAGCTTTCTGTACTTTAATCTTCGGAAACCAGTGGCTGCTAGTTTAATACACTCCCAATGCAAGGTCTAAAATTAAGACTAAAACTGTCTACTCATATCCACCCAAGCTGGTCATGCTGTCCAAATAATTGGCAGAGCAACTCACGCAGCAGCTTTTTCGTACGGACGCTTCGTTTTAAAAAATCAACCTTTAGCTACATATTCAACAACAGTCTAAACACTAGATCTGCTTTTGCAAAAACCAAAATGATTACATGGATACTTTGTAATGAGTTGATATTTATTCTGCAGCCAACATGGTCAATTCCTTCTAAAAGAATTACGGAATTCAGGGAACTCGGCCAATTGCGGTTGATTCAGCATTTGCTGACTGTGGCAGCTAAGGAAGCCAGCAGAAATGAATGGTTATTCTGAATTGTGAAAACCATTATGATTATTTTACACTGCACAGCAGAATTGCAAATTACCATTGAATTTCCAGCCCAGGCAAAAGATCTGCACACACATGCTTTTACAATGATGAGGATAATGTAAAAGGTCCTATGGGGTGAATTCTTGGCTCCACTAACATCAATGGCAAAATTGCCATTGACTTCCAAGGGCCAGGACTTCATGCTTGCCATTTTACTCACCTGCCCAAAAATGTTACCCCTGGTGAATGACCAACCAGAAATTGGCTGTACAAGGGGAGATTATTTTCCGGCCGGGCTCCCTTCAGCATGGTGTTAAATGCAATTAGAGATACTCCTATTCCCTCCTTCCTAGCAGAGATTTTTCTGTGAAATGTAAATCAGAAACCATGTCACAATAGCCTGTTCCTTGGATTCACTCCCAATATGGACCCTTGGATTCACTCAGAATATAGATTTCTAGGGGGTACATCAATCAAAGTCTTAAAAGTTGCAATCGATGGTGTAACCAGCTCCTGTAATATTGCTGGAGTTAGCATGGTGATGCAATAGTAAGGTTTGATGTTTATGGGTGATTTGGCAGCTCTAACTCCTGAGGGGGGATTCAAGAACAACATCCCATGAGGCCCATGGATGTTCAGAGGAGCAGCACTACCAATAAAAGTAAGAGGGATCGTGAAGGAGGCATGTCACAAATCACCCTCATGGTCTCCCCAGGAGGCTACTCTACAATTATCTCCAATGGGACTAACTGCCAAAGGGGCTTAGCCATAGAGAATTTGTAATCACTTGCCCACTGAAGCTCCCCTTCCAGTGCTGAAAGTAAGGTTTTTATAATGATAATTTTGATTGATTTGGTGCCCACCATGTGCTTATTGCTTGTTAAAGAGAGAATCTCTGTTTTTACCGGTGCTCAGATCCTGCTGTGGTGGTTGTAGCCTGATCCAAAGACCATGGAGGTCAAAGAAAGGATATCACTTGACTTCCACAGGCTTTAGATATGACTGTAAAGTCTTATCTACACACACAATTTGTGCCACTTTAATTAGACCAGCATAATTGAAGTAGTACAACCCCCAAGTTTGGTTGCAGTTATATTGGTATACAAGTCCTTACAGCAGTATAACTTATTCCTGTACAGGAAGAGAAATAAACTATACCAGTATAAGCACTTTTATACTGGTAGAACTGCATCCATACTAGAGGTTGTATGTGTGCAACTCTATCAGTCAAATAATAAATAAAATAAAATAAATCACCCCCCTAACCAACATAATTTTGCAGGTATATTGTCAGTGGGTAGACAAGATGTGACAACATGGACAGTCCTCCCTAGACCACCTTTTTTTTCCAGAGTAAACTTGTGTCTCGTAATACGAAGTAGCTTTGCAAACTTTTCAAAACTCACCTCCCCTTCCCTCTAATTGTTATCTGCCCAGGAGGCACTCAAATCCTCAAGAAAAAGGGTTCTAATCCTGACATGCAGGCTGAAGCTTAGCAATGGCTTTGGAAGCCATTGGAAACGGACATATAATGTGTCTGCTTTCCAGAAGCAAAGGTAAAGCACATCTGAATCTCTTACTGGAGTGACTGGTTTCTAGAAGCTGCTTTCAGCATTATACCAACTTGACTATGGCTCATGTGCTTAAGGCTACAATTGATAAGGCATCCCTTCTCTCTCCTTGAATCTTGGCGAAGGTTTATCCTCCTAAGGGTGAGAGTGTTGTCCTTTTAGGTCATTGCTTATTATTTGACAATTCTGTTTTCAAACAGCTTGCCAGCTTTGCAGCTCCCATCACAACAACACTACATATAATTTAAGAGCTATCATTTTCCATCAAAGTTTTAATGAGCCAGGGAACTCACAAAAGGGGCTCCGTATAACATAATTAAATAATATCTAAGTAAATGACAAGGTTTCACACACAATATTTTAGTTGAAAACAGCTGGTATGCAGAGAAAGGAGCATGATGCAAAAAGGCATTTCACAGAATGCAAATGCTAAAACTTTTCATATCACACACCTACTAAAACACTGAGCTTATAAGTGGCTTCACTCCGATTTGGAAGAACAGGTGGGGGTGACACTTTTTTGCTAGTCTGCACAGTAAAATATTTTACATGGAAGCCCAAAACAGGTTCAAAGAGCCATTTGTCCTTAGGATAGAAATAAATACTCCAGAAACAGGTAGCGCCACATGGACCTTCTTGCTCAAGGAGCTCAGTGGTTGCTGGTTCCTTCCCATGTTTCCAAAGAGGAGGCAGTGCTGGATTCCTCAAAGCTGAGTCTTGCAAAGGTCAGTACTGGAAAATGTTTGTGAGGCTCAGAGCTGCAAAACTCTGTTCATTTCATGCTCACACCAACTCCCCAAGTTCACTGCAAATTGCAACTAGTCAGATCTGTGCCAAACCAAATATCTCAGTGTTAATAGTCTGCATTGACTATCTATGATAGCATGTTTATTCCAGCCTCATATTTGATATCAGAGTTGCACAAATCCTAGATGTTTTGGGTTTTTTACATTTCACATTAAGGTAACTTTTACATTGGTGCTGTTGCATAATATAAGGCCATTTCAGTGTATTCCTTGAGAATGAAATTCCTGGTAAACCCAATTTTTGCTTCTTCCATCAGGTTCTATGACCACCTTGCACAACCTTCTATGTGGCTAGGGCTGTAATTCTGGATCAGTGTATGAAAAGTTTCTAAATTCTTCTTGGTTAATCATTGCGAGAATCCCTTCTTCGATGGGGGTTAGAGCTGGTTCTTCTTTTATAAAATCAGGATCAAAATTACTAACATCTTCGCTGCATTTCTGCCAAACAGAAAAGACAAAAAGAAGAGAGGTCAAAAACGTGCACCATCACTTTTCTATTCTCTTTGCAACTTTTTCTGGTCTTGAATGAGATGCGTCACTGCCTCCATGGAGTGCTCAGCTGTTCTGTAACTCACTTTGGGCTGCATCCTGTAAGATGCTGCGTGGCCCTGCTTAGCCCTTTATAGCCTGTCCTTTGTGAGCCACTGTAGGCCTTTTCCCAGCAAACCCCTCGCTGACTTAGTTGATGTCGGCTGGAGTTTTGCCTGCACTGCTGCTGAATGGCAGACCCCATGGAGCAGTAATCCCTTAGTTTTTTAAGGGTCAGAGTGCAGAGTCCCAGCTATTCACAGTAATTATACACACTGGTTCCAATTAGCTGAATCAACACAGTCTTTCCTTATCTGGGCAGTGTCTGAAACGGTCTTGTTGGGGGATCTTCTCCTTTGTTCAAAAGCCATTATACTTGTACAATAATGAATTAGTGATGCCACAGGAGGAACAAACACCCTGTCTCCAGGAGCCAGATTCCTACCCACCCAGTACAAAATATGATTGTTTTCAATAGAGACCCCAAAGTTGGCTTATGGTACATTTTGACACAACGCTGATTCTTCCTGTGAGAGTCTGCCCCTGCCCTGGACAGCTCACTGTCTCAACAGACAAGGCAGGGTTAAGTTGGGGAAAGGGAAGGATTATTACCCCACATTTTGTACTAGGGAATTAAAGCACAGAGGGGAGTTAGGTGCCTAATCTGCTTAGGCATTTCTGAAAATGTGTCTTAAGATGCTTAAGTATCTTTCTGACCCAGGCAGATTAAGTGACTTGACCAGCATCACACACTGAGTCTGTGGCAGAATTGTGAATTGAGCCCACTTCTCCTAGGTTCCCAGTCTAGTGCCTTAACCCCAAAGCCGCCCTTCCACTGCATCCTTCTCCCCAGTAGTTGTACAGCTGGTGAAAGAATTCAGAAAAAGGAGATGCTCTTGCTCACTCCCCATCACTCACAATTCGAGGTCTGAAGGGTGGTTCCATCTGGCGCTGGTTCAGCAGGTCCCAGTCCAATCCTTTAAAGTAGGGGTGCCTCAGGATAGTGTTCTCTCCACCCTGCGCCAGGCTGCCCAGGCGCATGTTGGGATTCTTGGTCATAAACTGCAGAGCAAAATAAATGACCCTGGTTAGTCCTTTACTCACATCCAGCAAGGAGACAGAAGAGACACCTATTACCAGCAATCACACAAACACTGGTCCTCAGCTTTCTGGTTGAGCTTACTTTGCTGGCCAGACTCTCCACCTTCATTACACTGGAAAAGCGTGAGGGATCCTGACTCCTCTTTTAGGGAGGAAGCATGGGTATATTAATGTCCTTGGCCACTTCTATTTCAGATACAGCCTCAGTTACCATGACAATAAAAGAAAGTTAAAGTGCATCATCTGCAGCACTACAGACACTGCACATTGTTTTGGCGGTCGTCTTTTTCAAGAACAAAAGCTCTTTATAGAGTTAGTATTTGCCAGCTGCTTGGACTTTGGATTATAGTCAGTTTTCAACTGTGCCTTCTTCCTAAACCTCAGCCTGCTGAAGTGAAGGCAGAAACCCACAACGTGTTTCCTGCAGTCTCACAGAAATCAGAGATGGCTGAGGAGACTGAGGAAGGATTTGAATGTCACAGATCATTAAGAAGGAAGCAGCAATCCACAGAAAACGGAGCATATGAATTCATACAGGTGACATCACCCTTTGTGCATGAAACCCATTGGAGGATTCTCCCATCTTTGCTACAAGAGGAAAGAAGCCTCTGTATAGCAGCATCAGACTTCAGCTAGGGGTTCTGATCTGGAGGAAAGTAACAAGAAAAGCTCTGGATCATCTAATCGGTTCAGTACTGGGGTGAGAGGGATGTGGCTTGTACATTCTAGAAATAATGTTCAAGTGAGAATGCATTTTCAAGCAGTTAAGAAGTCCTTTCTCATGTGAGTAATAAAGTATTTTGTTTTGGTTTTAAACTTCACAATCTAATTTTTTAAAAGTCTGAAGAAACAAAATCACAATTCCAACCCCCTCCCCAAACATTTGATTCATTAGAATAAGAGAAATCTGATTCAATTTGATTGGGAAAAACCAGCCACTTCAATGTGCCAGGCCAGCTGGATTGGTAGCAGAAAGGAATATCAGGATCATCGGTGGAGTTCTCCAGATGAGTTTCTTGAGGATGAAAGATCATTACATTCAGTAAATATTGCACCAGCCACACAGGCATCTGGTCACTGTTGATAGAATTTTAAGTCTATTGCATCCGTGGCAATGAGAAAATTAAAATGAGCAGGAGGAGCTTTGAGAAATCTTCTTGAATCCGACTGGAAAAACCTTTCAGAAGGCTGGCATTCCTTGAAGAGGAGTTAATAAAAGGACTAGTCAGACAGACCCATGAGAGGTGATGGAGAACACTGGAAATTCTGCAAGGTTCATGTCAAGGGGTTTTCTCCACACTTCCCCCCTGAATGGGATGGGCTTTCTGACCTCATGCAAGTGTGCATGAGGGATTTTGCAGCCTGGGAAGCCTATAGGACCCAAAGTGTCACAAATAAACTGAACGTGGACTTCAGGCCACTAGCACAGGAAACCAGCTCCTGTATGGAGCTCTCTGACCTCTCAAGCTCCTTCCTTGGCAGCATGGCTTCCACAGGAGCCAGACTATCACTGGCTATCCCATCCTATGTCTGTTTTCCATCAACCTTGCCAGAAGGTGCAGAAAGGGAGTTAATGCTGTTTACTGCAGCTGATAATCTGCATTCATGGGTGACTGCGACATACAAAGCAACTGCTCTGTGGCTCTGTCCTAAGCGTCCTCCTTCTATACCACAAAGCTTCTGCTATGTAATATCTCCTGGATGGGGACAAATGCAGTGGAGGGGCTGTTTCCCTTCTATGACCCCCACGCCTCCTATTCTACCTGCTTTTGTTCCTCTCTGCCAGCACAATCCAAGGGAAGTATGGATCCCCAAAACACTCGGATTTGGGATTAGTGGATTCCCCTTGGTCTATTTCTCCGTATGATCTTCCACGACAGCTCAGATTCCAGTCCACATACAAATCAGTGAAGGGCAAAGCAGAACACATTCAGAGCCTTTAGATGAACTTCTTAGATTTGCAAAAGTGGCTGGAAATCATATGATGACAGACTCACTTGTGAGACTCCCTGTGCTGCTGTTTCCAGTCATGCTGGAGAGATGAGAACATCTCTCCTACTGTTGTAGCAGACCCACTTCTGGACCCAGAGGGAAAGTAAGAATTCCTCTTTTTCTTATTTGTATTACAGCGCTTCCTACAGGCCTCTACCATGGTCAGGTCCCATTGTGCTAGGCCCTGTACAAAAATATAGTACAAGAAAGTATTTTCCCAAGAGAAAATAGATTAAATTGACAAGACAAAGGAGGGGAAGGAGAAATGGAGGCACATCTAGATTAAGTAACTTATCCAAGGTCACAGAGCGGCTGGAAATAGAGCCCAGGTCTCCTGACTCCCAGCCCCGTACCTATCCAGTACACTAGGCCGCCTTTGCTTAGAATGAAAAACAACAAAAATTTTCAAATCTCAGCAAAGTTTCATGGAGGATAGGTCCATCAATGGCCATTAGCCAGGATAGGCAGGTATGGTGTCCCTAGCCTCTGTTTGCCAGAAGCTGGGAACAGGCAACAGGGGATGGATTACTTCATGATTACCTGTTCTGTTCATTCCCTCTGGAGCACTTGGCATTGACCACTGTCGATCAAGCCATGTAACCAAAAAAAAATGAATGGGTCTGTCCATTCACAAAACCAATCCAGAGCCCTGGGAAGTAGGCGCGTGTTTACATTCTCACTGGCTTGTTTTACTCAGCATTACGCCAAAACTGCATCAAGCAAAGGCATCCCGTGCAACAAATCAAGGTCCACCCAGTTGTTCTGGTTCTGCTAGCTGGCTCTTAGTAGCACAGTAGGCCTCCTGCACTTCCCCAGGAAATTACAGTTGACACAAGAAAGTAGCGACAAAGAGTCCTGTGGGCACCTTATAGACTAACAAGAGTATTGGAGCATAAGCTTTCATGGGCTTGGGTATTAGCCCATTTGCCACTTTTGCAGATCCAGACTAACATGGCTACCCCTCTGAGTCTTGACAAGAAAGTAGGTATCTCAAACCCCAATGTATATGGTTTTTGGTATCCAAAGGGCAGAAAGGAATCAGCCCTTCCCATCTGCTCACTGATGGAATGCACTTCTTCCTGCTTGCCCCCTGGGGCTGTTCTGGGAAGATGCATAATTACTGCCAAGCTCATGGCTGGGCTGCTGTGAAAATCCTTCCGAAGTGATCCCTGTTTAAGAAGAGTAAGCATCTTTGGAAATGATTTGAACCACTGGATACCTGATCAAAGAATCTCCTTCTCCTGTGCTTCATATTTTATGTATAAATTCAGTCCTGTTCTGCAGTCTGCCTTGTTTTGGAAGTGCGAGCGATCAGCGTGCACAGACATTGGGGCTCAAGTGATACAGCAGAAGCCTGAACAATTAACTTTATGTCTCTCTAAAAAATAAAGGGCCTCTATGTCGTTTACAGTAAGGTCCCTTTACATCGCTTTGACCGAGGAGTGGAGGCTTAAGAGTGAGTATAAATAACTAAATTTTCCAAAGGCACTTTTACATGACCAGAGTGATATCAAAGGGCTTTATTAAATGAGAATCAGGCCCCAAATATTCTGTTTCAAAACAGGGAGGATACAGTTTGAAAGGTGACGTTTATTATCATCACACATAATTGCATCCATCTCTGACTGACTTCTTTTATACTGTACTGAGGCATTTTGCATGCAAATGCAGCTCAGTATGTGAGATTTATCATTCTGAAATTCTAGCCCTCAGAAGCCCTTATATAGTACCTGTTACTATATTCATGGCACCCCAGAACATCTTACCTGACTACACAGGCTGATGTCCTCATGCCTGTATGATCCAGGGCTGTCACAAACAGCATGTTTGCCATTTCTAGTCTTTCAGTGCATGAAATTTTATCATGATTTCTGGAAAAGCTGTGTCTGGGGCAGTCTGGATACAGTCTGCATGTTTTATGTGGGAAATGGTTGGGTTTAACATCAACAAGTAGGCATCTGGCAACTGAGTCCCAGGAAAAACAGAATGCTAACAGTGTCTCTTACTAAGTGTGTCAGCGTTAATATTTTATGCCACGTAGCATATCATATTAAATTAAAGGCTGAAATGTTCAAAGTCAGCTAAGAGATTTGGATGCACGATTCGCATTAACTTTAATAATCTAAAAGATATGCTCTAATTCAGCCCAAAGTAATGGGGTTCATGCAGGATTCACTGGCTGAAATTCTGAGGCAAGAGGGCAGACAGATGATTAGGAAGGTCTCTTCTGGCTTTACAAATCTATGAAACTCCCTAGGCATCTTAGAACTTCAGTAAAAATGTTGTATTATTTATTCTTTGTATTACGGTAGTATCTAGAGACCTAATAGCAGGGACTCGGTATGCTAGGTGCTATACATATACACAGTAAAGACGGCCTCTGAAGAGATAGGACAGATGAAGAGTGGGATAAAAAAAAGTATTATCTCCATTTTACTGATGGGTAACTGAGGCATAAGTGGTTCAAGGTCACAGAGCAAGTCTGTGACAGAACAGGGAATTCAACCCAGCTCTCCAGAGTTGCAATCCAATGCCTTAACCACAAAGACCAGCCTTCCTCTCCAAAGTGTGTGTGTGATGTTATGGGAGATTGAAGCCTGTGCCAATGGCTCAAAACTTTTAGCCAACACCTTCCTAACCAGTCAGTGGTAGGACGGGTATTGCAGGATGCCATGTTAGGCCATCAGAAAGCTCTGAGGGCTTCTGGATACCAGATGAGACATGAATAAGACAAGGGAAAACACATGAGGACATTTAAAAAATCCAAGGCCTGGCCTCTAGGATTGTACTGGGAAATGATAAACTCTCGAAGACGAAAGTCTTGGCCCCAGTTAGAATTCAGAGAGAAACAAGACTTAGACCAACATATACCCATAATCAGGCTCAGGTCTGAAAGACCTACAGGGCATTCCAGAACTCTTCTGTGTTTTGGCAAGTAATGGCAGATGATTCACAGGTAAAAGGTTTCCCCTGGAAAATGTAATTTATTAGTATTTAATCAGTATCTGCACTTTGCACCAATAACTAGACAACTAATACAAATATCTGCCTCTGGACCCAGCCCTATCTACAAACTGCTCATCAGAGAGTTACATAAAAAGAATGAGACAGCCCTTAGCAAAAGCAAAACAAGTTAAAAATCGTATAGGTCACTTGATCCTGCTTCCATTGAAATCAATGGCTTCGACTCCTCTGTCTACATGGGCTTGTAAAGTTGTAAACTCAGTTAGATTGAAGCTGACTTCATCTGAACTTCTCAGAGGTGCACCAGCCAAAAATAGCACACTGAGCCAGAACACCCGACTTACATGGAATTATTGATACAAATTTACTGAAAGAACACATAATGAATCACTCCATACAGTTAAGAGTGGAAGATTAGTCTGCCAGTGATGCTACAACAGAGATTGTAGGGATAAGGGAGCTCACCACGAGGAAAATATTTTGTCACTCACCAGAGTTTAATCTGTAGACAGGAGGACTGTTCTGTACACTGCTTGCCCCAGAGCAATGCTACTTATTTATAAAGAACCATGGTTTGTAAACATGTCTACAGACTTCAGAATGTGCAGAAATGTTTGCACAAATCATGTTTCTAATAATAATTTCCTTGCTTTTAAAAGTTATATATAATGATCACACACACACACACACAGAGCATTATTTTAACATAACTATTTTGCATTTATTTATCCTCAGTGATGATTAGTTTCACACGTAAAATTGTGGTGAGTGGGTTATTCCTTAGCAGGAGAAAATGTAGAAAAAAAAAATCCAAACACGAGGGGTGATGGGAAAAGCATCTCAGGAATCTGAAAGGGTGAGGAATGAAAATGCCTTCTTTAGTCCCAACAGTTGACTTCTACTAGCAATAACTGTTATAACTTGTACTACAGGAGTGTGTAGCTGTCACAACTCAGGTCACTGAGTTCGGTTGTGTCTTACTAAGAGTACGTAAGCAGCCTAAGTCCTGAAGAGCTTAGGATTTAAACAGATGAGAGACACACAGAAGGTACGTATTTAATGAATGTTATTATCCCCATTTTACAGATGGGGAACTGAAGCACAGAGAAATTAAGTGACCAGCCCAGAGACACACAGAGAGTCTTTGGCAGAGCTGATGACAGATCTCCTGAGTCCCAACCCATCTCTCTTAACCACAAGACTAACCTTCCTCAAATGGACACTGAGCTAGACCATCCCAATCCAACTCTTGCCTTCAAGACGTTAAGCAAAAGCAATATTTCCTTGTACTTTTTCTTAGCATTTCCTTCTTGTTATTAGTGAATTATGATAAACACAGAAAGGAAATGCAAAAGTGCACTAGACTAATGGAACCAAAATACAGCTCCCTTGGGAATACGACAGAATGGGCTCTCCAGAACACTCAGGCTCATTACGAGGAGTGGCCTGGAACAACAAAACAGAAATTAACTCTAAAGGAAACAGGGTTTCTCAAAGATCTATCTGATTTTAGACAAAGGGGAATCATTATATAAATAGAGTAATTACTCCAATTAAGGCTTCCCTTCATGAATCTTATGACTGAATACTGGACTTGCAGCAAACATGGTTTGACTATTATGTAAGCAAAACAAACCAAGAATATATGATTTCATTAGCCTTCAGCAGCCCCTATACAAAGGGGAAGAACGATGGCTCTACATTTGTTAATGATGTGAAGTCAGGAGGCACTCACATAGCAGGACAGGTTTCAGAATGGTAGCCTTATTAATCTGTATCAGCAAAAACAACAAGGAGCCCTTGTGGCACCTTAGAGACTAGCAAATTTATTTTCGTGTTAGACTGACCTTGGTAAGGCAACTCACATCTTTTCATGTATTTATACCTGCTCCTGTATTTTCCACTCCATGCATCTGTTGAAGTGGGTTCTAGCCCACGAAAGCTTATGCCCAAATAAATGTGTTAGTCTCTAAGGTGCCACAAGGACTCCTCTTGTTTTCACATAGCATAGGAGCACTTTAATAACAACTCTTACAGAGCTCAGTCTTAAGCTCCTTTCTTGGACCAGACTCCTATTACCTTCGACGAGAGTGCTATCTGAATTGGTCCAGGCGTATAACTTCCAAAGGTGTCTAAATGGCGTAGAAGCTGTAGTCCCATTTTCCAAAGTCACCCAGGCACTTAGGTTCCACAGACTGTCACTGATAATTAGGCTCCTAAGTGCTGAAATCATTTTTGAAAATAGGATTTAGACTTCCAAGTCAGTGAGGCACTTTTGAAAATGTCAACGCTCTTCTACACTGAGGATCTGCTCCAATTGCAGCTATCAGTGCTGCTCCTTGACCCCTTGTGCAGTATGGTCTAGGAAGTAGAAATATACTTGAAGTGAATTTTTGAAAATGAGGGAAAAAATCTTGGTTATTTCACCTTTCCAGCTATGAAGTAAAGGGGAAGTGGGTAAGACTAAATCACTCCTTTTCTTCTCTTCCCAAAAGCCACATGGAGTGTAAAACTTAATATCTATCACAATGGCACTAGCAACAGCTTTAGTGCTATAGCTCCTAGTGCCAAGGATAAAAATATCCGTGCTGCAGAGGTTAACTTCACTGATATTCAGTTGAGATAAATTTGGTCTCTAGATGATCACATGACCACTGGATGAGGGGCTGACCATTCCAACCACTATAGAGAACAAAGAAGATTACTCTGTTGTGAAGATTGTTGAAGAAGATGGATACTCAAAATAAATCAGGGTAGAAAGAGGAAGCAGTGTGAGTGATTGATGCATCTGAGGCCACATTTGCTGCCGCTGTAAATGGGTAAAGCTTCATTGACATCAAAGGAATTTTGCCCATTCACACAGCAGAGAATCTGGTCCCAAAAGTTGTCTCTCTACCCCAGGTGAAGTTAGAATACTGATCGTTTCGCTTCAAACTAACTTCTTGTACTGGAATCTGCTTGCTTCCCCGCAACTTTTTCAGATGTTCCCATCAACACAAATACAAAATGAATAAACTTAGGCCAAAATTTTCAAACCTGGGTGCCTAAAATAAAAAAATTAATCGCGATTAGTCACGCAATTAAAAAAATTAGGCATGATTAATCGCACTGTTAAACTATAATAGAATACTATTTATACAAATATTTTTGGATGTTTTCCACTTTTTCAAATATACTGATTTCAATTACAAACAGAATACAAAGTGTACAGTCTTTATTTTAATTAACACTTTTTTTAACGAGTGTCATCAGCATGGAAGCATGTCCTCTGGAATGATGGCTGAAGCACGAAGGAGCATACAAATATTCAACATATCTGGCACATAAATACCTTGCAATGCTGGCTACGAAAGTGTCACGCGTATGTCTATTCTCACTTTAAGGTGACATTATAAATAAGAAGCAGGCAGCATTATCTCCCATAAATGTAAACAAACTTGCTTGGTTAACAATTGGCTGAACAAGAAGTAGGACTGAGTGGACTTGTACGCTCTCAAGTTTTACATTGTTTTGTTTTTGAGTGCAGCTACATAACCCCCTCCTGCAAAAAATCTATATTTGTAAGTTACACTTCCTCGATAAAGAGCTTGCACTTCAGCACTTGTATGAGGTGAACTGAAAAATACTATTTCTTTTGTTTGTTATTTTTACAATGCAAATATTTGTAATAAAAATAATATATAGTGAGCACTGTACACTTTGTACTCTGGGTTCTAGTTTAAAATCAATGTATTTGAAAATGTAGAAAAACATCCAAAATATTTAATAAATTTCAATTGGTATTCTATTGTTTTACAGTATGATTAAAACAGAGATTAATCATGATTCATTTTTTAAATTGTGATTAATTTTTTTGAGTTAATCACGTGAGTTAACTGTGATTAATTGACTGCCCTACTAATAATGTATTAATGTAGATGAGTTTCTTGTAGGCTTGGAAGAAGAGAGAATATTTATTGTGATCCCTTTGGAAGTTCTCTCAGCTGGAAAGCTACAAGGATTCCCGAATGATGGTTCTGAGACCAGAGCTGGAGAACTGCTCAGGAGATGCAAGATGAAAAGTAAACAAAAGTTGTTTACAAGGATCCAGCAGAGAGCTTCAGCAAGCGAGTCAAATATTTTAGTGTGGCTTTGACAGCTAAAGCTCAATCTAACTGTGAGACAGAATTTATTGGGTCTGCCACCTCAGAAAAGATGCCAAAGGAAATGATGTATTGGCATATTTGAAGGTATTTTTAATATCTGCTTTAGTTAGCCAGGCTCCTTGACTCTGAGGAGAAGCAATGAGTTCATCATGGCTCCTCTTTGATTTAAATTGTGTTCACCACAGTGTTCATCCTCTCCCCTTTAATCTTTGTCTAAAATCTTACAGTACCCAGTTCGTTGCACAAACAAGTTCACACTGTGTGCAAAATTGATTAGCTGCTGCTAATCTATTTGTTCTTAACACAAAGAACTTGGGCCAGATCCATGGACCATGAGTGCAAAAGGAGAGCTCTGTGGTAACACTCCGTGTATTCTCTAAGTGGTTGTGGCAGGGCAGGGATAAACCCCTTTGAGGCCCTGTCAAAATGCTGGCTGTAGCCTGCGCTCTGGCCAGGAGGCCAGGAGTAGAGACGCAGGTATTCGGCAGGCAGCCCAGCTGCAAGTCCTAACGAGGGCTGGCTCAGCAGAACACACTGAGCTAAGTGCTGACAAGCTGGGCTGAGGCACCAGAGGGCTATAAAAGCCCTGGGCAAAGCTCAGTGAGGGAGGCTAGTCTGAGAGGAGACAGGAGGGCAGTATCGCTTTCTCCTTACCGAGTAAGGAAGCCTCAAAGGCCAGGAGACCCTAGAGAGGGTCTGTGGGTCACTAGCTGTTGGGGGATCTGGGAACTGCATGAACACTGTAAATAAAGACACGTGGATGAACCAGCAAAAGACAGCATGGAGGACTCTCTATTACACTAGTCCAAATCCAGGGTGCAGGCACCAAAGGGTGGAAACCTGCATGGACCCTGTGACAGTAATGTATCAGTGTAGCCAGCTATAAACCACCAGCTCCTGGTTCTCCCCTCTAACACTCCAGTCCACTGTAGAATGCATTCTGGGGTGCAGCCGGAGAGCACACCAGCCAGCAGAAGTTACAGCAGTCACAAGGTTGCTCTGACTTGCACAGGAGCCAAACTGACCCTAAGATTTGGGGGGGTGAGGAAGGTGAGGCAGAAAGACAGCAGAAAGCTGAGCTCAGTCCTATGTATTTTGTTTCTCTACTCCCCTGGCACTGGTAGCAGTTTGCTTGTATTATGTTCTTTAAAAAAAATCTGCTTCATTAAAAAAAAAATTCTTTTTACTGCAAGAACCCTGGTCTCTCCCACCATCTCTCCTAACCAATAACATTTTCAGGTTGCTGATTGGGACAAGACTGAGGATCATGGCTGCATTTTTCTCTCATGGACTCCGGAAGGCCTTTCTAAAAGTACACTGATGAGCAAGCATAAGGTGTTCTACACCAGGTGTAACCAATATAGTTGGTAATGCTGACATCCCCTAGGGTATATAATTTATTTCTTCTGCATTCTCATTGCTTTCTCTTTTCTGGGGAATTCTTTTTAGTCTCTCTCAGATCTGTTTCTGGCCTGATTGTGGTATGTTCATTTGGCACAGACTCATTCTTTGAGTGCTTTATTCTGGAGCGATTATCATCCATTTACTTGGACTGAATCATGTTTAGCGCTTACCACATAAAATGTTAAAATTATCTCAGCTCTCTGCTTTAATTGCATTTTTGTGGGGGCCTCACCATTTTCTGTGCTTTCTTACTTGGTATTGCCTGCAAACTAGGAAAACCCCTGTTTCCTATACACTGTTATCTACCTTATCTATAAAAATAAACTGGTTCACTGCACTGGAGTTTGATTTAAAAGGTGCAATTATGATGTTATTTACATGAACATTCAAAGCACTGGCCAGAATGCACTACCAGAGTTCCCCTGTTTAGCATGCTGCTTTAGTGCTTGATTCTGCCATCCTTATGCACCCTGAGTAGTACCCCTGAGTAGCCCCACTGAGTAGCCCTGAGTATTCCCACTGATTTCAGTGACACTACTTGTGGAACTACTCCGTGTAAGTAAGGATGGCTGAATCACACCGCAAAGCAACAGGCTAACAGACGCATCCTGGCAGCAGGGCATTCTGAGAAACTTGGTGTGCTCATTTCTGTCCAACAGTTACAAGGCGGACGTGTGGTTCTGAATATCCTCAGATCCTTTGCTCTCGTGGAATGACAACTCTTTACAGAAAATCAGACCCTGCTTTTTTGATTAATAAGATTAAAATAGGGGGAGACAAAGGAAAGCACGGTGCTTTCATATGAATGTACAGCACTCAGCATAATGGGGCCCTGATCATGACTGGGGCCCACTGGGCAGTACTAACACAAACAAGAGTGATAATAATAAACAGTGAAACTCTTAAGTAGCTGTTAGGAGTTTTACATACAAGAATTTCTCTCTCTAATGAAAATTAAGTGACCTTCCTTGTGTTCTGCTCTGAGACACTCTGGAGCCTTGACTGATTGGAGAAGGAAGTCAGAGCTTTTATCTGCTCCAATCACTCTGAGGTACTTTGGTATGGAATCCTGTCTTTGGCCCCCAGATGAGAAGTCCCTCTGGACTGGGGTTGAAAAAGCCTCAGTCAGTCCCCAAACTACACCATTCTGGGGCCATAGGGTGGGATCAGACACCTGGTTCCATGTTTAAACCAGCAGTTGCTATTTAAAAAGCTCCAGTCTCTTGAAAACAGATTCAGAGGGCACACTGGGGTCTTGGGGTCAGTGCTGGGGCCTTTGCCCTGTAGACATGTGTTCATATCCTAGATCAGGACTCAAATCCCAGCTGATGGAGCTCAGCCACTAACGGACGCTCTCCTGAGGTCATGGGTTTGGAGTGATACCTTATCCAGTTGTCTCTCTACCTGCTCTCGAGAACTCTGGGGAGATTCTCCATGATGGAAGAAGAAACTCCTATCTCCCTCTTTCTCTATCTTGTGCACCAGCGGCAAAGAACTAGAGCATAGATCAGGGGTGGGCAAACTTTTTGGCCCAAGGGCCACATTGGGTCTACAAAATTATATGGAGGGCCGGGTAAGGGAAGACCCCGCCCCCAATCCAGCCCCCTCCCACTTCTGGCCCCAAGCCGGCCCCCTCCCACTTCCCGCCCCCTGATTGCCCCCTCAGAATCCCCATCCAATTCCCTCCCATGTCCTGACTGTCCCTTCCAGAGACCCCTAACCACCCCCAGGACCCCACCCAATTTCCCTCCTCCCTGTCCCCTGACTGCTCCAACCCCTATCCACCCTCCCACTCCCTAACCACCACCCCAGAACCCCAGCCCCTAGCCAACCCACCCTGCTCCCTGACTGCCCCCTCCAGACTACCCCCCCAATCACCACCCTGGAACCCCCCAATCCCCCTCCGCCCCCTTACCATGAGTGCTGGCCTGGCTCTGGGGGAAAAGGGGGAGCGCACAGCCCCGGCCCCCTGGAGTGCTGCCAGCGCAGTGCGGCTCCAGGGAGCTCACAGCCCCAGCCCCCCGGAGTGCTGCCCCACTGGCATGGCTCCGGGAGACGGGCTCAGCGCGCCGCCCCGTGGCGTGGCTCTGGGGGAGGGGCTGAGCGCACAGCCCCGGCCGGCCACCGGAGTGCCGCCCCCGCGGCGCTGCTCCGAGAGAGGGGCTCAGTGTGCCGCACACGCGGTGTGGCTCTGGGGAGGGTCTGAGGATACAGCCCCATCCCCCGGAGTGCAGCCCACATGGCAGGCTTACCTCTGCTCAGGGGAGTGCGCAGCCCCCGCCGCAGCGCTACGTGGCGCGGTTCCGGGGGAGGGGCGGGGGCAGCCTCACTGGCCGGGGGGGCCGGATGGGACGGTCCCGCGGGCCGGATCCAGCCCGCGGGCCGTAGTTTGCCCATCCTGGCATAGATAGAGGTAAGTCTGCCTCTCACAAGACCTAACGGCCTGCTTCAACAGGGACTCTTGGAGCATCATTATTTTGTTTCCTATATCCAAGATTAGGGCCCTGATTTTCTTTTACACTGCACTTCTTTTACACCACTCTGTCAGTGTAAGGGGGCTTGAATGTGAGTGTAAATGTAACTCTCTCTCACTTTCAGGCCCCTCTACTCTGCCAGAGGAATGTAAATGGGAATCAGCCATTAGTTCTTTATGACACGTTGAACATGTTATGATGGACAATGCGGGCAGCTGCAAGTAAGCATCTCATTGATCTTTGGGCAATCACACACTTCAGTGAAGCTGATGGGTAAGCACCCTTAATTCTGGATAAATAAAATAAGCAATTAAGCACCTTTATGAAGTAAAATAGCTGAAACAATAGATCCCACCGCCCACAGCACTAGCCACATGGAAGGTCTGAGCAAGAACTCTGGTAGGTTCAGAGTAGTTTCCCTAGGGACTGATTGAAAAACAGATGTTGGGGCATTGACTGGATCGCAGCTGTGTGTTGGAAGCAGACAGCAAGAGAAGCAGTGTGACTGCAGCCCTCGGAGGAAACCAAAAGACAGTATCTTCTCAGCAAAGTACTGGCTGGAAAGATAGGCTGAGAAATTTTGAGCAAGGAAACTGTCTCCTGTTGTTTGTTCCCACTGTGCACAGGGAAGCAGATCTTTGCACACTCTTTGTGAATAACCAGGATTGAACAAAGAGATACCTGACTCCTATAATCAATTTCTCCCTAATGGAAGCAACTTAGCAAGGCCTCCAAACTGGCTCACCACTCAGCTGAAGAGGCAGCAATAAGATTCTGGAAGTGCATCAATATGAGGAATAGTAAGGAAATGACACAAAATATGCTAGCTTCTGCTGACCTTGGGAGAGTGCTTTTCCTATTCCTTGATCTATTTATATTTTTCAAAATAATTCAATAAAATAATAAGTGATGAAGAGAAACATGCAGGACCCAGTGATAACACTGATCACTCTGCTCAGGAATTGACATTAGAAATCCTTCATAACAGGTATTCACTCAACTTTGCTGCAATTGTTTTAATGCTGGGTTCAGACATCTGCAAGTGTTAACCAGCATCTAAGGGGTTACATAGATAACCGCAGAAGGAAGTGAACTCAGTGACTTGTGGCAACAGACAGTTTGGTAAACCAGAGAATTTGCCTTCTGAGTCAGTATCAATTCTAGCTAATTGTGATCGATAAACATAGATCAACTTCCGCCTTCTTTTCCCCTCTTTTTGCATCGCTACAGCCAAGTACTTCACAGGCACCTCTATGGCAGCAGGACTAGATTAGTTCCTATGACCATGCCCATTAGCTCTTTAAATCATCCCCTCTACAGCCTCATCAGTTCTGGAGAATGCTCTTTTTGCTAACTCGCCAACATAAGGATTAACCCTCAGTATTAGACTTGCATTTCCAAACTAAGTCCTGGTCTACACTGTGGGGAGGGCCGGGGGATCGGCCTAAGACATGCAACTTCAGCTACGGGAATAGCGTAGCTGAAGTCGACACATTTAAGTCGAATTACTGCAGCGTCTTCATGGCGTTGAGTTGACCGCTGCTGCTCCCCCGTCGATTCTGCCTGCGCCTCTAGTGGCGGGGGAGTACCGGAGTTGATGGGGGAGCACTCGGGGATCGATTTATCGCATCTAGACAGGACGCGATAAATTGACTGTCAAATGTGAGGGGTGAGGGGGACTGATGGTTAGAAGCCCTGGGCCCAGAAGGCAGGGATAAAGCTATTTTGGGGTGCTACCACGCCTTAACCCTTGACGTTACCTACCTTGCACAGTGAGACTTTAGTACAACTGGTACTCTCCAGAAAACCTTGGAAAGCATCTAGACTTCAAATCTCCAAACCTTTGGCCCACCAATCACCAGTTCTATCCATTACCCACACCATCAGCCCTTGTAATGACTCCATTGTCTTAGGGTTCATCTAAACTTACAGCTTTGTAGTGCGTAGTGAAGACTATCTGTGCTGACAGAGGAACTTCTCCTGTCATAGTTAAACTACCTCCCTGAGAGGCAGTAGCTATGTGAACGGGAGAAGCCATTCTGTTGACACAGTGTTGTCTCCATCAGGAGTTAGGTTCGTATAACTATCTCGCTCAGGGTTGTGGATTTTGGTAGGGTAGACCAAGCATTAGTCTCCCCCTTGCTCTGAAGCCACATGCAGAAAGGAAGATCTCTGCATTTTTCCCTCTGTACCTTTCATGGTTTTATGTCCCCTTTAGACCGTTGCTCCATGAGCCTTGGTTTTTAACATGACTTTCCCGATCTCCTTTCCTGTTAAAACAAACTTCCAGCAAGCTGGTGCAGGACTGGGCCATATCCAAGAAAAACACACAGATATGAACTTCACTAGAGTTATAGTGATGGTGCTGAAATCAGATATACCAAAAAGGATGAAAGAGGCAGTCATATTCCCTGTTAAGAATCAGAGAGACAGCCGTGTTAGTCTGGAATTGCAGAAGTGACAGAGAGTCCCGTGGCACCTTAAAGACTAAACTAAAGTATTAGAGCATAAGCTTTCATGGGCTAATACCCACTTTGTGCATCCGACGAAGTGGGTATTAGCCCACGAAAGCTTATGCTCTAATACTTCAGTTAGTCTTTAAGGTGCCACAGGAGTCTGTCACTTCTGCATATTCCCTGTTGTAATGCATCTGGCTGGGATCCCAAGATCTCTAGCTGCTTGGAATACCACTAGCTCCACTCTAAATGTTATTGTCCACTAGTGACAAATCAGACATCATCCTTCTGTGTTAAAATGAACTCCTAGCTACACACAGCCAATGGGAGTCACTGTTTAGGAACTTGCATAATAACATTTCCATTGCAACCAAAAATTAAGTTTCGTTTTCACTGAGTCTTTCCCAGAAGATGGGGGTAACTAGGTCAGCTTATATCAAGGAGGATTTTGAGGTGGTATATTTTATAGATGTTTATACAGCAGAAGCAGGGGCCAGATTCATTTCTGGCATAGCTAAATAGAATTACATTAGGACTTATAACAAGTAGTGGGAGACAGAAGTTGGAAAATGAACCTCATACAGCTCTAGCTACCGTTAATAGGCCAGGTCCCCAGCTGCTGTAAGTTTCACTGACTCCAACACAGCTTTGTTGATTTACACCAGCTCAGAATCAGCCTGCCTTCCCCTCCAGCCCTTTACAAATATTTTTAAAATGACACAAAACACTGAAGGGGAAACAAGGAACAATTTTCTGTTTAAAGCACAAATGGTTTCTTCTCTAGCTTCTACACAGGCCCCATGTGTGTCTAGGTTGGTTTTTGTTTCCCTACAGCAGCAGTGCTCAAAAATATTCCAGGAATAGCTGCTGACCATACAAGACCTTATGTCCTAAATAAGCACCTGAGAATGGATAGTGGCAACCTTCAGAAAATTATGAAGATGCACAGGATGCAAACCCCTCCACAGGATACATGCACAGATGACTTCTAGGGTGGAGGGAGTAGGGCAAAGCGGAACGGTGGTGAAAAGCAACTTGAAATAGGCTCCAAACTTCATGATGCTGAACCACAGCATAAAGCCACACACAAAGATAAACTGCTCCTATGCTTATTTATCCTCTGTATCAACTTGTAAAAAAAATCTTAAAAAGCCACCTGTTTAGCAGATCAAATATCTTCAGAGGTAGTTTGATGCCCTCTGCCATTCTGGCTGGAGGGAGAATTTGATTTTGGTTTCAGGGATGTGCGTCACTCCTGCTCTGCATTCATTACTATCACTAGAACTGCTGAAGGTTTCAAGTCAAGCCCATTAGTGAGGAAGGATGGTCCAGTAATTAGGGCGCTGGTCTGGTATTAAAACCCAGGTGCAATTCACACTCCGCCAGATCTCATATGTG
This sequence comes from Dermatemys mawii, assembly GCA_007922305.1. Lineage (NCBI taxonomy): Eukaryota > Metazoa > Chordata > Testudines > Dermatemydidae > Dermatemys > Dermatemys mawii. Next base: position 83,946,284 of record ML677332.1, read on the forward strand.
ATCTGTTCCATTCTATATAGGCTCTTCTACTATGCTCATCACTGTAGTGTCAGAGTACTTGGCAAATCACTTAGTCTCTCAGTGCCTCATCTGTAAAATGGGATTAAGGGTTTCCTGCCTCACAGGAATGCAGTGAGAATAAACACAGTAGACTGTGAGGTGCTCAGACACTATAGTCATAAAAGCCATATAATTAACTTAGAGAATGTTAAAAGCAGGAGTCCTCCACCACCTGAGCAAGTCTCCCAACCGGCAACTATAATAAGTTATTATCCTTTCATACAGACCAGCCACTAGAGAGGAACAAAGACCTGCATTCTACTAGAGTGTGTTATATGGGAACTTCATATATAAATATTGAACTGAGCTAATACCTGTGTCAAATATATAAATTCAGTCATTAGCCCTAAAATTCCTTCTTACAATTCAAAAATAGGTAAACGGCAAACAAGCATGTCAATTACTCATCTGAATTTAGAGGCCAAAAACATCCCTTTGTATCTAGTTACAAAGAGTTGCCTTTCCTCTAAAGTTGATGTGCTTTGGCGCTATTGAAAACACAACATGAGAAAGTGAGAAGGGACCAATGAGACCAATGAAATGGTCTGTAACTAAAAGCAATTACTCAGAGGCTGCAAGGATCTCACGCTCAAGATATTCAAAAGTGTCTTAGTGCTCCAAAAAGTGTCTTGGTCTCTTGAAACATAAATAAAAATTTCTGATGCAGTCACCTGAAGCAGCAGCCAATGGGATGTGTAAGGAATTGAACCAAATGGCATATATAAAATTCTGTGATGCAAATTCTCATCTGTTCATCACAGACTCCTGGTTATTGCTCTGAAATTGACCTGCTCATAACTTCACTACTTTAAGGTCTTCTCCGTCCACCCCGCATTTTCTCCCATTGCAGAAATTCCTTTCAGGGCACAGCTTTTTGTAAGCAATGCTTGTAAAGTACAGGAAGGCAAGTTCTGCTCTGGTTTGTGTTTCATGAGCAATAAGCAATGCTAGGGTGAGAAAGTGTTGTAGGAGAGAGATCTTTATGCATTATGTTGAGGGTCTACAGTTTGAGGGAACTGCCTGGCCTCCGATTACATTCCTAGGCACCCTGGTGTCTTACTGAATTAGACCACTCCTGAAACCTGACTCTTTCTCCAGCTCCACTCACCATGCTACTATTTGCAGTTACATGAAGATCTCTTAAAGTAACATGTTTGAAAACTTATTGTGAAATCACTATGATTGCAGCTCCCTGATTCTTTGCCCCAGCCTTGCCCCAGCATGAGGCAGAACAGTTAGGGGGGTGAATCTAACTTGCACCAGCTGAGTATGCTGAGGTGCCTGTTGTAATTAGTGAAATAAATATGTCATTAGTTTAACCCCCTTTCACCTTGTTCTGACACAAAATAGGTCATATTACATTTTGTACTTTCTTGTGTGATTAGCGTTTATTGTATCACACTTTGGACTCTGTCTCAGGCTTACATAAGATTCCTGCAATGTATGAGAGTACAACTTTATCTATTTTAGAATTGTTTTTTGATTAGCTGGCACTCACACACCAGAGGAGGTATTCTTCCCAGGACATAAATTGTCCTAAGCATTTAAGAACACTGATCTAGCATTACAAATACTATTCTTGAATTTCCATTGCTTTGAAACAGAATCTTTTCTTCTTTTTTTTCCCCCCCTTTTTAATTGTTTTGAGAGATTTCCAAGCCCAAGAGAGCCTTCAGTGAGAAAACTGATCACCTCTGGATGGACCCTATGGATTTCACAGCACAATACTTCCTCAGGAGATGGATTTTGTTTTTAGTGGTGCTTTTAGGAATATTATGGATGTGCTGGCAATATGTAAACTGTATTATCTGCTTTACATCCTATAGAAACCTTCCACATCAATTTCCAGTTTTGTTACTAGATTATATATAGAATTTATAGAGTTGTTCCTATAGTGCTGCATTTATTTAAGCCAGTGTTTCAAAAACTATTAATTACTTATCATAGAACATCAGGATTGGAAGGGACCTCAGGAGATCATCTAGTCCAACCCCCTGCTCAAAGCAGGATCAATCCCCAATTAAATCATCCAACAGATTTTTGCCCCATATCCCTAAATGGCCCCCTCAAGGATTGAACTCAAACCTTGGGTTTAGCAGACCAGTGCTCAAACCACTGAGCTGTTCCTCCTCCCCTTTATATGTCCCTTCCCCTGCCCTCACCCAATAAGAGAGTATCTGAGCACATCAGTCTTTAATGTACCTACCTTCACATTGCTGCTGCAAGGTAAGGAAGTTTCTGAGGCACCGATAGGCATAATGCCAGGCCTCAGGTTACACAAGAAGATTGTGGTGGAGCAAGAACTTGAATTTAGGTCTTCTAAATCCTAGGTGGGTGTCTTAATCCCTGGACTATTCTTCCACTCCTTACAGCAGTGCCAAGCAGCCCCAGTGAGGTAGGTGCTGTGTACACATACAGTAAAAGACAGCCCATGCCCACGAGATTTTACAATCTGAATAAACAAAGGATGGGTTATTAGTCCCATTTTACAGGTGGAGACCTGAGATGCACAGAGACTGAGTTGTCCATGGTCACACAGCGATATGTGGCAGAGATGGGAACTGAAGCCAGATTTCCAGAGTCCCATGCCAGAGCTTTAATCGCAATGTCATCCTTCCTCACACAGTTTGTGGGACCTCCCCAAAAGTGGGTCTCCAGGCAGATCAGGGATTTTCCATTATAAACACTGAAAAAATGAGAATTTTCTAGTGATCCCCTTGGGAAAGTCAACATTACCTATAGTTAATACATAGGACTATCTGAGATATTTCCTGCTTTGCTCATTCAGAAGTAACATGGCACCTGATGGTACATGCTGAGCACGGTATCGCTTCAGTTCTAGAAGATGAGCATATGCTACAATCACGTAGTCTAAGAGGGGCATGCATGCTGCTTGCCAGCCGGCTTGTTGAACCAGTTAGGGGATATAAGCAGCAGGTGAACAAATGTTAGCACTGCAGTTCTTCCTCTTCTCCCAGGGTAATGAAAGGATCCTGTTAGATTCATAAGCAGGACTGTTGCTTCTCCACTCATCCACTTGCTTTCCAGTGTGTCTGTCCATCCTCATGTTAACTTTTTTGGATGCTTTTTAACTTGAGTCTCCCACACTGCAGGAGAGTGCAGTATCTCCTGTCCTATAGCATAGCCTGGTGCAGGCCTTTCTCACTCACTCCTACTGAGGCTGTTGCACTTTGTATACATAATTATACAGTCATTGGGCCAAAGAGAGGGAATGACTTTATAGCCAGGCAGGTAGCACACTCTCCTGCAATGTAAGAAACCCAAGCTCAAATTCCTGTTCCAATTATTATTGAATTATACTTCAGGTAGCGGGGAGTCCTGAATGCAGGTCTCCCATATACCAGGTGAGTGCCCACACCACTGGGATAAAACTTATACATTGGTTATTTTTAAGCCTATTAAATATTTTTTTTACTGATTTAAATTTTTCATAGTTGTGCAAAAATTATGGGTTTTAAGCTTGTTTTTAATTTCTATCGATTTAACTTTTCACAGTTGTGGAAAATTTTGGCATGTGTGTCACACAATACTTCTTTAATATCAGCAGACACTGAGATTCAACAAGTTAAAGCTTTTTGACTGTTCAAACACAACTTCACATGTCACAACATACAAAAAGAAATCTCTTCAAATCAGAACTCTAATGAGTTCTCAAGCAGTATATTTCTCACTTTGCCTATTAGAAATTTCAGTTATTACAGACGGAAATATTTTTACATTTGTTTGTGGGTGTATGGTGAAATTGACATTTACTGACGAAAAAACTAACTCACTCTTTCAAGCCTGCTTATAAGGAAGACACTACTGTCTCCTTCAATTCCCTCCCCACTCTGAATCTAGTCCCTTATAAACTCTTAGAAATAAAATGATTTGTGTTTAATGAGTTTTTTTTGACTCTGTTCACCTACATATTTTTCAGAATCTTCAAATTCAGTTAAACATGAGCCAAAATATTCATTTTTTTCCTCCATTTTTGGGAACTGCCAGAGAACTGAAACAGCAATTATTCGCCCAGCTCTATTTGCATCAGTGATATCAACTATTATTTTAAAGAACACGTCAGGCTGATGTAAGCTGGTAATGAAGGCAGAGAGGACACAAAAGCAAGGGAACTTACAGCTTTCAGGATCCCTACTGCATCCTGTGGAAGCCAGGTTGGGTAAATAACTTCATCATTCAGAATGGCTTCAAAGAGGTCATCTTCATTCTCCGCCTCAAAAGGCGCGTGGCCACATAGCATCTCGTACAGCAGCACCCCCATAGCCCACCAGTCTACATCAGGACCATAGAGCATCTCCTGAAGAATCTACAATGGGGACGGGGAAGGGGGATAAATATTACTCACTGGGCTGAACCATTGTTTTTCTAAGGGGGGGGGAGAAAATGGATTATGGAATATTAATATGAACAAAACATATTACTGTATATTAACTAAGGGTACTCTCTTCTGTGCTTGCCATTCCTCCTTTCTCAGAGCCCCTCTGTGATGTGCATGTCCAGCTGGCAACCCATAAATTTACATCTCCAGTAAACAAGGGATCTGCCAGTTGTACTCACTTACCAGACATGCTTAGGAACAGACTCTTTAAAATAATGTGCTAAGCAGGAGCTGAAGAGTTTTTCAGTCAAACTGTAGCGAGGTGGATCAGCTGGGTCTGTGGCTTGAGCCTCTTCACTCCCCTTTGCCTCCCAGAAGGAAAGGCTTACATGGCTCCTAAAACACGTTTCCAGCTCGAGAAGGGAAAGGATGTGAGCGCAAAAGAAGGCGTGAGTGTGAGGAGCGGGGCAGAGGAAGCATGACCACAGAATACAAATCCAGCAGCGTTACGGAAGCACCTACAGGATTTGGCAGGGTCTGGAGGGAAGGTGTTTCTTAAAGCTGTGTTTATTCATTTAAAATTAGATAGATGAAGGACAGGGGCAGGGGGAACAGACAGAGGCGGAGAAGGGGGTTGAGGCAGACAGCAGCCTGCTTTCAACCACACTGGGATGGTACCTGTGCCATTTGCTGTAACCAGTATTTTGGCAGCTACAATCTGGCATCCATGTTTTTCAAGATGCATTTTCTTTTCCCCCAGTGGAGCTGACGCCCCCATGTCAGCCATAACAACCTGCAGATTTGTTTAGTCTTCACTAGCCCATAGGGATGTAGATCTCAGTGCGCTCCCGAGACTATACTTTCCACCTGTCAGTCCCATAAAATGCATCCAAATTAAGTGGAGAGCTCATTATGTTGTTTTCAAACCAGACCTACTAAGAGCTCAATGGATTTTCAAATGAAGAAGGGTTTCCTGTACCTCTGGAGCAATGTAGTCTGGTGTGCCACAAAACGTTGCTGTAGTAATTCCATTGTGAATCCCCTCTTTGCACATGCCAAAATCTGCCAATTTGCAGTGGCCCTCATGATCCAGCAACACATTATCCAGCTTCAGATCCCTGCAATAACAACATCAATTATTATTGTTCTTATTTCCATTGCTGCATACGGAGAGCTGTACAAACCCAAACGAAGACACCGCCCATACTCTCCAGAGCTCAAAATAAAACCCAAACACGTATTGCTAGACCTGGCAGCCAACTGTACCATCATCTCTTGAAAAAACAAACGGTGTGCATGAATTTGGCACTTGTGGAAGAGAGGAACTAATAATGTTAGGTTGAGCAAGATTTAATGTGGTCAGGTTTTGTATGAACTTCCCCACATGGCTTTCCCAATGCACCACAAGTCTGACCTGCAGAACCCCCTGCAAATTCAGGTTTGAGATGCCTTTGAGCAGAGTGATAGTTCTACATAGACAGCGGCCTAAATGTTCTTAGTTGTACTGATTTCAGTGAGGTTGCACCAGCGTATCCAAGATGAGGATTTGCTGCCAAGAATCCTGTCATTATCTATGTTTTTTTATCCCATCCCCATGTTATTGTCAAAATGTCCAGCGGCTGCACCCAATAGTAACATAGGAAATATGCACTTTAGTAAACCACCTATCCTGCTATCACGATGGAAGCCCATAGTTTAAGCTAAGTCCAAGAAACAGAATCTAGAGGATCAAGCAGTGTTGGAAGCCTGTCAGCAGCTTGACCTTGAGATGGCCTCAGGGAATATTCCACAGTCAAATGCAGTCAGGAGCACAGCCAGATAGCACTGGAGCCATCTGCAGATCCAGACAATGCTTTCCTAAAAATATACTCCAGCTCTTGGCATCTGGCCCCGTCAGCTGTCAAGCTTATCCTGCGCACACTCGCAGATGGGGGGAAAGCAACCACTGTCAGAGAGCTGCCCCAGTGATGTTATCATCAACAGCAGGACGCCGGTATGCATGATAGGAACGGACTCTGTTTCCTCTTCCTGAGTTTTGGGGAAAAGATAATGTAACTTGGCCTCTCAAACATATTCTGCTTGCCAAGCATTCTGTCAGATAAGCCAGTGCCTTCCTAGTGTGGTACAACCGATGTTCTGGTTTGCTTCCCCAGCAGACACACCAGCTCTGAGCTGGACAGGCATTCTGAGTATCTAATGTAGGTACCCATATGGCCCGCATTGCCATGGCATCTGGGCACCTCACAGAACTCCAAAGAGGTAGAGCAGGGCTATTCCCCCAATTTTACCCAGGCATAGAGAGACTAAGGCACAGGAAGCCTATGTCAGAGAACGGACTAGAAGAGGGGTGGACAAACTACTGCCCGCGGGGCACATCCGGCCTGTGGGCTAATTCTGTCTGACCCCTGAGCTCCCAGCTGGGGAGGCTAGCTCCTCCCCCATCCCCTGCTGTCTCCCCGCACCGCCCGCAGCCTCAGTGTGTCGTGCGAGCAGCGCTCTGGGGGGCAAGGCTGCACGCTGAGCAGTGTGGTAAGAGGGCCGGGGGGGGGTTGGATAAGGGCCAGAGGGTCTCAGAAGGCAATCAGGGGATGGAGAACAGGAGGGTTGGATCGGGTGTGGGAGTCCCAGGGGGCCTGTCAGGGGATGGGGTGTGGCTAGGGGTCAGGGCAGTCAGGGGACGGGGGGTTAGATAGGGGGTGGGGTCTTGGTGGGGGTGGTTGGGGCGGGGGTCTCTGCAGGAAGTAGTCAGGTGACAAGGAGCAGAGAAGGTTCTGGAGGGGCAGTCAGGGGGCAGGAAGTGGGAGGGGTTAGATAGGGGGCAGGGCCAGGTTGTTTGGGGAGGCAGAGTCTTCCTTCTCTGGCCCTCCATACATTTTTGAACTTTGATGTGGCCCTTGGGCCAAAAAGTCTGCCTACCCCTGGACTAGAACCCAGGTCCCCGGCTAGCAATCTAATCACTGGGCCACCGTTCTTCTCCACTACAGTGCCCTGAAAATGAGAAGGCCAGTTATCACACGCTATCTCAGAAGTCCTATAATCAGAACCACCACAGGAAACATCTCTTAAACTAGTGTTGGGCCACCATAAAGTTTATTATTTCTATTAGAGTGGAGAAACTGGCCTCGCTGTGCTAGGCAACCGTGTTAGTAAGAGTCAGGTCCTGCCCCAAAGAGCTTACAAATAGAAAAGAGAGAGTGGGAGAAAGGAAAAATTATCCCTACTTGGCTGATGGGGAACTGTGGTGCAGAAAGATTAAGACACGTGCCCAAGGTCACCAGAGCCACGAATGAACCCTGATCTCCTGAGTTACATTGCAGCATTTGCTCCGGATGGGATGTGAGCAAGTAGCAGAGTTTTTCTTTTTAAAATGAAAAATGGTCATAAAGCCTTTTGGGCCAAAACCAATCCTGGAAGCGATTAGGACATATTACGTGCGTTGGTTCATGACAACCTTGCAGTGTGGCTTAAAGAGGGATTTACAGTTACAGCTCGTGGAATTCTGCCATGCATTACTGGCACATTAAGAAATATCTCCGAGTATAAAGGCAAGCCCTGTTTTCCAGAAATTTGCAGGAAAGGGGTTGAAACAGCAGATTCTTTATATCCAGTAAAATCCTTGCTGGTTCTAGGCAAGACTGACTTGGGGGCCACTACAAATATGCAGGTGGGCAAGGTATATGTTTGACGAATAGGTGAATGTCTTGGAGATACCCCAAATAAAATCCAAGTGGTTGTAGATTCACTATTTACTATGTTTCTTGGAAATGGCTTGAATGGAAACTCTCTACTTAGGTTCAGGCAAGGTAGATACATGACAAAGGGAGGGAGAAACCAGGTACAACCCCAGTCCTTGAAGGCTTTAGACCCTCTCAGAAGCTGTGTGGTTTAAGCAAGCTTCAGGCTTCATGGTGGAACTGCAACACCAGGGCTTGTTCTGCCTGGAAGTCATGTCTAGAATTGCCACTGCCTCCCATCTAATGAGCTACAGCAGCTCTGGGCTCCCTGTTAACTGGGCAATGCAATATGATCACTGGAGCACCAGTATGAAAGGTACAAGCTCATTGTGTCCCCCAAAGGAATCTCTTGATTGTGTAATTCCCATTTAATTTAAACCAGATGCTGCCCACTCATGTTCTGGAAGCAAGTACAGTTTTAACTACACCAAGGCAAAGTTCCAGCCTGTGGGCTTCTCAGGCTTGCATATTAATCCTGTTAATAACGTCTGCCCTGCACTGCGACAAGGTGGACATCTGCGCCTACTGGCATCTTTTTAAGTGATGTGAAATCGAAAGCTCATATTTTATTATTTCATGTGGCCCAGAATGGGGTATTAATTGAACCTTGATTGGTCACAAGATGCTCCAAGTTTGGCTTCCAGTATAGGATATGCCCCAAAGGGTTTATTTCACTCTTCACTAACCCTGCCCGCAGTCAGTGGTTTTCTCAAGTGATGTCAATGGTATTAATCTACATACTTGCTGCTTTCCATTCACTGGTCCTGCTGTTCTTTATGCCAAATGAACCAATGAGGTCACATTAAAAAACCGGACAGGATTCCAAAGATTTACAAGGCGCTCTTCAGTTCAGCAGCAAGAACTCCAGGGACCTGATGAAATTGGAAAGTAGCCCACTCACAAAGCCCAAACCTATCTCAGATTCCCTTAACGCTTGCATTTTCCAGTCAACATTTTAGTAGTGCCATGCAGCAATAGAGAAAGGGATATTTTCAAAGGTCATTGTGCAGTTGTTATGCTGTTATTCTGTAGTTCTGATGCAATCCTTTCGCAGGCAAACTCCCACTGGAATAAGGACTTTGCGCATACTAAGGAATGAAGCATTTGTCTCTACATATAGTTACAGTGTGTCACTTAAACACATCCTTTTATTTTAGTCACAGAAGTGACAAAAAGGGAGCTGTTCTAGCCTCTTGCACCAGAACATGTGTATTTGCTTTGTTGGCATTTTAAAGATTAAAATTTTTCCAGAAACAAACATGCAACTTGCCTGGTCCTCTCTGCAATATTTGCACATTTTGGCTTCCTCTGCACTATTGGGAATTTTGCCATTGACTTCAATGGGAGCAGGCACATGCCTTATAGGAGTGCATGCTGGTGAGTCTAGGTAAAGTCGTGTAGTTCAAAAGAAGGTAACTGCGCATTATTGCTACCTTTGCTCCCACTGAGCAGTACTTTACTCTGAAAGTGGTCACAGGGGGTAGCAGAATCTGGCCCAATATTTGTAGAGACCTCATCTTGTTTCAGCCTATGACACGACAAAGTGCTTGAGCCAAAGCTGACTGAGGTACATGGAAAAACTCCCTTTGGGCTTTGGATCAGGCCTCAAGTGATCTTTTACCCTATGGTATTTTACTAATGGTATTTGCAAATCCATAACTCGAAATCACGGAGAAGTCATTATTGAGTAATAATTTTTTTGAATCTCACCTCTTCCAGATTTTTTCCAATAATAAGGCATGCAAGTGGCCATGCGTATTTTTATAACTAGGAATTACCTATCACACTGCACCATGATAATGCTTTGCAAATTTCCACAGTACCAGTAAAGATGAGTAATCATCAGCAAACAGTAGCAAATGGTGTCTAAGAAAGACTTCTGCATCTGTTACGCTGGAACGCAGATAGAAAAAAAAGTCTGAGCTGCTGTTCTTTTTGTCAATGTTACCACATCAGTAGGTTTAGAGAGAGATTGAAATCACAAATGGAAAACCAGAGTATTGGTTTCTGAAAAAGGAAGCCACAAAATGAAAATGAGAAATAGATCCAACTTTCAAGTTGTTTTTAACATGAGAAAAACAGCTTGAAAGTTTCAGGTCTGTAACATAAAAGACGGAATTATCACTATCTTTCAGCTTCGGATGCCTTGCTCTTAATCTACTGCTGTGGAACTTTAAAGGGAAAATCAGCAGAGCCAAAATAATTCTGTAGTGATAAACAGTACATATAGGGTACACAGAGCTCAGAGAAGGAACATTTTCTTTTTGTCACAGAGGCAAATGGAATACTAAACGTGACACATTAGGTTGATTAGCTAAAGAAATCCAGGATCCATACTGCCATTTATGGCTATGGTATTCTTGCCTGGCCCAAGTTTAGAAGGTAGGAATTGTTTTATAGCTCTATGCTTCCAGAACATGATCCCAAAACCTCATCAAGATTTAGCTTCAGCCTTCTCTGCTACTTTCTCTTATTTAAAATATGAAACAATAGATATTGTCGTTCTGTGCACAGTCTTCCTGATCTTTAAAAATGATGCATCAAAATAAAGCTTTCAGTTTGCAGAATGTTAGCTCACCAACCCCCAGTTTTCTAAATAAATGTTCTGTTTGTCGGCTGAGTGAAATACTCTAATTACCAAGTGGTTATTAAAAGCCCCTGTAGTGTAGGATCAAATTCTGTTTCAAGTCACTAGTGCACTGAATGTGATGGCTGGTCCAACAAACTATGGAAGATGGAATGGTTTGCAACTTTAAATACAATAAAATCAGAATGAAATGAAGGATGAGCTTTCATGTAGTGTCATGGCTCCTTAAAAATAAACACAACTTAGAAACACAAAGTAAATGTAATGATGTATACATTAAACAATGTAAAGATTGTCCATAAAATGCCAGGTTTGTTTTAGTGATAGCAGACAGCCATTTTGAAATGCTTGCCAGACCCTAGGATAAAGGAATGAGGAACATTACTGCGAAGGCTCCAACCTAGACCTCATTTCTCCTGAATACTGGCATAGCAAATGGTAATTTAATACACAATCAAGTCAGAGAGTCATATCCAGACCTTGTATAAGTGAGTTTAACTCCATTAAAAACGTACACCAGCCCTCATATAGAGCCAGATGATGGCAAGTAGCTACTTGCTCTTGACAGAGTCTGGGTGGAGCGCACTGCTCCATGCCTTGGGATTGTAAAGCTGGCTCCCCCACAGCACAGCCTGTCAGCTTCAGAGGCCAGCACTGGGAAAGTAGCAGGTGATTGGGGGAAGAGAAGAGAACCATGGGATGGCCCCATCTTTTCTCCACCCCCTCTTTGCTGTATCTTATGCCCTCAGGAGTGCCTGGAAGGACCTAGCCCTTGTGTTGGGAAATAGAGAGAGAGAGAGAGAGAAAAGGCCCAGGGACCATCAGGTTTATGTTGTTTTATGTACCCAATGGGATAAATCTGATTTAGCTTTAGTTCTTGCTTTGTCTGTTGAGCTATATGAAACAGTATCTTCAGGTCTAGAAATACTGTTATTCCATGTAATCTTAAAGCTAATTAGCACTTTGAGCGCACAGATAAGTTTTTGCAAGTTGTTTGTCCAGGCCATGCCAATGCCATTCACTTTTCAACAGATCTTGGACTAGAGCATAGGAGCTCCTGGCTCTCAGTTTTGCCCTCACATCACTTGATGTTGCTGCCTTGTATCTATAATTGCGTGTTACACCTGCAATATAACTACACAACAGCACCGGTAAGACCCAGAAGGCTTGGCTTCCCAGGATGGCGTTTACAAAGGCGCAATGCCCAAGAGGCTGACTGCAGATATAATACACAAAGGGATGCGAACACTGATCAGACTTTTCCTGCTTCTGAGACCTTTCTGCATTCATTTTAAATCCCTGCTTCCCCATCTCAGCCCACTTTGGACAGTCTAATTGCTCAGAAGAGCTTCCTAGGGAAGATACCTATTTCTAACACAACTTCATTTTTACTGAGCCAAATGAGGCCTGATTCAGCTCCCAATTACATTTGAGCAGGTAAGACAGAAAATACAGTCACAGACAAAAAACCTGGCACATCACAGTATATAATCACAAAGCTTCCTTGATGCTACTGGGCCTGAGAGGTGCAGAACCAATGGGGAACAGTATGTGTTCTATACCTTTGCGGATCAAGTCCACCAATAAAACCTGCTCTCTTATTATACCAACGGTGGCTATTAGCTGGTGTAATGACACTTTCAAAAAGCGGCCTTAAAAGAACTGAACTATTCTGGTTTATGAAATTGGGCAGCAGAAAAATATTACTGTTGAAGCACAGACGCTGCTAGAGATTGCTATCTTAGGGCAACTCTGACGATGGTGCAATCCACCCTTACGTACATATATAGCACTTTAGCATACATTTACTTGCTGTACTTTTTCATAGTAATTTCCCCAGAAAAGAGAAAGAAAGGAGTTACACTGGAGCATTTCCCAGAATTCCAATGAAAACATTTGCTCATTTACTGTGCAGAGGAAAGCGACGGAAAAAAGTCGTTATTTCAAGTTCATGGTATGCATGCTGTAAACATCCTGTCTGGATCCTGAGCCACTGGACTGACAGCCTTGACCTGGAATTTGCTGGCCCAAGCAATGCCATTTATCTAACAGTGCTTCCATTTTATGCTTGCCAAAATAATTTAAAAAAAACAAACAAACAAACAAAAAAAAACCCCAACAACTTCATCCTCCTGCCTGAAATCTTCATAGTAGGTGCATGGTAAGCGTCAGCCATAAATGTACCAACAAGAGTAAGATGAAGATTCATGACTGATGGTGCCAAGAGAGAAAGAGGGAGAGAGATTAAGCAGCATTAGCTGGTTAGGTCATTGTGGCTAAAATAAACTCACACTGAATCCTGGATAATTAAAATGAGATAACAATGAAACAGCACTTGTGCCAGCTGTACATTTGAGAGAGATGAGGTGGATGAATTACCTGACAAGATGAATGATTAATGATTAAGCCCAGTTATAACCAGTTGTCCAATACCAATCTACAGCCCACCCAGAAGTCAGGATCTGTTAGAAGGCCAGCCAGAGCTCTGTGCTGGTAGAATTGGAGCTGGTTTGTTGAAAAGGATTCTGATTGCACTAAGGGAGAGAGAAATGGCCCCTTTTTGCCTGAGTCTGACATTTTGGGGTGGCTCAAGTCAAAGCAACTCTTTCTGCTGCCTGGCCACTAATCTCACAACTAGCTGTGAAATCTACCTTCCCCAGGACCAGAACAGCAGAAGGAATATTTCATTTCTGGAAGAAGCAGACAACAGCTGATGGAGTTGATCTGGATCACATGTGCTGATTGCTGGGAACAGCCCAGACAGCAAACTAACCTGTACCAATATTTGTACTGCCTAATAGGGTTTTGTGGGGAAGAAGGAAATCCTGAACTGAACCTAAACGTCTGGCCAAACAAAGAGGTCTCTCCACACCCACTGAATATACACCTGCAGTCCTCACTTCCCCAGCCCACTCAAATCAGTGCAAAGACTTCCATTGACTCTGGTGGGCTTGGATCAGGCCCTTAAACGAGAAAACCCAAACATTACTGAGGCTCTGATACACCTATAAAGACTTCAGAGAGACAAAGTGGGTGAGGTAATACTTTTATTGGACCAACAACTGTTGATGAAAGAGACAAGCATGCAAGTTACACAAAGCTCTTCTTCAGACCTTCCTCAGAGATAAAGAAAAGCTCCGTGTAAGCTCAAAAGTTTGTTTCTTTCAACAGAAGTTGGCCCAATAAAATATATTACCTCATTCAACCTATTCTCTCTAACATCCTAGGACCTACACAGCTACAACAATACTGCAAGCTCTTAAGGCTTCAGGCTGTTTGGTAGCACTTCCTTTATTACCCCTTTCTATACAGCAGCAGGAAAGCAGATAGTAAATTATGGAATATTCTGGCTGGGATTTTCAAACACACTCAGCTTTGGCCTGTTTCCACTGAAGCTGATGGACTTTACTACTAACTTCAATATGTGCAGCATCAGGCTAAACGCTCAGTATTTCTGAAAATCCTCCCTCCCCTTTGTGTATAGCTTCTGTTTACATTAGGAAGAACAGTCTCAAGGATACATTCATGCTGGCTACAGAGCTACGCACTGGGGGCATAATGCACTTATGGTACGTCTACACAGCAAAACAAAACAAAAAACCCAATTCCCTCCCTAGCAGCAAGTTTCAGAGCTTGGGTTAATGGATTCAGGTTTGTAGGGCTTGTGCTGTGAGGCTAAAACTAGCAGTGTAGACATTCAAGCTTGAGCTGGAGTCCAGGCTCTGAGTCCTTCCCCCTTTCCTGGGTTTCCAAGCTGTGCTCCAGACCCAACCTGTCTCCACTGCTATTTCTATTCCTGTCACACAAGCCCGAGTCCGTTGAGACTTGCTTCTGCTGTGTAGACAAATATTTTAAAATAATTTACAGTGGGAACCTGCCTTCAGCTCCAGTTACAATAAAAGCCAAGAGCAGAACTGGCATTATTGGTACTCTTTTCAAAGGGTATGTCTTCACTACCCGCTGGATCGGCAGATAGTGATCGCCGATTGATTTATCGTGTCTTGTGAGGATGCGATAAATCGATTCCCAAAGGCACTCCCATCGACTCCGGAACTCCAGCTTGCTAAAAGGCATAAAGCGGAGTCGACGGGGGAGCCCGCTGCAGGCTTAAGATGCGCCGACTTCAGCTACGTTATTCATGTAGCTGAAGTTGCGTATCTTAGACTGATCCCCCTCTTCCCCCGTGTAGACCAAGCCTAAGACTCTGAGGAGACTGTGATTAAACAAAACACAAAACAAAATTAAAAAAACTTCCCGTCTCCTCTGAGCTTGCCACAGAAATTGCTTAAAGTCCATTAATGAACTTAAAATGGAGATATATCTGTCAAAGCCTAGCGGATGGGATATTGTCCAATGTTTTAGCTGCTCCTTTAACATGGATTATTATTGCTATTCACTCATTAATGGTGATTCATTCCACCCCCACGCGAAGTGCAAGTATCCTGGCTTTCTATGGGTGGAACAAAGTGAGATGAAATTCACTCCACCCACCACAGTGCCAGGACCCTGGGCTACTGTGCAGCCCATCCTATAGCTATAGCAACACCTGCCCAGCAGGTCAGGCAGCCCGTATGGAGCTGGGCAACTGGCTTTGTGTCAGCCCTCATACCTGAGGCAGATTTCACTCTGCTTGCCCAAAAATGCCACACAGAAAAGAGATGCCAGTTCTGAAGAGCCTTGATTCTCAATGCCACACCTATGAAGCAAAGCAGTGATATGGGAGTCGGCACCAAGGGACAGGTTACGTGGCAAAGGTGGTTTGAACAACTGGCTGTTTTAGAAACAAATTAAATATGTACAATAAATAGGTGACATTTAATAAAACAAAGCTGTCTTGGCTGACCCTCCCTCTCCTTTGCAGGAATTGTAGTGGAGGTGGGCTTGAAGCAGGACTCAATGAGAGGGTGGTATATTTGGGAATGTCTCTCTTTACGCTGACCACGATTTGTCTCTCTAGTAATAGGATCAGCAAATAGGGTCTATAAGGCAATACTGGGACTGGTGATTAACTGTGGCATGCAGTGAAGATGGGGATTTTGAAGGTACCATCTATGAGTAACATGCGCCTGCCTGCCAGCTCATCCTGAGTCAATAATTGCATGGTGGTTATACTAGGTTCACATTTTTTCTCCTAGAACTAGACCTTTTTGATTAACAGAGGGTAACTGTGAAGGTCTATCACTCACTGTTCACCAGATTGAAACTGAGGGTCTACTGTTCTCAGACTAGACTATTTAAAACCAAGGAAGACCTAAGTTTCAGATGAATCCTTCTTCCATATAGCCCTAGGTTGAGGACATGCATTCAGGTGTTTGCATTGTGAGTCACTTTTCTTCACTCCAAAAATGTTTTATTTAAGCTTCTTTTAATCTATGGAGACAAGAAATAACAGGCAACAAGGAAGGAAATCTTTGGTGGGTGGTGTGATTGGCAAATACCTGCCAAAATCTGAGATTACGTATTCTACCCTCAAACCTCCCCTCTTTGCACAATGCAGACTTGCATAACCATTTGCATATTATATTTCATTTCCTATTATAACCTGAGGTTTGTCTCAATCTTAAAACAAGATTTTTCAAAGCACTTCTGATCTATGACTGTTTTAGGTACAATGATCCAGGTCAGATCTAAAGTGTATTGCACATGTACTGATTAAAGTTTAACGCACAACACTCAGAAGTCCTATTTTTTCCATCATTCTCCCATCGCATTGCTGTCCTTCTGTACAATGGCAACTGAGCGGCTCTTAAGTTCTGTACACACAGGTATTGTCAGTAACAAGCACACCAAATTGAACACAAGTGTTGGCACGAATAATACCATTTATTTGTGTTTGCTGTTTTCAGACACACTCCTTTCAATAATAAATTCAATGGCAACTAATCAAAGGCAATGGAAGTGATGGGACACCCTATAAAGACATTCAGTGTGAAACATTTTTGCTTTTAGTGTATATTGTGGAGGTCATTCATTCCACCAAATAAGCTAATGATTATCTGAATTATTAAGGGCAAGGAGCACGTGGCAAGAGGAAAGAATAAGGTGGTATTATGTTCCTGTCTCTGCATTTTGGATAACCACCACACACACACACTTTTATGAAGCCCATGCCTCTGCTCACAAGCAGAATCAACCACATTTCACATCACAATTAGCTCTCAAACTTTCCTCACATTGGATCTAATCTTAAACCAGAGATTCTCACTTTCCCTCCCAGCCCCACACCTTGCCTGAGGCAATTATAATACTCAGTTACAGGATAGCAATGTAATGGAGACAAGTGCATCATTTTGTCCTAAGCCGGTGCACTTTCACTGAGTGTCTAGGACTTCACAATCATTAGTACCAAATGGCTCTGTTATCTGAATCCCCCGGTGATGGGGTAGTTGGCCCCTTAAAGGCAGTGGTGCCTAACAATCGGCCCTCCCTGCCACATGACAGGGTTTGAAATGGCATATGGATAGAGAGGAAACAGTCCTGGGAATGAGTGGTGCATGGGAGGAAATCCTGTCACTTTGTCTTAGGGGGCCAGGAGCACTGCAGGGAGGCCAGGCTCCCCTCTCACCCAACCAACTGGGAATGAGCTGGGAGCAGGGGACTAGTATACGTCATAGCAGACACCAGCAGGCGGCTGCCAAACCTTATGAGCCTGAGGACAAAGTGGGATCAGCTCAAGGAGAAGCTCCCTAATGTCCTATAGCAAGCAAAGCTACAACCCAGCTCCAGCAGGAGTGTTGGGATTCCTGGTTTAAGAAGAAAGATAATAACTGTATTACCCTGTATTACCTGTATTACTGTATTACCCTGCTCCAAGAGCGGGGCAGGGGGCTCCTGCCCTAAGAAGACACACACAGGCTGAGAGGTAACTCTAAGGATTACCGAACTCAGAGAGCGAGCTTCAGAGGAACCCCAAAGGCCAAACGAACTTTTTGTTTATTTGGGACTTTTGTTATGGACTATATTGTACAAGGTTTTATAAGAAACCAGCGCCAAAAAGGGTATTATAGAGGGTATCAAGAGAACCCAAAGTGGAGTTACTGGCTTCCTGAGAGGGGAAACTGAGGCAGGGAGTGCCTGGGCACTCCAAAGCAATCATGCCTTGTGACAGCTGTGCTGCTCTAATCAAATCATTCTGAAGTTGGTTCTATCTCCCCCCAAACTGAGCGTTTGCTATCCCTCACATTTTGGCTGTGTCAGCAAATAAGATCATGACTGAATTTCTTCCAAATAGAAAAAGCTAAAACTGGCACTTGGCAGCCAAGGATAGCTTCCTTCTGTCCTTAGCTGCACTGTGGTAGCTGTAGCTCTTCCTGGCATTTCACTGGCAACTGTACTGACTTATATAGGTGGAAAAACTAAATAGAGAGCCAAGCAGCTGCTAGTTTAATTTCTTCACCTTTAAAGAAAATGTTAAGATACAAAATTGGCTCTGGCCAACTGCTCAGCCACCAGAAGCCCTTTTTAAAAATAAGATAGTTTTCAGATATATGGGCACGGCTGTTAGATGTCCTCCGCGTTCTGGTCTCTTCTCCAATGGTGTTGCCACACTCTTTCCTTACCTACACCTGTCACATGTGTTGCATCCTGTCTGTGTTATGCTGAATGCTGTTTGGGACAGTGATTGTGCCTCATGTGATGCTTATAAAGCACCACATATCTGTGTGACTCAATTTCCAAGCCCTTTATGCATCTATTGTGAATGCATAGAGCTGGAAGCATTGCATATTGTGTAAATAGAGGCTTCCGGCTGGGAGGATTTTTAAGACAGGTATTTAAATATCTCAAACAATAAAATTTCGTATGTTGCTCTGAGCCACACTTCGGCAACTCTGGGAATTTTCTGGAGTGAGGTATTACTTACTCAAGGAGAGAAAGGCTGGAAAAAACCTGCTATGTTCTCTTGTGATTATTTTTCTACCACCTTTAACCCAGATCTACAGCCAATTTGAGTGGTGCGGGCTGCATGTACGTACACCATCTTCAGAGGAACCATGAAGGGGTTAAGCTCCTTCCTAGGGCTGAGAGGAAAAACCCAATGTATAAATACTGCCTCGGGAAGGCTTGCAGAAAAGGGCTGACAGCTGTGGCACCTTAAAGACCTAGCAAAGAGATAGGACCCAGAAACACCAGCACCACAGAAAACTCGGGTGTTCGCTGGGATAAAAGTACTCTTGTAGGAAAAAAATGGGCTTCACTCCAGCCAGGAGAGGAGCAATTTACCGCCCTTCCCCGCACGCAAGAGAGGACTGGAATCATGTGACTGCCCTGCCAAGAGAGGAACCTTTATCGCTCAGCTATTTGTATTAGTCTAATCTTGATAAAAAGGGGACTGTGAGGAAGATTAATTTCCTCCCAGAAGGAAAACAGCTTGAGCTCCTAGACAGTGTGTGTGTAGATTGTTGGCTGTTTCCAGACTGACTTAAATGGGTTAATGACTTCCAATGGGGATAGAGAGGGGGAGGCAATGACCCTATTACAGTGAGAACATAATCCCTACAGGCATCCATTACTAAATTTGCCCTAAAGACATAAACCATCACGACAACCTCACAGTATTTACTCACCAGAACAGAATTGCCTGTTGAAGGTAGCTCTACAAGGATAGGTTTCAGGGGGGATAGCTGTGTTAGTCTGTATCAGAAAAAACGAGTTCTTGTGGCACCTTAGAGGCTAACAAATTTATCTGAGCATAAGCTTTCGTGGGCTAGAACCCACTTGATCAGATGCATCTACAAGAACAGAATAAGGAAGGCGGCTAAGGCATGTCTTAAGGGTTTTAATCCATCTGATAAGAATTCCCAAACCTCAACAGTTTAAACAAACTTTTATGGTAGCTTGCTCAGAAAAAGCTCCATGTGCCTTCCATATTGCAGGGAAATGAAGTGAAAGTCACTGAAAAAATGGATGTAGAAAGAGCTTAAAGGCTTCTATGGCTACAGGAAGAAGGGGCTATTTATAAATTATGTAATGCATTAGGGGGTAGGTGGATTCTTAATTGTGTGTATTTATTTCAGTGTTAAAAGAAGGTAGGTGGGTCTTGAAAAATCTCAAAAAAGTATTAGAGAAGGTATGGAAAGCCCTAAACCTACCGGACTGAAAATCCCTGTAGAAAATGCCTCCAGGACATTGCTTTAATTCTGTGTTTGTTTACAGCAGTCCCACTGGAATCAGTGGGTCTGTTTTCAGAGCAGGGTACTACTCAGGGGGAGTAAAAGTAAAGAATTGGGCCCTAAGCCAATGGACACATTTATTAAGCACAATCAGCTGTTTATTTTCTAGGAGCCCTAGGTATGGATCAGGGACCCATTATGGTGGGTATTGTATAAACACTGAACAAAAAAACAGTTCCTGCTCCCAAGAAGCCTTGAAGATTTACTATGTGATCTATAATCATGTGCTATCTATAGGTGTATACATTGGGGTGTTTTGAGGGTAGTATTTTTCCAAGGAACCTAAGGGAGTTAGTCACTCAGACCTAGACTCTTAAAGTTATTATGTGGCTAATTCCAATAGGAGATAGGCACCTAAATACCTCTGAGGATCTGAGCCTCAAATCCAGACTTCCAAGGGGATTTGGGCACCTAACTACTTAAAATGCCTTTGAAAATCCCACACTCCGGTGTCTTTTGATTCTCCCCCGCCTTTTTTTTTGGGGGGGGGGGGGAAGGGAAGGCGGTATTAGCTATTTTTTCCTATCAAAAATTCACATTCAGAGCCAGACATACTGCAAATATACTGAGTTTCTCCTGGGAGATGCTCAGAACTCTCAATTTTATGACTTCAGTAAACATAGAGGAGGGTCAGCTTTTATCTTGAGATGGTTTCCTAAGTGAGAAAATATAACAGAGGTTTGTCATGTGTCCAGACTTAATTCTGGCAAAAGGGTTCGAATTTGGTGTATTTTATATTTCAAAACACACCAAGTTAATGAAATTTGAAGAAAGTGTAAATTTGTATCTATATTTTATCACTTTAATGCAACTTTATCAAAAGTATACTGCTCAGCATCTGGCAGGACTGAATCACGTAGGACTGTTCCTATCTAGCCTGTCTCATGCTAACTTTCAATCGTCAGAGCAGGTTTACATCATCACATAGCAAGCAATCGCAACCTAATAATTCTGGATGCCAGTTGTTCAAAAGTCACCTTGCTATCAGTTACCAGCTTGAGAACACTTGTGCAATACACTCAGTTGCAATTTCCCACTGAGGAAGAAAGGGATCATCATATCCCTTGTGGTAGCCTCATTCCAAATGAAATTTTGCACATGCAAGCACTGGGAGATGCGAAGAAAGAAAAAAATTGCCCCCACGTTATTAGAGGCTCCTTGTGAAAAACCACCTGTAGAGGACACAGCCAGAGAGATAGTGATGAAGGGTTAAGAGAAGCTGCTTGGATAACACAGCATGTGTCACATCTTCTGCAGGGAGCTCCTCCATGCCAGCACTGCAACTTTAGTGGCATGTGGCTTTTTACTTGGTGGCAACTTTTATATTGAAGAGAAAGAATGTCTGTTCTGAAGAGGAGAGGAAGACTCAAACCACCCAAGAAAAGAGGCTGTATTGCAGCAGGTAGGGCAGCAGAGTCCTATTCAAATCAACAGAGGCATCGAAACATCTGTAAGAGGAGATTACAGCATTCTAGATATCCAGATGCATCTATTTCAAGAGCAGACAAGATCACCTCTCCATTGAAATAAATCCCACTGAGGGAGGGCCAGACTGAAATTATGCATATCCCACAGACGTCACTAAGCAGCAGGAGGAGCAGGACTTGAACCATGCAACAGCAGACCAAGGTCTGAGGTGCCTTCCCATGGAAGACAAAAACAAAGGAAAGGTTTGGAACATTTGTTCTACACTAGAAATAACAGGGGAAGAAGGGGGAGAGATTCTGGAATTTTGGTACATAAGGAAGTAAGAACTAACAGCAAAATCCTTTCCTCAGTCAAATATGGATAACAGTAGATTGACCTAGATATGCCAAAGCCTGGAGGTGTGTGTTTGATCTCTGTACAAGGTGAGGGTCTACCAGATTTGCTGCCTGGTCTCCAAGAGTTCCACCTGACACCCCTATTGTCCCAACGCATGCTCTGTTTAGGGTTAGCCTCAGGGTCTACTCGCAGCTCAGTGCAATTTGGACTCTGTTCTTTGCTCCCTGGTCCAGCAGGGACTATGTCACTCGAAAGGCTGCCTCTGGCTGACATTCACATACACCAACTTTAGAAGACATCCTGTCTGGCCAAGGGAATGCTACCCTGCAGGGCCCTTGAAGGTGGTTATGAGTGGAGATGCTCTACCCCTGTAACTGGGGAGGAGCTGAGAGAGCTTTCCACACAATCTTTATACAAGAAAACCACTTTCCCCTTCACTGGGCCTTCTGGTTAGTCAGCAGTTTGCATGGTCAGGTAGAACAACTTCCATAGATCCAAAGGGAAGAGAGGACACAATACGGAGAGCTTCCACTCATGAGTCACATTTGCTCAAATTCAAATTCACTAGAAAAAGTCAAACTTCATTTCTCAGTTTATAAACGTGTTGCAACACTTCCCCCCGGATAGTCACCTGACTTCCATCTTGAAACAACAAAGCACTGTGCGCTGTTCCCATTTCTCCACAAAGCATTGCAAAGAGATGTGCCCTTGTGGGCTACATCTTGATAAAGTTCACGATTTTAATAGCAGAACTCAGAACCTCAGCAAGTTCCCGATCCATGTTTCAAGTTGCAAGGGCTTTGGGGTGTTTCGTATAATGAGTCCATGATATATGTGGAGCAGTTTCAAAAACTTTGACTTTCAAGCCTACCCTACCTCCAGATATAGAAAGGGTCCATCCATGCAGATTCGGATGCGGGCTTCCCACTTCAATGTGTGAGAAATTGGGAAGTTGTTTAAAATGTTAAACAGTTCAGATGTAGTTGCACACATCTTAATTGGCTTACAGAACAAAAAATCTTCAATACTGATGTTTCATGAGATACTGAATGTAAGCAATTAAATGAGCTTCTTTTGAGATATAGATAGATAGATTAGATAATGCTTCTTCATCCAGCTTGATTGTACTTAAAAAGGATTGCAATTGAGAGGTCAGCTGTGCCTTGATATTTTCTGACACGTCAGAAATTTGGTAACTACCATGTTGTCTGACAGCAGGATCATTTTTAAACTTCTCTGCCGTGCTGTTACCAAGCATCGTTCCGTAAATGTCAATTGCTGCTGGGAAAATCAGCTTTTCCTCAGTTACATAAGGCTTTTTATTTTTGGCAATGTGGTATGCAACTTGGTATGATGCATCTAAAGCACTTCCATGGGTGGATACCACATTTTTCATTGTAGTTTTTTGTTTATTTCTTATAGATTTTGTTTAAAAAAAAATCTCCTCTTTCTGATCAAATTGCCATGTTTTGTTTCTAAAAATGGCGTCTTAATTATGGACTTATTTCTCTGTTAACAGCAAAGGAAGTGAAACCAAAATCCAAAAAAGTTTCATCATATTTTTTGTTTTTACAGATTTTTCCTGTATGTTGACTTTAGCAGTTTCAGCTTCTGTCTTTTGTTTCAGAACATTACCCTCCCTTGTCAATATGTACCCACCCATTTTTGATCACATAATGATATGGAAAAATATCAAACTCACCAGTGGAATAAACACTGCACAACTGCTTGCTGTAATGACAGGATATGACATATTAAACCAGAAAGCAGGAAAGGTAGTCGTGGCTATAGAAGATTGTCAGCTTAGAATTAAATACATTGTAATGCACTCCTGTATATTGCATCAGCACCCTTGTATCAGCCAGAAAGGTCCATCTGATTAAATAAGTCGCAAAAATAATAAGACCCTACTTAAATTGCGACATTGCAGATCCTGCAATATCAGGCTTCCATTGCAATTTATCAGCTGGGTGGTCGGTTTCCGCTGTCAGCCTCGGACAGCCGAAAAAATTGTGATGGGAGCCTAATATTGCAGGATCTGCAATTTCCACAATATTGCAAATTAAGTAGGGCCTTAGTAATATTAATTTTACAAGAGTAAAAAATGCCTTGCACCACACACCCCTGCAGCACTCCTCCATGGCTCCGAAGAGGGGTCTGCCCCACAGTTTGAAAACCTCTGGGTTAGACACCCTGTCAAGGACGGTCTAGGTCGGGGGGGGGGGGGGCAAACTACGGCCCGCGGGACCGTCCCATCCGGCCCCCGGCCAGTGAGGCTGCCCCCGTCCCTCCCCCAGAGCCGCGCCGCATAGCACTGCGGCCGGGGCTGCGCGCTCCCCGCTACCCTGAGCCGCGCCATGTGGGCAGCACTCCGGGGGCCCGGGCTGTGTCCTCAGCCCCTCCCCTGGAGTCACACTGCGGGGGCGGTGCTCCGGGGGGCTGGGGCTGCGCGCTCCGCCCCTCTCCCGGAGCCACGCCACTGGGGCAGCACGCTGGCGGGCCGGGACTTGCGCGCTCCCTCTTCCCCCAGAGCTGCGCCAGCACTCATGGTAAGGGGGCGGAGGGGGATTGGGGGGTTCCAGGGTGGTGGTTGGGGGGGTAGTCTGGAGGGGGCAGTCAGGGAGCAGGGTGGGTTGGATGGGGGTGGGGTTCTGAGGTGGTGGTTAGGGGGTGGGAGGGTGGATAGGGGTCGGAGCAGTGGAATTGTGTGGGGTCCTGGAAGGGACAGTCAGGGGATGGGAGGGGATTGGATGGGGATTCTGAGGGGGCAGTCAGGGGGCGGGAAGTGGGAGGGGGCCGGATTGGGGGCGGGGCCTTCCCTTACCTGGCCCTCCACGTAATTTTATAGACTCACTGTGGCCCTCGGGCCAAAAAGTTTGCCCACCCCTGGTCGAGGTTGACTTGGTCCTGCCTCAGCACAGAGAGATGGACTAGATAACCTCTCCATGTCCCTGCCAGCCCTACATTTCTAGGAGTCTGATTGTGGGTTGTGTTAAAAGGCTAAAACAGAGATACAAATTTACACAGTCTTCAAATTTCATGAACTTGGGATGTTTTGAAATATAAAATACACAAAATTCAAACCCTTTTGCCAGAATTAAATCAAGACGCATGACAAACCTCTGTTATATTTTCTCACTTAGGAAACTATTTCAAGAGACCAAACTGGATTCATATGGAGAAAAAAGCCTGTATTGCTACGTGCCACACATCAGCTCAGCCACTGCTTCCAACGTGCTAGAACCTGTGTGCATTAGAGTCTGCAAATGAAATGCTCTGCAGCTTTCCTGTACACATACTGGTATATTTACAGAAGAGAGTTTGGATTAATGATTTCTGTTTTCAAAGTTCCTTTTTCCCCCACTAACTTGCATGTGAGGAAATTCCTGACTGTTGCATTCCAAAGTCCTATCTCACACTGCATTTCTTCCCTCTCTGACCCCCATACCCAGTCCAAATTTCAATTACTCTGCAAAAAACAAAAAAGCCATGGCCATTTTGGCAAGGCTTCTCTGACTGAGATAGCATGTACCCAGTGAGTTTGGACACCTCACAATACCACATATTCCCACTGCTTTAGCAGCTCATATTGAATGTTAAAGTTCTTGGATGAGTTTTGCGATGGCAGTATGCCTGGAAGTGGGATTTAGCTGCAGGAAAACACTTCCCAGGTGGAAGCCATTTTCGTGATTCAGGACTACTACTTTGCTATTTCTAAGCTGTTGAGAGAGAGACATGTAACAACTCTGGATATTTATAATTTATGCCTCTGATATGGATATAAACAATTGATTTAAATGAAGACTGTTCAGAATTTGGAATAAGTGTTTCTGTGGTTTCTGGAGATATTATACCTTGGATGTACTTCAGAAATCTGAAATTAGACTCTGAATAGCTCTATTAGTTCCGGAGGTCTGCTCCTATTGTATCAAACAGGAGTTTTTGCTACTGGCAAAAGGATCAGGTAATCAGCTTATGGACTAGACTGTGCCTTTAGGCACAGCTCCAAGCAAGGGGTGGTGGTGTGTAAACTGCACTATCCCAGCAGGTACTGTGACACACCTCTGAGGCACGCTTCTCCATTTGCTCCGTAGCTGGGGTAGTGGTTTAGCAATTTGAATTCTGGTCTGTACCAGCAGCAAGTCATGACACTCCCTGCAACAATTCAGCTGCACCTTGCTGGTGTGTTATGGGATGGTACCAAGGCTTTATCCATTCTCTATCCACCTGCCCTGCCCACTGCAGGGATTAGGTGAACGGTACACCCCACCAATGTGGTCAACTTCATGTATCCTCTCTACATACATGATCATAAATCATTTGAAGGTTATGATGTCTAATATAAGACGAGGTGTGATGTCTAGTGTGTTATTACCATAGAAACAGGGATAAACAATATCATCAATGCATCAAAATGACCACTTTGAAATATTTGCATTCGTTTCTCTGAGTTTATTGACTCTACTATTTCAAGACACAAAATTGGATTTCTTTGTGACCTCAAAGCATGACAGCAATCTAAAGGGTAAAACAAAATCTAGACAGGTATCACTGAAATGCAATAGCGCCAGTGACATTTCTAGTCAAAATCTTGTTCAGCATTAAGATCTCTGTTGAGTGAAATGTGGGTAACCACAGTCTTCATTGCCTTGGCATGTACAGAGTTCTGTGCATGGAAGATTGTTTTGACTACAGATATAGTTGATTGTGCAGCGACTCCTACTAATACAGACACAAACAAGATTTTGTAGATGCTCAGATGCCACTGGGCTCTTGACGAATACATTTTTTCACCCCTGTTGCAATGGTGATCCAATATCTAGTTTATCTACATGTAAAGAAATCCAAATCTTTGTTTGCCAAGATGCTCTTTAGACACGCTCTTCAAAACTGTCCTCACACAGAGGGAGTTTGGCCAGTGACTTGTCCTTTTTGATGGCTACATTGAAGCACAAGCAACTGAGGTCTCTGTGGGTCTCCTTTTCTTTCTCACTCTGGTCATACAGCACTGCTACCAACTACTTTGCTGCACAGAGTGTGGCTTGTCTGTCACTCTCTCCCAGTTTGGCAAGATTTCTGAACCAGTAAGCACCCTTTGTTTTGATGACATTTGTCATAACCATACAGCTAAGGGTAACCTAGAATTTCTCCTTACCTGTAGGGGGTTAAGAAGCTCAAATAATTTGGCCAGCACCTGACCAAAAGAACTAATGGGGAAAAAAGATACTTTCAAGTCTGGGGAGAGGAGGAGAGACTTTGTTTGTGCTCTTTGTTTGTGTGTGTTTTTCTCTTGGGACTGAGGTGGGTCAGAAATGCATCTCCTCCAAAGAATCCTGAACAAGCCTCTAATATTACAAAAAATAGTAAGTTCCTCTATGCTTTTAATTCTTTTGTTACCCTGTAAAGTTATTTTCCATCCTGATTTTACAGAGGTGATTCTTTTACCTTTTCTTTAAATAAAATTCTTCTTTTAAGAACCTGATTGATTTTCACTGTCCTAAAGACCCAGGGATTTTGGTTTGTGCTCACTTTATAACCAATTGGTTAGGATATTATTCTCAAGCCTTCCCAGAAAAGGGGGTGTAAGGGCTTGGGGGGATATTTTGGGGAGATAGGGCTCCAAGTGGCCCTCCCTGAATGTTTGTTTAAATCACTTGGTGGTGTCACAGCTTACCGTCCAAGGCCGAGGGATTTGTGCCTTGGGGAAGTTTTTAACCTAAGCTGGTAGAAATAAGCTTATGCGGTCTTTCATGCGGGTCCCCACATCTTTACTCTAGAGTTCAGAGTGGGGAGGGAACCCTGACAACATTAAATACAATTTTTTCCCCACAACCCCAAATAAGGATGACACAGAGTCACATCCTGCTAATGCACATAGAGCAGGAAGTATGTTGGAGAGATCAGGAGTGAGTGCATCACAAGTTGCATGCACAGGTATTGTGACGGAGTCAGACCAGAAGGATATAGGAGAGTGCTGGAAGGCAGGTACATTAGTCTCAGGATGTGCAGGTCCCTGTTCCCTGGATAGCCAAACAAAGGCTACTCCAGACCAATCAAGACACCTGGGGCCAATTAAGAACCTTCTAGAAAGGAGTAGAAACAGGTAGCCTAATTGGGACACCTGAAGCCAATCAGGGACTGGCTGAATCCAGATAAAAACCTCCCAGTTAGTCAGGTGGGCTGTGGGTGTCAGGAGCTGTGGAAGGAGGTTGTGCTGTTGGTGAGACTGACTGGTGGACAACATATCATCCAGAAGGAAGGAGGCCCTGAGGTAAGGGTGAAGTGGAGTTTGAAGAAGCAGGGACTGCTGTGGGGAAGTAGCCCAGGGAATTGTATTGTGTTTTGTGGATAAAAGGTCAGCCATCTTAGCTGATACTATTAGGGTCCCTGGGCTGGAGCCCAGAGTAGAGGGCGGGCCCGGGCACCCCCACCTTCCATACTGGCCTGTGATGAAGGTAACTCACTAGGTGGTGACTCTTGCCAATTATACTGAGAAAGGGAGGTCCCTCTGGGGCCTGGATGAGTTTCTGAGGCCCCTAAATCTGCCAGGAAGTGCAGGACCCACAAGTACAGACTTGGAGCTTTGTCACGGTATGAAGTGACACTTGTCGGTTATGCTGGTAATGATGCCTGTTTCAGTCCACATTATCTGTGCATTCCATTTTTGGAAAATAATGAACAGCAAAGACCAAAACATCTATATCAGGTGACCTAATTACTACAGTTCCTTTTGGCACCAAGAGACCCAAAAGCCATATTGACACATACAGCATACAGAAGCACCCTTGTGTCCACTTCCTCTTGAGTACGGCGGATAGCGTTCGATGTGTCGGGGATCGATTTATCGTGTCTTGCCTAGACGGATTAATCGATCCCCGAAAGCGCTCCTGTCGACTCCGGAACTCCAGCTCCGCAAGAGGAGTAAGCAGAGTTGACCGGGGAGCTGGCACGGTCGACCCTTCGCTGCAGGGATGGCCAGGTAAGCTGAACTAAGATACTTTGACTTTAGCATAGCTGAAGTTGTGTATGTTAGTTTGAACCCTCCCCCGCTAGTGTAGCCCAGGACTTTGGCTTCTTCAACATTTCTACTGGCCATTGGAAAAACTTCCAGGAGAGAGGGTGTGCATATTGGGTGTGCTTCTACACACACAGGTGCATTTTGAACAATATATTCACAGGGGAGTTTTACAGATGACTACATGTTGGATGCCACATTTAGAAACGTCTTCTTTGGAAGCACAGGGCATCCACCACTCACCTGGTATTTTTTACATCCAACCTCAGATCCTGTCCAGTGCTGTCCTTCTGCAGTTTTCACAGAGTTACTGTTCTCATATCTGTCAAAGACTTCGATTGAAAAATTAGCTTGATCAAATCCTTATAGGACCTGTCTCAATTACTCAGCAGCCAATTAACTGAATCTATGGAATTTGTCTCGACATCCACGGCACCTCTGATGTACATTGTGGTTTCTTTGTTGTCTGCTGTTGGCTCATGGATTATTTCTGTTTAAATTTTCAGCTGATGCCATAATTCATCTTTGTCTGTTTTTTCCAGTGTTCCATCAGCATGGAAGGAGGACACAGGCACAGGTCCTTTTGGGTGACTAAAAACAGTTGCCACAGAGACACCATCTCTGCATTTTGCTAAGGACAGGGCACTGTAGAAAACAAATTTCTGGACTGATAGCTGCTATGATTGACCCTTCCTTGCCAGACTTAAAGTTGGTTGTGTTGGTCATGTCAGCAAATGGCTTGATGCCAGATGTCTTGGCTAGGCTGAAGAAGCTTATATCCCATCAAAATCAAGCACATCTCTCACAAATCTCTCCATTTGTTCTTCACCAACAGCACCTGCTTTTCTCAGCAGAGACTCATCAACATCTGATGTTACAAGCAGTCCAGTAGATATATTGATAAGCAACTCTGGATGTGATTCTGGGTCAAATGGGTTTGTCATATTGTTGATGACATGGTTGGCAAGGGCTATAATTTATTCTTTGCAATGCAGAGACAAGGACTTCTTTGTGGAGTTTATTTTCATTAGGCCACTTCTCTCATAGCTTTTGAATACTGTAAGGGTGCGCAAGACATTGTTACAGTAGAGTGCTAGGAGCGCTCTCCCCCTTGACTCCAGGAAAGGAAGGGGTGCTCATTCCCCCCCACACTCCTGGGAGGGAAAGGGTGCTCATTCCCCCGCCCCCCACTCCTGGGAAGGAAAGGGTACTTTTGGCCATCGTTATCAGTCCCTGCCCTGTTATTGCATATTTCACATGCTGGAGTAATTGGTTCTCACTTTCTGCTCACCTTGTAATGAGACACCTGCTTGCATTATGTAATGCTAATAAGATAGAAACAAGGTATTAGTTATTCATGAGGTATGCATGAGATGCAAATGTTCCTGTTATTTCTCTGCCTGTGTGCCCACGTGCAGTGGGCTCCATCCCGAGCATTGCTCTGATGCGTCGAGCTTTCCCCGTCTCAGTGGCAGCAACGAAGGGAGACCCCGTTGCGGGTGTGCCACTTTTGCTTTCAATAAACTCACTACTTCTATTCAACAGCTGTGTGTGTGCTTCGTTCCTACGGGACACTGAGTACCCTGCAACACATACTCATAGTCTAAAACTATGTATTGTCACCTCTAACACTAATACTGAGCTGTGCACAAGTGTCACTGAATTAAAAAGCTAGTTTCTAGACTATTTCAAAGGCTAGTAGAGCATGATAGGCAATTACAAATTAAAACTTTCTACCAGGCAGACTAGATGCTACATGGTATGTATAAAAGCTTACAAATGGGGAAGCATTACATTAGGAATTCATTTACATTTATCTCTACCCACTATACAGTACAAACCGTGGGCACACAATCTACTGCTACTGGTGTACAACGTGCCGTGAGAGACTTATTTGGTCAGCAAATTTCAACAGAAAATATAGAAAACTATTGTACTTGCTTGTCAAGAATCAGAGGGGTAGCCGTGTTAATCTGGAATTGCAGAAGTGACAGAGTCCTGTGGCACCTTAAAGACTAACTAAAGTATTAGTTAAAGTATAAGGTGCCACAGGACTCTTCAAACTTGCTTGTGAAATCTTGATAATTAAGAATATGAGGTAAAAACTTTTCATGTTAGTATATTGCATTTTGCCATATGCTAAACAGCTTAAACATTTCTGGAGAAAAATACTTGCCCGTACAAAATCAATAAAAATGCTCTAATACATTGCTGCCTGGTAGCTTTGACAAATAGACACCATGGTAAGATGTTGAAATTAAACTTCATCAGTAAAAACTGCAGTCATTGTTACATTGCAGTGTTTCTGGAACCATGCAATTAAATGATACATTCTCATTTTGGGTACCATTGTTTCACCTCACCCACAGTCTTATAGCACCACTTGACAGCTCCACATCATACCTCATCAAAACAAACTTCAAATATGTTTTCAAATTATTTATGATGTAAATCATATGGTGGGTACATCAAGCTCCAAAAACATGGCCCTTTTTGGAGAACTGCCATATGCCTAGATTAGGTTCCCTAATCAGGATTGCCCCCATTTGTGCTAAGTGCTGTACAAACACAGAGTAAGGAAAAGTCTCTGCCCCAAAGAGCATACAGTTTAAATAGACAAGATGCAACAAATAAATTGATGAAGAACAAGTAGAACAGTAACAGGAACATGTTTATACATAGACTAGCTATGGGCACAGGTCGCAAGTTCGGAGTCAATTTGTTTTAACAATACAAAAATACAACAGGCATCAATGATATCAGTAATTCCTTATGACCAACCCTCCAGCTAATATCAGTTGGTAATTTAGTAGCTCTTATTAATATGAGTAGCCATATTAAGGTCAGGGGAGCTATGCACAATGAAGTCAGTGGGATGAGATATGGGTATACCATATGCAACTGAGATCTGAAAGCAGGTTTTCTGCCCTCAGTGCAAAACTGATAGCTAAGAGATATTGCAGAATGACTGATAACTAAAGATGACATGCAAATGTGACAGGCTGTTTTCTCTGTATTTACTATTTAGTTCACATGCAGAAAATCAACACCTTATACAGTACAGGTCCAAAGGGTGTAAAATAATACAGCACACAAATAAAAAAGGGAAAGCATACAAGCTTTAATCTGAACCAGGTTAAAAACAAATCTGTTGTAATCGCAGTGCAAAGTTTGGGAGCTGTTAGATATTATATAACCTGCCCACAGATATTACTAGACTACCTGGCCCTTGATATGTTATCATGTCTGAATGCCCTTTATTCAGTTGCAGAAAATGGATTATAATACAAAGAGAATTTAGGCTGCTGCATACTAAAGCTTGCTTAAGGGGCTATGCTCCTTGTAAACTACCCTGTTTTATGCCATTTTACAGCTTTTAAGTTCAGCTTTCTTAGTACCTAATAAAATCTGCTGATTTCCCATTCTTTTTACTACCTTCATAACAGAGCACAGCCCCTGACTATTCTACCATGCATATTTCAGCATACTCTAAATACTTTTTCTGGCCCCCAATTCAGGAAAGCACTTAAACCTGTGCTAAAATATTTTCCTGAATCACTATAACATATGGCCGGCCTGGTACACAGATACGGGGCCATCTACAATGCAAGAGTAAATCATGGGAGAGCAAAATTATGCTGGAACTGGGTCTAATGACATGGTTGTTCCTATGTCATAAATGTACTCTCAGGAGGGCAAAATATCATGACCCAAATTAGAATTTGGTGAAAACGTGGGCATTAGCACCCAGCTCTGTTATGAAAAGTGCCTCAGGACCTTCAGTGCTCACAAGTGTCTGGGATCTTGTTTTTACATCACATTCTGATGAGGAACCTCCCAATCAAAAAGAGAACAACTTGTCTGGGCCTGAGACACCTTATGCACTCACTGAAATCATCAGCAGCAGCTGGTGCACAACACCTCTCCGCACTGTGCTAGCCTACAGAGCAGGGGTAGGCAACCTATGGCACGGGTGCTGAAGGCGGCACGTGAGCTGATTTTCAGTGGCACTCACACTGCCCAGGTCCTGGCCATCGGTCTGGGGGGCTCTGCATTTTAATTTAAAATTTTAAATGATGCTTCTTAAACATTTTAAAAACCTTATTTACTCTACATATAGAACTAAACTATTGTTGTATTATAGACTTATAGAAAGAGATTTTCTAAAAATGTTAAAATGTATTCCTGGCACACGAAACCTTAAATTAGAGTGAATAAATGAAGACTCGGCACACCACTTTGGAAAGGCTGCTGACCTCTGCTATAGAGAATACCTTGTGGAGGAAGAGAAGGAAGGCAGAAGTGTCATAAGAGTCAAGAATGTACAGGCTGGTTGAGCAGATGACTGTGTGCTGCTGCTGTAATAAGCCTGTGATCTGTCTGATCCCTACTGAACTCTCTGAAGGAAAGGAGCACTTCAAAGATAGGTTTGCACCTGGTGGGTCTTGGTGTGCATGTATCATGCCTGTTTCAGGACACTGCAAGTGAAACATGACAAGAGGACCTAGTAGATAGCAAACCTATACTCCAAGTGCTGCATTGATTTGCTTTGGTCTGGGGTACAAGAAAGCAGCTCACTCATTTAACCCATTAGATCAGTATAAAATTAAGATGTGCCTTTTAAAAATGTATAAATTAAGTACACTCTCATATCAATCCCTTTTGTTATTTGTTCAGGCTAATATATATGGCAGCACATATAGACTACAGTACAGCATACTGTAGCTCTGATACAATACTGGTATCGTGTTTTGGGTTTTGTTTTGTTTTTTTTAAGTATGCACAACATCCAAGTGTGCTTTATTCCCCTCAGAGAACTAGCAAGCTGGAAAATGCAAACTAAGGATAAGTTGCCTCAAGAAGAATATTACATCCATGCTTTACACAGAACAAACTCGTATATCCTTGCTCAAGCTGATCAGCATGTTTTCCTTTGGATGTAGGTTTCTTTAAAAAAAAAATAAAAGCGCACGATTGCGGCACTATGAAAGAGGATCCTACATGCAACAACCTTAACTGTGACGATGCTTTTGCCTAGTAATATATAGCACAAACTGAGCCAAAATTTGCTCAAAATCTGTAACACTAGCATAGTTCAGGGAGCAAAGAACTAGGATTTGGTGTATGAAAAAGCATGCCCTGAATTCCATGGCTGAATTTCATTCTAATTTTCCCCCCTTGTATGATGTGATATGGAACGGCAATATACTTACCAACATTCTTCAAAAAGCAGCTATAAATAGCAGGTGCTGACTTGAGAACTAAACCTCAGCTGATATTTCTTTGATAATGCTAGTAAAATGCCTTACTTCTGCAGCAACACAAAAACATGCTTGAAACCGAAAACTCTCTAAAAAAAACCCAAAGCCACAAGTTTATGGGAATTATTCTTGAGTCTGTGGTTAAGAGCAAAAAAACAGACTTTTATCCAGTGACAGCTTCAAAATGCGGTGATCTGAGCAGCCACTGAAAATTAAAGGACCATCATTAAAGTTATTTAACCTGAAATGCTTAATTTTGAAAGATGGAAAATTTCAGTATTGTTACATTTAAAGCTACCCTGGAAGAAGAGCTAATTACGTGCGGTTATTCTGGGTCATCCTCTAAGTTACTATTTTATTCTAATGATAATTTATATTAGTATAGATCAGAGGTAGGCAACCTGTGGCATGAGTGCCAAAGGTGGCACACGAGCTGATTTTCAGTGGCACTCACTTTGCTCGGGTCCTGGCCATGGGTCCAGGGGCTCTGCCTTTTAATTGCATTTTAAATGAAGTTTCGTAAACATTTTTAAAAGCTTATTTACTTTACATACAACAATCGTTTAGTTCTATATTATAGACTTATAGAAAGAGACCTCCTAAAAACGTTAAAATGTATTACGGCACACAAAACCTTAAATTAGAGTGAATAAACGAAGACTCGGCACACCACTTCTGAAAGGTTGCCGACCCCTGGTATAGACCAGGGATCAGCAACCTTGGCATGTGGTCCCCCAGGGTAAGCACCCTTGGCGGGCCTGGCCGTCCATTGGACCGGAGTGGCGAACTGCAGCCAGTGGGAGCTGCGATCAGCCGAACCTGTGGATGCGGCAAACAAACCAACCAGCTGGGCTCACCAAGGGTGCTTACCCTGGGAGGCCACATGCCAAGGTTGCCGATCCCTGGTATAGATCAAAGACGATTGTTGGAAAGACACTGGTAAAATGCTTTCATTTCATCAAGTTTTTTCCTTGATGTTTCAGTGTCCTTTCTGTTAATAAACAGCACCAATCATTCTAACGTCAGTTCAAATGGCTTCCTCCTGAACATCTTCCTCTGCCCTGCAAACTGCTCCTATGAGTCACTATGTCACATGATCATCCAAAGAGCAATTTATGAATTAAAAGACTGACTGATTTCCTCATTGGCTTCAACAATTGCGAAAGCTGAGATTTTCTGACCAGATGAAGGGATCATGTTTAATAAATCTGACACCATACATGAAAGCACACTGTTCTTTCTGGCTACCATTCTTATCTAAACTAAGATAATCTACCATGCATTTATAAGGCACCCATCCACTGTTCCCTCCTGCATACACACATCCAAACCCCTGCGCAGACGGCAAAACACCACGCGCACAAAAATTTGCCCAGAAGAATTTTTTTGCGCACAGGGCCTGTCAAAAATTAGAGGGAACATTGCATACATCTCTCTGGGATCAGTGTGCCACATACACACTTACATTTTCTAACAACAAGCTCCAAACCAGTTAACTATATGGATCAGCCTTTGGACATCTCTAACACCAAGGCTTAGTTTTCTATCACGAACTGTGGTGACACGTGGGAAGCTTTACAGCACTGAAACTTGCTGCACTCAGGGTGGGGTTTTTTCACACCCCTGAGCAAGAAAGTTGGAATGCTGTAAATTGCCAGTGAAGACAATCCCTAAGAATAAGCTGCCTCAAAAAGATTATTATATACACGCTTTACACAGAGTTGTGAGCAAACTCATATATCCTTGCCCAAGCTGATCATTGTGTTTTCCTTTGATGTAGGTTGAAAAAAAAAAAAAAAAGAGAGAGCACAACTGCTGCACTATGAAAGAGGATCCTACATGCAACAACCTTAACTGTAATGATAATTTTGCCTAGTAATATATAGCACAAACTGAGCCAAAATCTTCTCAAAATCTGCAACAGTAGCATAGTTCGGGGAGCAAAGAACTAGGATTTGGCATATGAAAAAGCATGCCCTTAATTCAACAGTTGAATTTCATTCTAATTTTCCCCCCTTGTAAGATGTGATATGGAACTGCAATATACTTATCAGCATTCTTCAGAAAGCAGCTATAAATAGAGGTGCTGACTTGAGAACTAAACCTCAGCTGATATTTCTTTGATAATGATAGTTAAAAGTCTCACTTCTGCAGGAACATTTAAACACAACAAGTGGACACTGCCCAAATGCACCGACAGTATGCAGGAACTGGGGGAGGGGGCGGGGCAGCAGGGCTCTAAATTGGGCACCATGAAGACACAACTCCAGGGGACACCCAGGCCGACCCTATGGATGCTGCTGGGGAAAAATCTTCTGACTGTTGAGTACACACCTGATTGGAATTGACATGAATGAGCACTTGAAGAAGAACAGAGGATTACTGAGCGCCAAGCTAAACTGGTTTTGAAAACAATTTTTCAACACTTGTAGTGTGAGAAACAATCGGGGAGCAGGCTCAGATGTGCTAAACCTTAGGAGCCAATGATCAAATGGTGTCTGGCCCGACCCTCAGGACAAAATGATACCAATGGCCACTGTCTTCAACGGGGCTGTTCTGCGTGGGCACAGGAGTCTCCCCATATGGATCCTATCGTAAGATCTAGCCACAAGTTTGTAACTAGACTGTAATGTAACATAGTTGAATCGGCACACAGCGTGTCCACCCCCGCCATATAGTTCCCAACAGTACTGGAATACCATGTAAAAGCCTGGCTGGAGAGTGGGGTTGTGGCAGGGCTGTCAGGCCATAACTGGAACTGAAATATGACAGATTTGCTGTTGGGAACCCTGAAAAAATCCGTGCAATCTAATTAGCCAGTCCTCCTATCCTCTGAATGGGAGAACATCCTGTAGTGCACTTGCCCCAAGTGTTATAGTCATTACTCTTTAATCATATCCTCGCAGTATCTTGTATGCTCACTGCACTAGTCCTTCCATCCAGTTCTATGAAGTGTCTCACATATTCTGACCCCTTGCATACATGCTGGAATTCTTAAATTTTTTTGGCATCGTGATCTTTGCAGGCCAACCTCCATGATCCAGAACAACAGTGACCACTCAGGCCTGATGATCACAGGGTAATCAGATTGGCAACTGGGAAGCATTGGGGCATTACAGTCAACAGCCAAACTGGCCACGTGGACCCCGATGGATTCTGGGATTGGAAAGCTATGTAGCCATGGAGAGGGAAATGGTATTTGAAAAACACCTGTAATCCAGTTCAATTCAGGAGCATCTGAAGCAGTGTGGGGACAAAGCTCAGATTTTCCTAGACCACACTGATACAAACACAGTCGTGCAAAGTGGCAGGTGTGGACAGGCAAACAAAGATGATGTCTGATACTTACTTGTGCTAGGAAAAAAAAAGCCTTGTGTGAACGTTCGGAGTCATGTTAGACGGACTCATTGTTCTGTCTGTTGCATAAATGGGCATTGAGGGGAAACACAGAGGAAGAGCCCAAGCTGGATTCAGGCCATGCGGACAGAGCTATAAATGACAAATCACTCACTGGCAGGGGATACAGCTCATCGTATTTATACCCCAGATAACACAGAATGCTTTCACCTAATCTACTCCCTCTTTGCTGTGACCTTGATTTGTACTCAGCAGCGGCAGGTTAGACTGATTCCTATTGAGAGGAGGCTTCTGTTTTTCAGCAGCTAACGCTCAGCCGCTATCTAATTCCCCATTAATACAGGCGTCTTGATAAGTGCAAATGTCTGTGGGCCAGACGCTGAGCTGGTGTAAATCAGCACTGCTTCACTGAAGTCAGGGGAGCAATGCTAGTTTACACCAATTCAGCAGTTGGCCCCATATCTTGGACATATAAGGGTGATATTTTTATATCTGGTCCTAGACATATAATTAGTCTTGCAATGATGGCCCCCCCACATAATAAAGTTTCCCTGCCTCCTGCAGGCTGTGAGCACCTTTGACAATAAGCATCAAGGAAGCAGAGCGATTGTTATTACTGATTCCCAGTGCCTAGCAAGGGATTATTCACCCAAGTGCAAAAAGGGCAGCTTAGACCAGGAGAGTAAACGAAATCCAGAGCTCACCGATAAATGATGCCTTTCTCGTGGAGAAACATGAGGGCTGAAATAATTTCTGCAGCATAGAAGCGGGCTCGAGCTTCGTCAAACCGACGGGACTTCTGAATATGGAACATCAAGTCCCCACCATTCACAAACTCCATGACGAAGAACAGGCGATCCTTCACGGACACACAAACATAACATGGACAAAGAGCATTAATCAGCATATCTTGTCCCATGCAGAAATGAATTAAAATCTAAACTATTCTCCCCAAAACAAAAGCAGAAAAAACATCATGAGATGCTGAAAAATGTGATCTTTCCAGGGAAGTTAAGTCAAAAACTAGAAGATCTGTCTAGTCCCCTCCTCCCCCAAACATCTCAATAATGAAATATGTCCATTTGGTCTGTACATATGATCAGATGCAAACTTACAAAAAGTCTCCTAGAGAACTTAATAGATGATTATAACCTTTCTATAGGCTTTTATTAACCACCTCAATCTGATTTAATAGAGAATTATATCCCTTCTGTAGATATCTCTGGATGGCTCAAAAGATCTATAGAAAGTATCTCAATCTTTATTAGATGATGTGGCTTCTTAAAGTAGAATTGTATTCGAATTTCTATAGATCGTCTACTAATTTTATCCCTTACTATATTCTATAGGGATTTGATACACCGTTACGTGTACACATGATGCAGTAAAAGTAATGTAGAAGTACATATTGTAATACTTTCAATTCTAAGACTTCAATTTCCCCTTTATTCAGGGAATAAGTGGTGACTGTCAAACTAAAGACATAAATACACTAGATTTGTGAGCATAATTATGCCATGTTTGCACAGATTGTTTTCAGGGCATAGCTTTACCATTTTAAAGGAAAGGTTATAACAATAACGATGTCACATCAAGAGGATCCTTAGAATCTGCTTCAGAGAATTTTTATTGCTTTACAAGCTAGGATCATGGAAACGGTCTTTAAAACCTTGAAATGTCAGCCTTTCATAATGTTGTTGATTAATCTACAGACCTTTGTTGGATGTGGGAGCTGATGAAGACTAAGTATACAGTAAAGATTCTGCTGTGTGAAAGTGCGTGAAAGTGGACTACGTAATTCCTTGCAGTAAATGAGCAGAGATTCGCTGAACTGATGCTGTTCTTTGAGCTCCTATATTTTTGCAGAGGTTTATAAATG
This sequence comes from Dermatemys mawii, assembly GCA_007922305.1. Classification (NCBI taxonomy): domain Eukaryota; kingdom Metazoa; phylum Chordata; order Testudines; family Dermatemydidae; genus Dermatemys; species Dermatemys mawii. Next base: position 83,985,450 of record ML677332.1, read on the forward strand.
TGGAAAAAGCTGTTGAATATGCAGTTCATGCAGCTGGATCTCCAATTAAGCAAACTGGACACAAAAATGAAGATTTTGCATGTGCAAAATTGGTGCATGCTCTGTTTTGGGGGGGCATAGGGAGGAGAGAATGCAGTCCAGTGTATGCAAAAAAATTGCATATGAAAATAAATCAAAGGCTTGTTTGAGCCTGGCTTGAAATTTGCCTCCATGTTTAAACATCATTTTGTTTTATTCTTCTAATTGTTTCATCACAAAAGTTCTCATTCTGAACCACAGAAAAGTCCTGTCTGGAAAGTAAATAGAGGATTAACTTGAGAAAGTTTGATTTCTTTATGACGCTTTTTTGACCTGGCCGTCTCCAAATCCCCCTCCCATGACTGAGCATTACTAATCTAGGACCTGAGGTTTTAATCTCATCTCTAAATTCTGGGTGTTTGATCCTCTTCAGTCTCTTGCATCTCACCAGCTTTAAATGACCACTGGCATTATTATCTTGAGATGCACACAGGAGGGAAAAAAAAAAAAAAAAAGCAAACCAGGAATCCTTTCATTTTACAGCTGGCTCTGAAGACATAAGAGGGAAGCCAAATGGCTTGTGACTGGCGATAACAGCATTCCTCTCATCACCTGCATGGGTCTTTGTTAATCTGCTGCTAGAGTTGATGGGCTCTTTCAGCTCTCTCCAGAAGCAGCAAAGTTAAGGTAGATGTGCCCCCAGACCCGGAAGTCTGGAAATACTCAGCCACCATTTGAAACTACTGTGGGGAAAACCATCAGACCACAAGAGCCTTAAATGATGTTTGAAATCCATACAAATGACAATGACCCTTTACTGTTTCCCTCTTGGTATGATATTAGGGCTCGTCTACATGGGGAAATAGCCTGGAATAGCTATTGCACACTAGTTCCCAATGAGAATACTCTTATTCCTCACTACAGATGGCTTTGTGTGGTTTACCTTAATCCATATGTACATAGTTCTGGGTGAAGTAATAAACTGCCAATCAAATAAGAATAACCAACGCTCCCAATTTGAGAAATACCGTCAAGGTAAAAGTTGACCTGAAAAAAACCTAGTCTCAACAATAGTAAGCAAATGCTTCCTTGACTCACTGGATTAAACTACACTGCATAAAAGGTACTCTTAATATGAAATAAGTGTATGCACACACAGTTTTATTAGGAAAGGGTATTCAGAGCATTTAAAATTAGGGACCAGCATATTATGAAATGTCCATGAACTGTGTGTGTGTGTGGGGGGGGGCAATGGTTACATAGAAAATGGCTTTAATAATTAAAAGTTAGGGGTAGATTATCTGGCACTCCACAGCAATGCTTGGCACACCTAGAGGATGGGCAGGGATAGAGAGCTTTATATCACTGTTTTGCCTCTCCTGACTTTGGGCTCTCAGCACAAGTTAGGGCAGTTTCAGTGCAGCTCTAATTCATACCGGTGAACAAAAGCTCCCAAGGAGCTACTCTGCAGGCCATGGCTGTCCACTCTTCACTTGGGAATGGCCCCTGTACTGAGGTGAGGCAGAGAGGGAGGGAAAAGTCTTCATCTGCTAGTTTAAGACAGTTTTCAGCCCACTTCGAGTTGCTGGATAGGTGCAAATGGGAGTGAGGATAGGCTGAGGATTCGACTGTGCTTTTAACAGAGAGGCACTGCTAAAATCCTCCTCAGTGTTTTACATGCTGTCTCAGAAGAAGCTTTTTCTGATCTGTTATCTTTGTCTGACACTGGCAAGAAGAAGAAATTAAGAATTTGAGTCAACAGGAAACAGTGACGTTAGAAGCTTCACAGCAACAGCAGCCACAACAGGAAATCCTGTTGCACCATTTTGGATTAGAATCAACAATCAACAAAGCCACAGTGCCAACTGTTACTGTAAATTAAAGAAATAATTCAATGAAATAAAGTGAGCTGGGTCAAAAGGGTTTGTTTTCCGGCTGTAGATTCCTCTGCAGGATAATTCAGTTTATTTCTCATCTTGCTTACTAAGCTGGCAGGAGTTAGGAACAGGGCTGGGCAAATAACAGTGGTGGTGAAAGCGAAAAACAAAAAGGAATTTGAGATCAATTTTTTTTAAAAAAATTATTGACAAAACCATAAAAGCTGCAAAAAAAAAGTTTCAGATCAAATCAAATGTTTTAGATAGCACCACAAATGAAATTTTTCTGGATTTCTGCCCCCCAATTTGTTTTCCAGCCAAAACGATTCGCTGAACTGAACCCATGTTTGTAAATAGTTTTGGTCGACATGAATCTGCATTTTTTGGTGAAAAAAAATGTTTATGGAAACACACAAAATTCCCCAGCTCTAGTCAAGAGAACTGTGGGAGCTACATGCGCTGTCCCTAATGAGGGGGCCTCATGTAATTCTCATGCACCTCCTTCTTTTTGCTTGGATAGGCACCGTGGGGCTTTGAAGGGAATTTCTTCCAGTTAGGCCCTGATTCTGCAAGATACTCTGGGTAGATTTCCAAGGGTTCTGTGTGGGTACTGAGCATCTTGCAGGATTACGATTAGGATTAAGGGTATGTCCACACAGCCCATGAGAATTAGCTATCCCGCCCAAGCCGAGAGGCTTGGGTTAGCAGGGCTCGTGCCAGCATTTTGAAAATAGGTGTGTAGACTGTGCTTTGCAGATGCAGCTCTGGATTGAGCTTGGGCTCTGAAACCTACTCCCTCAGGTGTCAGACACCAAGCTCCAGCCCAGCCAAAATATCCAAGTGCTGCCTACACAACTATTTGTAGAGCGCTTGCATAAGCCCTATTACCCCAAGTCTGCCAAACCAGGCTGTAGACACACCCCTTCAGATTAGAGGCTGGGACACTGATTCCTAGGACTGTCTGGGGCACAGAAGTGTGTAGAATCTGCCTGAGAAAATAAGTTATAGTTGCATAGCATGGAACAGCAAATGAGATACACTTGTTCTCCAAAGCTTGGCACATACCTATAACCATGTTATAGCTCACCTTAATTGATTAAGCCACTTAAAGTTGGTATGGCAACATTCACCTTTTCATGTTCTCTCTCTGTGTGTACACATATATACACACCTTCCTACTATGTGTTCCACGCTATGCATCTGATGAAGTGGGTTCTAGCCCATGAAAACTTATGCTCAAATAAATTGGTTAGTCTCTAAGGTGCCAAAAATACTCCTCATTCTTTTTGCAGATACAGACTAACACGGATACTACTCTGAAACTCTTCAAAAACTGTTACAGCTGGAGTTGGCTGGAAAATGGAGATTCCTTCTTGTGAAAAATTTCATGTTCTGGGGGGGGGGCCGAAAACAACCCCAAACAGGACAAAACTTTCAGGCAGAAAATGAAATTGACAAGATTCCTTCCAGCTAAGGCAATCTGATTTCAATTTTCCCCCATTTTTTCATTAGAATTGTAATTTTTCCACAGACGATTTCAGTTTTGCAAAACAGACATTTTCCATCAAAAAAAAAAAGTTATGTTGGAGAAGTCCTGACCAACTCTGGCTATAACATAACACAGCTGTAAGACAGTTAGTGTCCACACACAAAATGGTTACGAACTGTGTGAGATCAGCATCAGTCCAGAAACTTGCCTTAAGCAGTCTATCTTGTCTGTAGCTCAATGACAGACTTCTGGCATGAACTCCTCACCTCTGCTCAGAACCCTTTATGCTGAGTTAAAGAGCAGAAGTGGCATAAATGGACCCTAAAAATCCCAGTTCAGGACAGAAGCCAATTCCCTGGATACAGGGATGGACTAAGCGGTAAGGCAGCCTCAGGGAGACCGCCCTCATAATCCCTCATGTAGGGGGCATATCAGGAGCGTATCAGGGCAGGGATGCATCAGAGTGTGCTGCAGAGATTCTGAGACGTGATAGGGATTATAGAACAGCCCCAAGGAGGCTGCCCTACTAGATAGGCCTCCAGATCTGTATAAATTACACTGGGGCCTACCCTGCCCTCAGAGCAGCCCATGACTGAAAGGGTACAAAGGTGGCTTAAGGCTGCATTACACCCCGCTCCCTTTAGGCTGCACCGTATAGACTCTAACCCTGAAGTTGCCACAGGCCTCAGTCCTGCAAAACAGATCCAAGCAGGCAGACCCCATGCAGGGGACATTTTCACTGTCTGTTCCCTCCTTGAAAGTGCTTTACAAGAGTACTCAGCAATTCACTCTTTACACATTGGAAGCCAACACATAAAAGCTGCCTCCATGCAGGGTCAGGTCTGTCTTTGTTCAATAATGGACTTTTATTAGTTCATAAATAAATAAGCAGTAAATAAGTGCAGGGGTTGGACAGCTGGTAAAAGTATTATTATAATGACATCTCAAGGGCAGTTGGTTCGCCGCAGGGCTCCTCAAAACTCCTGATGTTATTTATTTATTTATTTTTGCATAGCTCTGTGACCTCACACAACCCTACTCACTTTAAGTCTTGGCTGGAAGCTTGGAAATGAACAACTGTTTTCTAAATACCATGCTGATAAAAAACACAGGTTTAACTTCACCAGCATTACAGTGCTCTAACTACAACAGGGTCCAGCTGCACTAGAGCACTGAACAGGCACAGGCCAGATTTGACAAATTTCACAATTTTTCTTCCAACAAAGTTATGAGTCAATAATTTGACTGATCCTCTTTGCAACTCTCCCCAACCGCACCCACTAAACCAGTCCTGAATCCTAATGAGCTCTGACATTCTAAACTAAGAGGTTTTCACAGTTACAGAGGATAAACTGATAGAATGGATAGTACTCGGCAGCAGTCCAGAGTAAGAAGGGATTAGCAGCAGCAGCAGCAGCGGGAGAAATGAAGAGAGAAGTCACTAATACAATCTTTCTTTGAAAAGTGTTCTGAAGTAGATGTAATTTTTGAGCCAGGTTCCCAGATGACTGCAGTGGAGCTATACTGATTATATTGACAGGTTTCAGAGGAGCAGCCGTGATGGTCTGTATCCGTAAAAACAAACAAAACAAAGAGGAGTACTTGTGGCACCTTAGAGACTAACCAATTTATTTCAGCAT
>ML677332.1:83990873-84047483 GCA_007922305.1 Dermatemys mawii
GCTTATGCTGAAATAAATTGGTTAGTCTCTAAGGTGCCACAAGTACTCTTTTTTTTTTTTTTTAAACTGATTATACTGACCTTCAAGGCCTTTGCTTTCAAGTCAGAATAATTGACAGAGATAAGCCGTCATGTCCACTCCAAACTTTGTCATAGGAATTGTTCATACACATTAGCTATGGCTCTTAAATACAGTCAAATTGATGATAGCCAATGGCACACGGTTTAGCTAGCCATTTGGATATCTTGTGGGCACTGACAAGGACTACGAAAATTCAGCAATTAACAGTTAATTGCAAACTGATTTTGTTGCAATTTCATTGGATATTTTACTTGCATGCTTAAAACTTCAACCACTCCATAAGTTCATGCTACTATCAGCAACAATTTATGCCTAGGAGAAATGAAATTGCAGCATGCCATAAATAGCATTTTGTAGCCCTTGGGTTATTGGTACAGCAAAAACAGAAATGAGCTGCTGTAAACCTAAAGGCTGTAAACAGCTGGGATTTATTAATTTTTTATGTTTTTGTTATCTTTATTTAGCCAATGAACGCATAATGAAAAACTAACACATTTCAGAAATGACAGAGTAATGCTGCATTTATTTCTCCAAAGCAAGCAAAATAATGCACAGTGACTGTCCTTTGAGAGGGCACAGGACTTCCTGTCATTAAAAGAGTTTAATCTAGGGGTTTGCGTGGCTTATCTTTAGTGAGTACATTTCAGAGAAACACACCTCAGTTTCTCGCTCTGGACCCGCTCTTACAACAATGAATTACTGACGTCACAGTCCCACCTCCAGGAACTGCTGAATCATCATTTGACAGTGTTTTGTTATTTTACATGGCTGACAGCAGGCACAAGACCAACTTCCGTTCACTGTACTCCTAAAATAACTGATTACCTAAGGAAGCTCCCTTGAGGCACAGACAATTAAACCAGTTCTTTCCAGCCTCCTGTAACATTTCTCTGGTGTCTGAGGCCTTAGAGCTCTAACTTGTGAGTGTAGCCAACTCACTCCCCATCCACACTGGCAAAGCACGTAGAGCGCTCTGACTCTGCTAGAGCGTGCCACAGCACCAGTGTGGACGCCCTGGTCTGTTAATGAACTCTGATCAGCCTCCAGAAGTGTCCCACAATGCATGTTCTAGCCACTCTGGTCATCACTTTGAGCTCTACTGTCCTGCCCTCAGGTGACCAGCCTTAGACCCACCCTTTCAATTTTCTGGGAATTTTGAAAATCCCCTTTGTGTTTCCTCAGTCAGGCGTGGAGTGCTCTGAGAGAATCTTTCCAAGTGACCATGCCTCCATGTGCCAGGAGATCCCCAGTATGGAGCAATGGCGAGGTGCTGGACCTTATCAGTGTTTGGAGCGAGGGAGCTGTCCAGTCCCAGCTGTGCTCCAGCCATAGGAATTACGACACATTCGGGAAGATATCAAGGGACATGATGGAAAGGGGCCATGGTTGGGACACAGTGCAGTGCAGGATTAAAGTGAAGGAGCTACGGAATGCCTATCACAAAGCCTATGAGGCAAACGGCTGCTCCGGTGCTGCCCCCGTGACCTGTCATTTCTACAAAGAGCTGGATATAATACTTGGGGGTGACCCCACCTCCACTTCGAGGACCACTATGGACACTTCAGAGCCCAGTCCAAGATGTCAGGAGGAGGAAGAAAGCAGGAGCAAGGGTGCTGAGGTGGAAGAAGACACCCCAGAATTCCTAGATTCATGCAGTCAGGAGCTTCTCTCGAGCCAGGAGGAAGGTAGCAAGTCACGGCAGCTGGTGCTTGGGGAAGGACAAACACCAGAAGAAGTTCCCAGTAAGCGGCTTATTTTTTGGGAAGTTATTTGGTGCGGGCTCTTGGGGCGAGGAGTGTTAGGGCTGCATGCATGCCAGATGTGGAACAAGGTGTTGATGTGATCTCTCACATCGTGGTAATTGGCCTCAGTGATCTCTTCAAAGGTTTCATCCAGAACTTGGGCAATGCACTTGCACAGGTTTATTAGGAGAGCCACTGTGCTCTTTGTCCCAGTAAGGTTAACAAGTCTGTGCCACGAGGGGCGGTGGTACCATTTCTGCACACAGACAACCTGCATATGGGACAGGGTGGAAGCCGCACTGTAATAGAAGACCCTCCCTTGCTTCCCAGGTGACCCTCCGCAGCAAGATATCTTCCAGAACAAACTCTTGTGGAAAATGTGGGGAGACTGTTCAGTGTAGGTGTTCAGTGTAGGTGCTCCCTGCGGCTACTGGCTCTCTCCAAGGCACAGAAACCCAGAGGACAGTACAGCCATGAAATAATCAGTGCCCCTTGACTCTGTGCTTACTCACCATTTTGGGGCTCCCATGGGTTATGTGCACTCGCTTTGGGATGGGTAAATTATGCTACTGTGCAGACTGTGCTTGCCCTTAAGTACGGGGGAATCGTTGCTCTGTCTGGTGTGAACAGTGCTGCCTCTGTTAAGTGTTGCATTTTGCCTTTAGAGATGCAACCTTGAAATCTCAGCCGTCTGTGTTATCCCCGGCTGAGAGACTGCAAAAAATCAGAAAGAGGCCACATAAAAGCAAAAAAGACATGCTGCATGAAGTAATGCAGCAGTCACTTAACGAGAATCTAAAGGTGCAGGCGCGGAGGGAGAGTGAAAGGAGGATCCACCAGAAGAATGAGGGGAACTGGCAGAAAAACGCGGTCTTCCGGCAGCAAAGCATGGATCGGCTAATAAGCATCATGGAGCGCCAAGCGGACTCAATCCAGGCGCTTGTAGCCATGTAAGCAGAGAACTACTGTGCCCGCTCCCCCTACCGCCCTAGTCCCAAACTCTTTCCCTTGTGCCCCCATGTCACCTTCAACCCACTTTTCCCAACATCCTGGTTCTTACCGCCCCAGCTTCCTACATCCGCGTCATGCCTTTCCGGGCCAGCCTACATTAATGTCAATGAAAAGCCCACGGAGATCCACAAGCGCCTGAAGAACCATAAAGAAATATCCCTTCCGATTAATGTACTCGGAGACTAGGTGGGCTGGTGCTAGAATTGGAATATGCGTCCCATCTATCACCCCTCTGCAGTTATGGAAACCCATTTGTACAAAGCCAATCACAATGTCATGCACGTTACCCAGAGTCACAGTTCTTCTGAGCAGGATGTGATTAATGGCCCTGCAAACTTGCATCAACACGATTCCAACGGTTGACTTTCCCACTCCAAACTGATTAGCGACTGATCGGTAGCTATCTGGAGTTGCCAGCTTCCAGACTACAATACCCACCAACTTTTCTCATCCAAAAGTTCTGCAACCACTGCTCGTCATCCCAGACTTGCATGACAATGTGATCCCACCACTCAGTGCTTGTTTCCTGAACCCAAAAACAGTGTTCCATGGTGGTGAGCATGTCCGTGAATGCCACAAGCAACCTCGTGTCATATGCGTTACGCAAGTTGATATCATCGTCGGAGTCCTCAGGGTCAGTTTGAATCTTAAGGAGTAACTCGACTGCCGAATGTGATGTGCTGGCAAGACTCGTCAGCATGTTCCTCAGCAGTTTGGGCTCCATTCCCACAGCCCAAAAGAGAAGACAGAGCGCACTGCACAAAAAATGTTGCAAGATGGCGCCAAATGTGCCCAGAGACAGTTAACGCTTTGTTAGCGCATGAGAACGCACCCAACTAAATCACAATATCTGTGTATTTTCTTAACCCCTTCTGTGTAGTGGAAACCTTGTCTGCTGCAGTAATTTTATGAGGTTCAAGTCAATCTCATTCGTCCCTCTGGGACACTGCACCCTCTGAGGTACCGGAAGGCTCCTGGACGGTCGCCCCAGCCCAGGAAAGGCTAACGCCAAGCCCAAAGGTCTGTTCAGGCCCTTCCTTTGGGGCACTATTTTATTCTTCAGTACAAAAGTTAAACAAGGCTATTCTCTTGACCAAAGCAGGCTGAAAAGCCTTTTCCCCCCACTTCTCTCTTCCCTGCTCCTGGGGCCAGCAACAGGAAACCCTCCCGCAGCGTTCCTTTTCAATGGAACCATTTGCTGGCTTTTATAATCACCTGATCAATCTCAGCCAGGAGGCAGCTGATCCATCACAGGTGAGGTTGGGCCCAACTCCTCTTACAGGGCTGCCCACGCTGCGACACGTACTTGCTGCAAACTATATGCTGCTCCTCCCACTCCCTTGAGCTCGAGTACAGACCCTTCCTGGGTTACGCAAGACCCAACTTACGCAAATCCGAGCTTACAGAAAGTTCCGTAAGCTAGAAATAGAACTTTTTTTACTCTCCTCATAATGGTCGGAGATACGTTTCCAACTTATGCAAAATTCGACTTATACAAGGCGTTCCGGAATGGAACGCTTGGGTAAGTCAGGGAGCATTTGTACATCTTAAATGACATGAAGATTCTATGGTGAATTCATCAAATGACCACAAAATTCTACCCTGAATGCACACACAGGAATGATTTTATTGCTGCTTATTTATTCATTTCTATTTCATGAAAAAAATGAATCCCAAAATCTAGGGGTCTCAGCACGGAGTTAAACAATAAAAGCGCACACACACAAAGATCCTCTGAGTCCTTATCCATAAAGTAAATACTTCCACCCATTGTAAACAAAATATTCTTCCCTTGCCACATATGTCCCCTTGTGAGGAGTGTGGGAAGTTATGTAGCCCTGGCAGCATGTCTGGCAGGTCAAAGAGTCAGGCCCTGTTAGCTCTAGGAGGGGAATAAATTTAAGAATCAAGGGCACTTGATTGAAAATGTCCAACCACCAACTGCTCCCATTCAAGCCAAAGACCTGTGAGTGTATGATCTTAGCTACTGCGGCTGCCATAGGATCGCACCAGGAGATAGGGCTCTCCAAGAATAACTGGGACCACACCGCTTGCAGTCACATTTTCAAAGGCAGCCACTGGATTTGGGTGCCTCAGTTTGTGGGCACATGACTTGAGACAACTCTGGACCGACTTTCAGAGATGTGGACTGCCTGTAGCTCCCACTGTCTTCAGACACCTCTGGAAACTAGGCTCAAGATCTTTCCAGTGGGGGATCCAAAAATGAAGATACCCAACAGTCACTTTGAAAGTTTTGGCCTTAGGCTTGAATGGTCAGGTCTGTGCCAACCTCTTAAACATCCCCTAGAAAGCAGTGCCAACCTCAAACATCCCTCAGCCAAAGAAACATTACCCCTGCCTCAGCGAGGCTGAGTCTCAGCTGGCTGGTTCTCAGTCATGTTACGATAGCACTAATTTCACCATGAACTGGCGCCCAGCCACACATGCTGTTAGTAAATTGGTTCAGTTTCAATCCCTTGCATACCACAGATTCATAGATTTCAAGGCCAGGAGGGACCATTCAATCATGTAGTCCATGATTTTCGAACTGCGGGTTGCGATCCCATTTTAATGGGGTTGCCAAGGCAGGATTAGATTTGTTGGGGTCTAGGGCCAAAGCCTGAGAGCTCAGATTACAGGGCTTCAGCTTTGGTCTCCCGCGCTAGGGGCATTGGGGCTTTGTTTTTTGCCCCCCTATCTGGAGTGTGTGTGGGGAGGCTCAGGCTCAGGCTTCACTCCACCGTCCTGGGGTTGCGTAGTAATTTTGGGGGGTTGGGATGCAATTAAGTTTGAGAACCACTGATCTAGTCTGACCTCCTGTATGATACAGACCAACTATCATCCAGTTACCCCTGGATGAAACATAATAGCACGTGTTTGACTAAATTCTAAAATGTGTAATAAACCATTTGGGATTGGGGGTGGAGGCTATGTAAGGCTTTCACATCGTTCTTCCATCAAAAATTCCCTGTCAGCACAGGTCAGGAAAGTCAGCCTAGCTAACAGCAGTGGTATTTACAGCATGGATGCAGCTAACACCATATTAATTCCTGTATGGAGAGGGTCACATTTTACATGTCACCAATTTAAATCAAGACATGCAGGATCAGATTGATTTTTCCTGTAATAATCCATGGATTGGAGGCAATTCACTCTACCGATAGAAACTGCACTGCTTTCAAGACTCATGCAGTATCCTGTAAACTAATCTACACTCCAGTGTTGGCGATGAACATAAGAATGCCCATACTGGGTCAGACCAAAGGTCCATCTGTCCCAATACTCTGTCTTTCAACAGTGGCCAATGCCAGGTGCCCTACAGGGAATGAATAGAACAGATAATTGTCAAGTGATCCATTCCTTGTCACCCATTCCTAGCTTCTGGCAAACAGAGGCTACAGATACCATCCCTGCCCATCCTTGCTAATAGCCATTGACGGACCTATCCTCCATGAATTTATCTAGTTCTTTTTTGATGGCCTCAGAAGATACTGTTCCACATCTGGAAGGAAGGCAGTAACCTGTACTGTACTCATCCTAACCTTGAGTACCTCAGCTACATTCTGACTTCAAAGGGCTTTGTATCAGGCCCCTAACCATGCTTCCCTTTCTGACCTCTGCTTATGACCCAAAGGAATGCCAAGCATTACTGAGCCACTTGAAACATGCTGTGCTAGAAACATTACTCTCAGCCAAAACCAAATGTTGTGGCAGAGAGCTTAATGTCTACACAAGGGTTTTAAATCGGAGTAAGTCAAGTTAATCCAGTTCAAAAATGCTTGCATATACACAAGGCAATCCATCACAGCACACAAACTCTGCATTTATCACATACTGTGGAGTCCTCTTCTAAAGTGGACTACATCTGCTACAAATTGAGTTAGATGTAATGTTGCTGTCGAGCAGAGTCAGATAAAGAGCAAGCAGCTCAGAAGGACCTATATTAAAACCAAAGATGACTGGAAATAATCTGGCAAGAGACTTGTAACCTACCCATTTTCTGAGGAACTGGACAAGATTTTGCATAAATACATAACCACCCTACCCAGAAAGGTTGTGGAACCTTCGGACCACTCTTCTCCATCCCTCTCAAGGACACCCAGCAACACTCATCGGAGGATGAGCACGAAGAAGCCAGTGAGGAGTTGTCCTCTGAGAGCCAGACTCTGATGCTAGCCAGGTTGAAAGCCAACCTGATTTCTACCCTGCAAAATGGAGCCCAGGTCCTAGCCAGAAACCCAGGCTGGGGCCCAAGAAGCAGATTCTCTGAAGGGAATTTCAGCATGTAAGTGTCTATATTTACAATTTATTGTTATTTGTGCTATAGTGCCATGATAGCTTCTGTTACAGGTGCTCCATTGCCCCAGCCATTTTAGGCAGATGTGAGCTAGGAGACTTTCCAAGCCTCCAGCCCCTGCCTCCCTCCCTCCCAGACTCATAGAATATCAGGGTCAGAAGGGACCTCAGGAGGTCAGGTAGTCCAACCCCCTGCTCAACAGAGGACCAACCCCAACTAAATCATCCCAGCCAGGGCTTTGGCAAGCGTGACCTTAAAAACCCCTAAGGAAGGAGATTCCACCACTTCCCTAGGTAACCCATTCCTGTGCTTCATCACCCCCGACCCATGCTGTCTGCTCACCCTCCACCCCATACACATTTCCGATTACTCTGCTCCATCCATGTAATCAGCCTCTGTCACATGCTAAAGTCTTGATCATTGACCATTTTCGGGCCATACCACAGAGGACAATTTCCCTTCTACCTATTTTCCTTTTCCCACCCCGCATCTATCCTGGCGGTCTTCAAACATAGCTGCCTCATTGCCCATTGCTGCCACAGAGGAGAAAAAAGTGTCATGATGTTTTTTCCTCTGGCTGAGGGAGAGCTATCTGTGGTATTCTGGAGTTCCTCATTTCTGCTGCTCTGGGCTCTGCCCCAGTTATTGTCACTGCTGTAGTGTGCCCAGCCTCCGATTTCCGGGTAGTTGCTAGATTACAAAGCCAGCCTCAACGTTCACTTCATATGTTATGCAATCCTGAAGAACACAAAACTGAAGGTGTCCCCTTAAAAAGTAACCACAGCGCGATCCCTTATGTAACGTATGCACAGGCTCAAGTTTAGCCAGATCTCTTCCTATATTAAATTTTAAAAAGTCACAGCAGCTGAGGACAGGATCATCTGTTAACTATGTGGGAGATCTGTGACATAATGGTCATGCTGATTCCAGACAAAACAATCTAAATACCATGGGAGGCATTAGAGGCGAATGAGTAACTTTCCCAGTCTGTTCAGTCATTTTAGTGGCATGACATCAGCGAGCATCTTTTAAAAGGATAGAAGTGTATGTGCCCTACAAAGTCTCCTAACCTTGCAAAATGGTACTATTCAGTGATTAGCTCTCCTAGATTCTCTTGACTTCAAGAGTATCCCTGTTTGTAGGCTATGATTTGATAAGGCATCCATTACAGAAAAGCATGTCCCAATGCCAAGAACTCAGGTGTCACTGTTTTTTGAATGACACACTCAAGGCTCCCTGCTCAGCAATTGCCAGCACAAGGACATGGAAAATAAAGCCACAGGATGACCGGATTTGCAGTCCTGCTAAGGAGGACAGAGAGGACATCCCAGGACAAGAGAGTCCTCTGAAAGTATCCTGTCCTCACTAGGAGAAAGGAATGAGGGCAACAGGAGCAAAACCAACAGTCGTTAACTTGGGTTTGCATGGGAAACTGATCACTCTAGTCACTTTCATGGGTGTTGGGTCAAAGAATTTAAAATCAACAATCCTCACAAAAATAACAGTTCCTCAGCCTCCAAAGCAATGGGTTGTGTGTAGTGCAAACATGTATGATTAATACATTCCAGGAAGAACAAACCCCCTTGTTCTAAATTCCAGTCTAAATCCTTATAATCTCTCATATTCAGGCTAGGAAGGTATTTATACTGCGCTTGTCACTCTTGTATTTCATGATGTGGACATTACGTAAATAAACATAGAAATAAGAGTATTCTTTCCTGATCATGGACACTAAGGAACTAATACATACGGTTCCCTATGAGAAGCCCAGATCATGTAATGTTAGGGTTGGAAAGGACCTCACAAGCTATAGTCCACCCCCCTGCTCAAAGTAGGGCCAATCCCCAATTAAATCATCCAACTGATTTTTGACCTATATCCTTAAATGGCCGCCTCAAGGATTGAACTCACAACCCTGGGTTTAGCAGGCCAATGCTCAAACCACTGAGCTATCCCCTACAGGTCTATAGGACTTGTTAGCATACTATATAGGATACCACTGCAGGGGTATACCCCTGTACGCCATTTGATAGGGCGGCTCAAAAACCTCATAGAAGGATACGGTAACTCCATTAGGCTAAGCAGAAATCACCCCTCATGTAAAGATGTGTGATTATAAAAACTGTGAACAGCATTAAAAATACTTGTTGGAAGGGTGGACTTCAAAGAGCCAACATCCATTCACCCAGGCCCAGTTTCAACATGGTTAAAAATCATCCCATGAAAGGAAGAGCATGGCATTTTATTTTCCTGGATGAAAGGAATTCAGAGATTAAAGTTAAAAAAAAAAAAAAAAAAAAAAGTCCTTTATCCTCCCCCTCAGTCTGTGGGAGTTACAAGATACGGGGTTAGCAAGGAGCAGCTTGGATGGGTTTCCTCAGCCAGTCTGTTGTGCGGTTAACATTTCTTCATTAGACTTCAAAAACATGTGACCCATTGTGGCTAAATACACTGGCAACTCCTGCCACCTAGTGGTAAAAACGTTTCCTTTTAAAAACTGCAAGCAGACTGCCTTGGGGTCAGACGACTCTAAGACTGGTAATAGAGTTGGCTGGGCCTTCTCAGGATTATTACTACTTGTATTGTGGTCACGTGTGCCTGGGCTCCCTAGTCATGGACCAGGATACCATGTGCTCGGTGCTGTACTGAAACAGACCAGAAAGACAGAAAATTATCTACAGTAGACACAGAGGTTCTTACCAAGAAACGAACTGCCTCTCTAATCAGCACCAAAGCAGTTGTCTATGCTTTGCTCCTAACTTGGGGCAGTACAGTTTGTTTCACTGCACCCAAATACTAGATAGAGGTCTAGATGATCAAATGGGGCCTAGGTCCACCAACATCCCCAACGCTTCGCTTGCCCATCCACCCTTAAAGCTTCAGGGAACTTCAGACACTTTTCTACAGTAAAGTCTCCATCACCCTAGAAAGCACTACTGCTAGCACAGCCTCACGTACATTTATGCCACAATATCCTTCTGATACTCATTGCTGTAATTTTCAAATGATGCAGCTCTGTGATGAGGAACGCACCAAAAAAACCCCTTGCTTTGGATCTTTTAAAGGGAGTTGTTGAGCATTCCCAACTCTCACTGGGGTCAGGCCCTATGTGTATTCCAGATGTTAAAGAGCCCTGCAGGAAACGTAAAATGGGCACCCCATAGGAGATGTGGGAGTTTAGCACTTCTCAGGATCAGGCTGTTCATTTCCTTTAAAGTATGACAAAACACCTCAAAATGGGTGGTTATTTACAGATGTCTAATGAGAGGCCTGGCACTTTATCAATTGTAATGTACGGCCCAAGTTTTTCAAATGTATATGAATAATGAATGACAATGTCACTTTAAAAACTTAAAGCAATTAAGCTTTATTAATGTAACTTCATGGAAAGAACAGATACGAATACTGGAGGAAATTCACCCCTGTGCAGAGAGCGAGTACAAAGACTATCCATCACTTTAGCCCCACTAAGTCCTGTTTTGATCATTTAAATGTCATCTGCATAGGAGTGAATTTCACCCCCAGCCAATATACATCTCTCTGTTGTAGCAAAAGGATCCAATCTTGCTCTCAGAAACTAACATAAATCAAGTATCAGAGGGGTAGCATGTTAATCTGGATCTGCAAAAGCGTCAGAGTCCTGTGGCACCCTATAGATTAACAGACGTATTGGAGCATAAGCTTTCGTGGGTGAACGCCCACTTTGTCAGATGCATTAACCCACGAAAGCTTATGCTCCAACACATCTGTTAGTTTATAAGGTGCCACGGGACGCCTTGTCGCTTTAACATAAATCAAGTTATTGTGGGTTACAGCTGGCATGTCTGAGAACAGAATTTTGGCCAAGCACTACAAATCACAATTAAGCATGTTAATTTGAAATCTATTTATTTTTTAGAGTGTCTATTATTTTAATTTATTATAGGTGCACAGATGTTTACCACTGCTCTTGGACACGCCTGATAACTAGGGTGACCAGATGTCCCAATTTTATAGGAACAGTCCCAATTTTTGGTTCTTTTTCTAATATAGGCTCCTATTACACACTCCCCATCCTGATTTTTCACACTTGCTGATGATAAACCAATCTCTCAATTTGGGGGATTCTCCCAGGAAACATTTCAATTAAATAAAGTCACAGCTATGTGGGGTAGCTGTTACTGGCAGAAAGTCTTGTAAAAGCAGATCTGAGCTCTAGTAATATCAGACCTTTCCAATCCTATTTCTATGCAATCCATTAGTAAGTTATTAACCTGGGTCCTTGCACCTTTGTGCTAAGAAAATCAAAGGGAGATTCATCTAAGACCCTCTGTACTTGTGACAGGGCTGATATATAAACCCTGTTTCTGTTCAAGATAGAGTTTATGTATTTCACAAAGCAAACTAATACAAATCTCTCCTCCATCATGTGGGAGTAGCTTCCCAGGGCTCCACCCCAAGCTGGCATGGTGCCTGAGCTCCCTGGCTGGCCGTTGCACCACTCAAATAAAACACAAACACCATCAGTCAGGTTGCTGCCAGAGCGCACTCCTTCCCTGTTAGGAATTCACCAAGCAGCAGTGAAGTACATGTGATTAAAGGATAATTTCTTCTACGGCCCTCCGAGGGAAAAGGCAGGCTCTATGAGATGTCAGTAGAAGACGGACTAATAATAGCTAGAAATGAGTTGTAATGTACTTCCACATGCTGAGAGAGCGCTATTCTACACTGGGCTGACCCAATGTCCACTAAAGTCAATAGGACTCTTTCCATTGATTTTAGTGGGCTTTTGACCAGACCCCGCACTAGATAGGAAAACAGACAAGAGCCAACAGGTTTTTCCCCAAAATCTAATTCTTTGAGGTTGCAGAGCTGTGCTGTAGTGGGGACAGCACAGTGTCATTCAATTCTCTAACCAGGATCCCTTACTGACCAGGTTAGAGGATTGTGTGGAGAAGGGAGGCTCAGATTATGTCAAGGGGATGGCCCTGACACAGGCTCTGCTGCCAGGAAGGATGGCACAGCAGGTCTTCCCCATCATTGCAGTTTTGGTAAGCAGCTCGGAACGAGTCAGGATTTTGCCAGTCAAACAGGGATGTTGATGCTAGAGGTGGAACTTGCTGGAACCTCTGCCCTGCTCTCATCCCCATCAGTGGCATGGAGAAACTGTGACTACAGCAGGTTTTGAGGGAACTGTCCGCAGTTGCTTTGCTACCCACTCAGCTCTGCTTATAGCAGGGGAGGAAAATACTCAGGAAGCCTCCCTGCTACCAAGAGCATGGGGAGCAATGTGGAAACCGTGCCATACTCACAGGAGTTTGAAAACAGTAGAAAAGCTGGGTGAGGAATGGATGGCTTCTGGCCAGGGTCAGGATACGCTTCTCTGTCATGGTGCATTCCACATCATCATCCTGGAGAATAACATCCTTCTTCAGCACCTTCACGGCATACAGCTGGTCAGTTTCTTTTATTTTGGCAAGCATCACCTAAACCAAAGCAAGAGAATGAACGGTATGGGCTAAATCCTGCTCTCTCCCTCACAAGTATGGCAGGAGGACACAGAGGCCTCTCGCACCACTTGGCAGGGGACAGAAGGCAGCATATCTTCACAGCACACAGTTGTGAAGTCCAGCCATTTAATGAGGTCAGTGTCAGCAGACATGGGTGTGGCCACCAGTGCAGCCATGTAGTGACAAAGCTACCTGGCCTGTGTGCTGCCATGAGAGCAGGCCCTATCCAGCAGAAGTGGGCATGCAGGCTGCTCAGTGCTATATAGACCAACAAATCTCTTCAAGACCTGGTCAGTGGCATCCTCCCAGTGCCAGCAGGAGTCCTCTACCATAACACACAATTAGAGTTTGGCCCATTCACCAATTCTGACTGCAGCATCTGCACAATGGCTTTGAGGCAAAAACTAGATGCATCTTTTGTAGCAGATGGAGAATGAGCTCTGAACCGCACTGAGCTCCTACACTATTACCTTGCATCCTTTAAAAGAGAAGCTCATCTTCCCAAGGAAGTGCTGCACAAATGAGCACTAATGCTGCAGCATATGTGCCATTTCCATTATGATCACTCGCATGCAGAAATTATTCTTTTGGTTGTGGCTCTTTTCCCTTTTTTATTGTAGCCAGTGCTTCAATTTGTGGTTGGTTTTACAGTCTCCTCCTCTCTCCTCTATAGCTGGTCTTTCTGCATACTGTATGCATAATCACCCTGATATTCACACGTGCTGAGCTCCTCTGCAGCCTCCACTGATTTCCAGTCATGTTTCTCCTGACAGGGATCTTACCTTTTATCTGTTTTGGGAAGCACCTCATCTATTTGGGAGCCATTAAAATAACAAACACCACCATCACCATTATTTTGTGAAGAGCCAGGAATAAAACTCACTTTTCCAAAACTGCCCTTTCCCAACACTCGGATGAAGGTTAAATCTTTGATCCCGAATCTGCTTGCTGAACTTTCACTCACACCGTTGCCGTTTGGACTTTCTTTCCCCTGGCGCCTCAGCGTGGACCTTGAAACCAATTTCTGCGGAGGAAAATAACCGAATTTGCCTAAAAATTGTATCTCCACAACAATACGCCACAGTATTTACTAACGATGTATCAATCTGTCTGCATATGTCTGCTGTGCTCAGCTGCACTGTACTGCAGCTGAAATATGTTGGGCATAATATCACCTCAGGCACAACAAGCCCACCCACCATCATCCATGGCCACAAGAAACATGAGAACTGGTTCTTACTCTGTGTTTTACCTTGTAAAGTCACTTTGCTAAACCTAACGGGCACGCCTGACCACCCTAGTTTGGAAATGGGAGAGCTGAGTGAAAAAGCCTAGAAATCTCCTATCTGAATTATAGGGATATGAATAAATATGGCTACTTTAATACCTCACAGCATGAACAGTATCAGTGACATTTGGAATCCAGAAAGATTTGTGCCTAGCCACTTCTCCTCAGCCTCCGTTCTTGCTTACTAGCTACCTCCCTACCACTGGGCTGTTGGCTTCCTCCTCCAATACAAATTCCTTTGAAGCTTCCTCCTCCCTAACTATAGGGAAGATCCAATTTGATGGTGTCCCTTTACATTTTCAGGAATACTGCCGGTATCAATATCTTTCTACAGCTATTATTTTTGCAGTAAGTAGACCAACTCAATATCTAGTACTCTCTGTTTATGCATCTACGGATGTGGATGCGTAGACAAGCCCCAAATACTTACAAAATATAGGACACTCTTGCTCCTCTCCCCTGAACTTAGTCACACACAGATTTCTTGAGCTCCACCTTGTGACTGTTTCATAGTAAAGCAAAATTCACAGCGGCAGGAGACCTTTGACAAGGTCATTGTTACAGTAATTGTTTTATTCTGCATGGCTGAATTTTCAAAACCATTTGGAACAGCTCCCCAAATCCCTAACAAATATAAGCTCCCAACACATCCTGACAACAATCACATCTTTACCTCACAATTAGGAAAGCCCACTACATAGCAGGGCACAGATATGAGGTACCTATATGTTGTGCAGATTATACAGAGGACATACTATCACTGTCTGGTTGTCCAGAGCACAGGCTGTGCCCCACTGAAATCAATGGGTGCTTCAGGAGCTTTGTAAATCAGGGAGTAAATGGTTAACTGTATTAGAGTTTGTGCTACAGACTGAAGGAGGATGATGATGACAGGTTTGAAAAATCTCTGTAGGCCTATTTTGCTATGAGCTTGATCCAAAGCCCATTGAAATCAATAGGGGCAAGATCCTCAGCTTGTCCCATTGGTAGGCTATGCAGATTTACATCATCTGAGGATCTGACCTGGGAATCTCTCTCTTGAATTCAGCAGGCTTTGGATCAGGTCCTTTGTAGCTGGAGAATCAGCATATTACTTGTCTGTCTTTTCCTCTACATCTCTTTCTTCTGCCTGTTCTCTTTCTTACCTTGGCTCTACTTGAAGACAAAGTTGGTTTTATGACTTACACCATTATACAAGCGTTAACGCCTCTAGCTATATGTTAAAATTTGTCATGTCTGATTATTTATTGTCACTTTTATTTATTCTTTTACCTTTTTATGTATTTTTTGAGAAATATTAGTAATCATAAAATTGAAACAACCCATTGTAAGTTGATATGTTATCAAGGCCTACTCTTATTTTCTGGGCTGCACAGAGCTTTTGGGGGATCCAGAGCAAAATCTGAAACTGAGGCCCTACCAGCCTTCCAAAAAATTTACCATGGAGATGAAATAATTTAAGTAGTAAATCAGCTTTAAAGGTTTTCAGTAATATTCTATCACAAAAGACAAGTCACATCATGTTTGTCTTTCTTGCTCTTCTTGATGTAAACACATTTCTGACACTATCATAATTTGGGCTCTTTGCAAGATCACAAGCTGTTAGCATCACTAGGGCCCATATACGTGTTCTTGGATCATGGTAGATCAGAGGCAGTTTTTAAATCAGGGCTGACTTCTTTGAGTGCTCCCCTTCGGAAACTGAAATCAGTATGGAGATGAAAATCCTTAGTGCAACACAGGTCTGTGGGGAAACGCTACAGCTCTTTTTCAAAAATCTTGTTTAATTTAACTGTATTCACTTTTCCAAATAGTGTCTCTCTCTTAGATTGTTTTAAAAAGTGAATTTCCTCATCTGTTAAATTTCTCAAGTAGCCTTTTGATAGTTCTCAAGCTTTTGTGATATTGGAATTGGCATAATTGATAGTTGGGTTCCAAATAAATGAAAACATGCTGCTGATATTTGAAGTGGGTTCAGATCTTCTTGTATTTGGATGGATAAGCGTGTCTAAAGCAACATAAAAAATTTCAACCCTCAACTCAGTTTCTTGGTTTTCATGGTCATATGTCGTGGTCCTGTCTTCACCATGGAGCGTTTACCTCTCTCTGCTGCTTTTCTTCTTGAAATCTTGTTCAAGGCCTAGGCCCACTGCTACAAGTTTTGACTAGTCAAGAATCAGAGGCCGAGATTCTCAAAGGCGCTCCATTTCCCTTAGGAGTGATTTCATCAGCCTTGATTCTTCATCAAGTGTAAGCTTAGAGTCTTGAAGTAAACTCCTTAAGATGCCAATGACTTTTAGAGTTTTCAACTAGAAAGTAGCCAGTAAAACAAATTTAAAAGACTTTAACCATTTAGACAAACATTCCACTTTGCTGCATAAGTCCACAGGCAAGTTAAATTCTTCCTTCAGTTTCAACACAGCTTGTAGAATTTCCCTTCTTTAGTGGTTTCACTGCATCAATTCCTGCATCAGGTTTGCTACATACCATGCAATGAAATGTTTGCAGCTTCCATCGGACAGGACTGGAATGGAACATATCCCCTGACAGACTGGTCAGGCAGAAAAATGGTTTTGTACTTTTGCTTATTTCTACTGATATAGACCCTCTTTAATCTTATTCCTGGTACATGAATGGCTTACGTATAGAATGGTAGTCCACCCTCTTCATAAAACTCCATACAAGTTTTATTTAAGATGGAGTGCCTTCTGCACTTGCTCTTATAGAGCTCAGTAATAAAGACTCTCGCTATTCAAAGACTGTCAGTCTCTCACACAGGCTGCACAGAAAATACTGCAGCAGAACCTCCTGCTTTTATATGGAGTCCGTCACAGTATTGTAAGCATTTTTTGCATTTTATGGTCTTTGGAATTCATGTAGTATAATTGGGTTGTGCATAGTAGTTGTGCATATTGTTCCTTGGGCTTGGAGGCCCCCTCCAATGAGGGGAGGAATCAGGGCAAACTGCCTCTTTTTCTCCCCCTGCTTATCACCTTGGTCAGCCCTGCTTATTTTCAAAATATTTACAGACATTTTAACCCTTTGTTACATAAATTTTATAACAGTCTAAATAGATTGCAGAATACTTTAAAATACACGAACATGCCGTGCACACTTAGGCCCTAATCCTACAAACTCCTACACACAACGGGACTAATCAAGTACTTAAAGCTAGGCATATGTGTACTGTTTGCAGGACTGGGGCAGTATATCCCTGGAAAGTTCTCAGCGTTAGATGACCTCTCAGCTGAAGGGACAGGGGCTGCTTTCAATACAACTCCAATAAATACTAATATCTTCTTATATATTACTTCCCATCCATAGCTGTCAAAGCACTGTACAAAAAAGATGAGCACTATGACTTCCATTTTACAGACGGCTAAATCGAGACAGAGGGAGGTACAGCAACGTTCCCAAGATCAGCCAGAAAAGCAGTAGCAGAGCTAGGAATAGAACCAGGCCTCCTGAGTCCCTGTGTAGTGCTCTATTCATTAGGCAACACTGTTTCTCTATTTGCCAGTGGACATGTCCCTGAATTACATTCACCTTTAAACTAGATTTGGGGCTGGATTCTCCTCCCACTTGTACCACTCAGGCACAGTTCAATGGAGTTTCACTGCTATAAGTGTGAGAGAAGAATCAGACCCTGGATTTTGCCACATTTTACACGGCTCTAACAGGAAGAAACACACATCAAAGCCTCTGCAATATAAGCTTGGAAACTGAACATTAAGGAAACACCTCATCTGGAAAATGAATGTCACAGAACAAAAGGCAATTGGTCCAGTGCATCCTGCAATGTCTTTCATTCTAATCAAAGCCCTAACCAACTTCTCCTGTGCTTGTACAAATGATGCAGTTGTAAAGTCTGATAAAGAAAAGTCTCACCGAATTTGGAGAAATATTTCCCGGCTGCAGGCCCATGCATGCCAAGGTTTTGGCCAGTTCTGCCGCATTCACCCCACAGTTGGGTGCCACGTTGGCTTGGCACCTAATATGTACATTCATTTTACACACTGTGGGAGTGAAAAATAAAATCAAGTGAACAGTTGGAACAACGCTGAAAGGCTGAGAATGTAACTGCTGAAAAATAACATGGACTAAAGGATTTCACTACTGTAAATCGATATCATTGCCCTGATCCTGCGCTACTGAAGCCAAAAAGACTTTTGCCAAAGGGACTTGCTATGGAAGCAGGGTCGGGGCTCCTATGAGAGAACAAGGCTATGGACATCAGGTGACAGACAGTACACCAAACTACCCAGTATGATGGAACATGGTCAGATGTCCACTTGTATACATGTAGGAACGTGGTGGGTACAAGAGGTACATGCACTACTTTGCAGCTATGCCCACAGGTACACATTAGCCCCAGGATGCCATGAAACGTCAACAGTAGAAGACAGAAGATGACAAAAAAGCTGGGTGAATAACTGATGTTTCAGTTTGTTGGACAAATAAAAAATTTAAAAACATTATCAGCGAACCAAAAAGTTGAAAAAAAATGTTTTGGGTTCAACAAGTTATTTCATTTAGTTTCTGAGCTTTTTAAAAAATGGTTTTAATTTTTTTAATAAATTGAAGCTAATTTCTAAATGAAGTCATGTCAAATGAAAAAAATCCAAGTGTTTTGCTTCAAAAATGTTGAAACTGAATTATTTTTATTTTTAAGACTTTTTTCAACCAAAACTATTCAGCTAATTTGAGACAAAATTGCAAAATGTTTCAGTCAATTTGAATCTACATTTTTTTGGCAAAAAAAATTGTCCACATTTTTTGCCCAACTCTAGTTTACAACTATCTAGTTTCACATCTATATCATTCAACAGAAAATTAAACTCACACAGACACAGAACACTTGGGGAGATGAAGGAAAATGGAGCTAGAGCTAGAGTTACTTAAATGGCTTGACAATAACAGTCAAACAAAAACTAAATGCCAGAAAAGCCTTTGCAGTCAATGAACTGTGTGACAAAGCCATATTAATCAACAAACATTGATGACTTTGTCCGTTAATGTTTTTTCCACTACCTTGTTAGTATTCACTGCTTAAGCAAAGGCTCTCAGGTAAACAGAAAGAGCAATGCTGGAAGTAGCAATGTCCATAAGTATTTTCAGCTATGTGAGTGAAAGAAAACTGGACAGACAGTGCAAATCAGAATCCACTCTGCAGCCTGGAAAAACAAGAGCTACACATCACTTTTGTATCCATGGACTAGAGAGGAATATAATATTCTTTCAACAGTTTAAGATAAAATATACAGGAAATTGTCCTCTCAGCTCTTTGATTTTCCACATATCCATAGAAGTTTTCCTAAGAAAGCCTGAAGAAAGAATAAGGCTTGCTTACTTTTACACTGCAGTCCTTGTCGCATTATCCCCCACAGCAAAGAACCACAATGATCGCAGAAGGTTGGTACTTTGTAGTTGTGGATTCTAAACTTGTGAGGAATGTTGATTCCAAATCTTTGTTCAGAAACCTGAGAAGGAATCAAAAAGAAACACAGGGTAGAAAAATCAGTACAGAGATAATTTTATTAATAAAAGGTACATTAATGTAAGAGCAGAGGGTTGGACTAGATGACCTTCTGAAGTCTCTTCCAACCCTAATCTTCTATGATTAGGAACTGCAGAATTATTTTAAAGAAAAATCTGAGTTCTGAAAGTGTCATCTCTGTTCTCCACTGCATTGTAATTTACCAAATGGTAATGCTGTAATATATTGACTGAGCTCTAATCAGCAACCAACCTGCTCTGGCAGATTTTTTGACATGCCTTGTAAGTAGAACAAAGTAGATTTTACAAAGGATTCATTAGCTAATTTCAAATTCTTACAATGAATTTGGAATTATTAAAATCAGATGGGACCTATATTTGCCTCATCACAAATCTAACTATCAAGCCATTTAAGTACTGAATACAACTTATTGCTAACTATAGGACTTTGTTACTAACTAATCAGCATTAAAATGTTTAACTTACATGCAAAAATAAAATTCTTTAAAAATGCTGAATCTCTGTATCATTTTTAGTACACGACATCAGTTTTCCCAGGCCTTCCAATATTCCTCATTCTCTTCCCCCCCAGCTTTTATCAATGTTTATTTCCATTTTGGACCCTGATTTATCTCCAATCCCCCTCCTTCCCTTCCCACACACATATCTGCAGTTATCCCTCTTTTCCAGTGTGAACTATTTAGATCACAAATGCAGAATCAGAAAAGTTTAGCAAATGCTACACATATTGAACAAATGAATCTTATTTTATTTTGTGCCTCAACGTTTCAGTCCTGGCAGATTGAAAGGTGAATCCATATCTTAAGTAATTAAAAATATAGGTGTCAATGGAACAACGTGGAATGGAAAAACAATGGTTTCAAGCCAGTTATACCTCTCTCTCTCTCTCTCTCTCTCTCTCTCTCTCTCTTTAAGAGCTTAGGTCTTTTTTCATTTAAGCGATTAATTGCCATCTTGAGAGATTCGGTATTTGACTGACATTTTGGGATTGGCGAGGAGTTATTTTAAAGTTTAACTCAACAGTTCTGGTAAGAAATAGTGAGCAATGGCATCTGTTCTCATGTTCTAGAAAGAACGTTATTGGTTACAATACACCTTTTGTGATGTAGATTTACTCCATGACTAGTAATGTTCCTCATGGATCTTGGTTCTGGATGGATACTACAGAAACACAAGACATAGGATGGGAAGTGATCAGCTGGATCAGAGTCCAGTCACCTGCTGGTGCAGGCAAATCTGTCATATAATCCCATTCATTAATTTATCAAGCTTTTCCTTAAAATCAGTTAGGTTGTTTGTATTCACTACTCCTACTCATAGGATTGTTCCAGAGCCTGCCTCCCTCTGTTGGTTTGGAACCTTTTTCTAGTTTCCAGCCTAACTTTACTCATGGACAGTTCATATCATTTGTTCTTGTCCCAACATTGTCCTTTAGGTGAAACAGCTCTTCTCCCACCCTGGTGTTTACTCCCTGATGTATTTATAAAGCGCAGTCATATCCTTTCTCAAACTTCGAATTGCTAGGTTAAGCACACCAAGCTATTTTATTCTTCTCTTGTAAAAAAGATAGGGTCTATAATTCCCCTGATTACCCTAGCAGCCCTTCTCTGAACTTCTTCTGGTTTTATCATGGACTGGGACATGGATGGTCTGAACCATTGGTGAGGGCCAGGGCAGGGCCTAGTGGGTAGAGCTGAAGCTCGGCCTAGTGGTTGGAGCCAGGAGCCGGAAAAGGGAACAGGGCTGGCAGACTGGAACTGGACAGGAACAAGGCATGAACAGGTCTGGAGCGAAGCTGGAAACAAGCAGGTGATCACAGCTGTGGGCATAAATGTTCAGCAGCATATGACCGGCTGCTGCTGCTGAGCTCAAATGCAGACCTGTAGGCTCCTTGCAGCCAGTCGGGGCGCCATCCAGTGAGGTGATGCTGCTACAACCCAACTAGCCTCAAACATCTCAGCGCTCGGGCTAGTTCAACACCAGGCTCAGCTGAGGGAAATCAAGCCCAGAGCTCTTGACAGTTTTGAATTAATCTTTCTTGAATACGGGTAACCAGAAGTGTATCTTGTACACTTCTACCCCAATATAACACGGTCCTCGGAAGCCCCAAAACCTTACCACGTTATAGGTGAAACCATGTTGTATCGAATTTACTATGGAGGGCTGGGTAGGGAAGGCGGTTCCTCCCAAAACAGCCTGGCCCTGCCCCCTATCCCACACCCACCTACTTCCCGCCTCGACTGACCCCTTAGAAACCCCAACCTCTCCAACTCCCCCCGCCACTCCCTGTCCCTGACTGACCCCCGAGACCCTCTGTCCCTTATCCAACCACTGGCCCTGGCCCAGCCCCCTTAACACGCCGTTCAGAGCACTGTTCAAAGCACCCATGGAGAAAAACTGGTGGGTGCAGAGCACACACCAGCAGTTCCCCATCCCCCCATCCCAGCTCACCTCTGCTCTGCCTCCTCCCCCGAGCACACCATCATTCTGCTTGAGCAAGCTTGGGGGGAGAGGGAGGAGGGAAAATGCTTTACCGCGCTATATCCGAATTTGTGTTATATCGGATCGCGTTATATTGGGGTAGAGGTGTATTCCAAATGAAGTCTTACCAGCGCTTTGTACAATGGCAGAAATAATTCCCAATTTCTAGGGGAAATATCTCACCTGATACCTCCTAAATATTATCAAGCTCTAGGAATGAGCCCTACAATTCACCAGTCACATCCTTTCCTAAAAGACCATAAGCTATGGAAGAAGGAAGAATTATTATTATTAATAATAAAAGATCAAGAGGTAATTTGATTATGGTGTACAAGTACTTTCCTCAGGGGGAAAAACAGCTACTAAGGGGCTGTTTAATCACACAAATAAAGGTGTAACAAGAAGTCCAAGCCAGAGAAATTCAAACTAGAAATAAGACTATTTAAAAGTGAGGGTGATTAACCATTGGAACAAACTGCCAAGGAGAGTGGTAGATTCTCCAGCTCTGGAAGTCTTCAGATCAAGACTGGATGCAAACAAAACATGCTTTAGTCAAACACAAATTATTTGGCTCTACAAAGGATGAAATTCTATGATATCTGTTATGCAACAGGTTATACCATATGATCTAAATGGTCACTTCTGGCCTTAATATCTATGAATCTCTGAATAGAATAAGAAGCCACAGAAAAATAAATTCCATTATTTTGCAGCCATTACCACCCACACAAACCTGAAGATTCAGGAAGTCCTATGATCCAAGTAACCAACTGTGACTTTACCTTGGTGTCTGTCTTGTTAATATTGTTTTGGCACGTGCAGGCTGTAACAATTAGATGGTGGCAACGCTTGTGTACAACACAGGTGCATACTAGGAAACAAAAGAAGCACATTGAACTTTATCAAAAAGACTAAAAATGTATCAAACAATAAACTGGGCTCTGCTAGATTCCATTTAAATCATCAACAGGTAATGGAATGATAGGAGAAACTTACATCCTACCTGAGATTTTCAAAGCCACCTAAAGGATGTGGGTAACCAGTTCCCATTAATTTTAACAGAAATTGGATGCCCAAATCCTTTAAGAAGCTTCGAAAATCTCAGCCTATATAATTATGGAGAGAAACACACAGAAATGTCAGTGCAATCCAAACATGACTAACAATGAACTAAATCAATATGTTCACCAAAATCTTCCAGTAAAGAATATTACAAAGGGATGCGAACGAAGGCCAAAAAGGACATTGCTTTGATACATTTAGGACCCCAGACACAGAAGAAGGGATATTTACGAGGCCAAATATGCCTCCAAGAAGGGATATTTGCGAGGCCAAATGTAACTCACTGGTGAGTGTGTATCTAGAGATTCGCCAGTGCCATACACTTGCTTGCACTTGCAAGGGCCTATCAGTAAATGAACCTTTTCTTTTTGTTGAGCTCAGGCAGGAAACATTTGGTTTATCTGCAGCTCGGATCAATGTGAACACACTGGTGTCCCAGCACACCTCATAAGAGGCAAGCTTTATTATTAGACTTACTGAAAGACCATTCCTGCAGAAAGCCAACTTAGTCATATTGCATAGTACTCCAAAGGTACAGGGAAAGGGAGAGGCCAAGACGAACTGATAAGAATTCATTAAATAGAAAAAAATACTGTAAAAATCAATACAGCATATTACTTTGCATTAGGCAAAAACAGTAGGTCAAACCACAGAGTATCCCTTTGAAGTAATTTCTCTAATGTTAATTGTTTTAAACTGCATGGTTAACAAAATTATTGCAGGGAAAAGCCATCCATCCAGGAGGCCGGAGACTGCATGCCTAATGAAGGCTGGACACTGACTTCAGTGGGCTCAATGAAGTGGCAGGAGTCAACCTCCAGGGAGCACAGGATTGGGGCCACTGCATCAGGATGCTCCTGCGGGCAAAGGTATGAGCGAGCTCTCTTGCAGGCAGCCTATAGCTGATAATTCACACCACCTTGGCTGGCTCAAAGAGCAGAATGAATAGTGACTTCAGAGAAAGGTGCAGTCAGCATGGCCCTGCTGGAAGGAGATGCAGCTCAGTTTTGGAGTATTCTATAATATAGGGTATATGGATATAACATTTTACCTTGGCACTGGTATCCCTGCTTCCCGAATACTCCCCTGTTCAAAACAAAACAAAACAAAAAACATGGAATGTGATTCACAATCACAAACCAAACCAGTTTGGCAGTAGTTTCATGAGGGTAGAACTTAAAGGCAATGGAGCCCAAGCATTCTGACTTCCAAAGCAAACAGCCAGTGGTGATAAGATGACCGTGAGCTGGCTGTGATTCAGTGTATGTAACAAAGGGACAAGGAAGGCTTTGGCTCACAGTGTAAGCTATCAAAATGCATGTTTCTTTTCACATTAAATCTCTCACTGTATTTCCTTAGGTACTTCTACATTACTCTAAATAAAACAATTATTAGATGAACCAGATTACAGGAGCTCCATAATTACCTCGGAAGGCCTTATGTTTCACATGGAACAGAGAGACGGAACAGAGCGGGAGATAATTGCCTCTACCCATGCTCCTCTCAGCCACCTCAGTTTAATAGATTGGGAGCTAGAAAGGGTAGGGGTAACAATCTATTAACCTGATCTTTATGCCTTGAATAATTTTCTTCTCCTCATCCACCCAGCACTCACTCTCTCTCCTCCTTCAAACAGCCATTCCTGCTTTCTTCTCACCACTGGTAATTCCCACAGCATCAGCTGAACCTCCTTCCAGGTCTTGTATAACCATTAGTCTTGTCTACAAAGGCTGTAAGCTCTGCTAAGTTATTGACATTTGTAAAGCAACATATAACTAATGGTCATGCGCTTCTCCACACGGTCACTTAGCACTTAGTAAGCTGGGTGTAAATCTGCAAAGCACTAGCTTGCTGTGAACTAACTCACAGCATGAACCCTGCTACTATGCACTGA
The DNA here is from genome assembly GCA_007922305.1 of Dermatemys mawii. NCBI lineage: Eukaryota > Metazoa > Chordata > Testudines > Dermatemydidae > Dermatemys > Dermatemys mawii. The sequence continues at coordinate 84,015,736 of ML677332.1, forward strand.
ACCTTCCATAGTGCACTTTGACCTGCTGCAGTAGTGGGGTTCACAAAGCGACTTAGTGTGCAGCAGACTAGTGAGCTGTACAATCACAACCTGGGATGATGTGCACTCTCCATGTGCACAAACCCTTAGTGGAAGGAAAAACCCAGGTGGTTGTTTTTTAAGTCATTCTTACCAGATAAACTCCTTGCAGTGGGAGCAGTACGTTGGTTGTCGCAAATATGTAGCCATAAACTTGTGCCCATTGACTTGATGTACTCTTCTGCGCATAGCCCGCTGGCGCTTCCGAGTAAAATTCTTAAAAATTCTCTCTCTCTGGAGGGTTCCTACACAGAAAAAAAATACACCGTAAAATTTAATTTATGGTTATCCATAGAACAGGGAGAAAAATTAGTATTTTATATAATGCTTTTGAGCCATGTATCTCAGAGCGCTTTACAAGGTTATCAATCATTACAACCCCAGTTTAGAGACAGGGAAACTGCAGAGAGAGAAATTATTCATGCCTGGTCACAGAACAAGACAATGGCAAAGAGAAGAATTGAACGGAAATCTCCAGAGTCGCAGTCCAGTATCCGATCCATTAGATCATAATTATCACTTGCTCGATGAATGCTGTTTACCTCATCTTTGGTACTCTCATGCTACATCTAAGCATCACCCTTTGGGGGATTTTTTCCTTTAAGTATTAAACAAAACATAGAGGCCTATATTTTTAGGAGTGATCAGTGGTTTTAGGGGACTCAATTTTTTGGTGCCCATCTGGCAGCTTCTTAAGGAGCTTGGTTTATCAGACGCTTGGCATTTAGCACTTTCTGATAAAAAGGCCCCTTTAAGTTACCTCACTGTGTGCACAAAAATTGAATTACCCCATGTAGCGGGGTGGTCACCCTGCTTCGGCATATAAGGCCTTAAAACAGGAAGAGGGCTGGGGCAAGGGAAAAGCTGGGCTGATTGGGAGGCAGCCTCAGCTGGGGGCCATGCCCCAGACAGACCCAGTTGGCCCTATAAAGGCCAGGGCACTGAGCCAAGAGCAGACAGTCTCATCTAGCAGTGGAGGAAGACAGGCCTGGCTGCTGGGGCGCTTGAGAGGGTACTGGGAGCGGAGCAGGGCTGTGGGGGGAAAGGCCAGAGGAGCTGGGAAGCTCTGGTCTGGAAACCCCCCAGCTGCTGGCCTGGGAGATGGCTGAAAAGGGGTACTGGGATTGCAGGGGGCAGCCCATGGGTAGGCAGAGGCAGCAGGCCAAATCTCCCTTACCTATGATGACTGGCTTAAACAGATTGCAGCTGGCTCCAATGAAAGGGGGCTTGATGGTGACTGGCAGTAGCCCATAGGCTGAGGCAAGGTGAGGATAGGGGGTGGAGGTTCCCCTGGCAAGGGAGATCCAGCGAGACAGTGGTGGTACTGCAAGGGTACAGCACCCCAGGGAAAAGGGCACTGGGGTCCAGGAAGGACACGGGCCAGTGGGACATCGGCCTGCAGAGGGTGCTCCGGAGGCTAGTATGCTAATTCCCCGAGAGACCAGCAGGAGGCACCACAGGGGTGAGTCATTGCCCCGTGACACTCCAGATCATTAGTCAATTTTTTAAAAAAATTAAGACTAATTTAGCCATAATAAAATATCTTCCTGCAAAGTTAAAGTTATTCAAAACATGCACTGAGTCATTTCTAAAGCACAGAACTATTGTCTATATCAATAAAGCCACTCACACATATTAACTGATATTTAACATAAAATCATAGTGATCTTGCATTTTCCTGTAAACAGAGCATCTAGAACGACCCCAGCACTAACCAGGTTTGACCTTGCTTAGCTTCTCAGATCAAAGGCAGTAGACATTTGTGTCACATAAAAGATATGAATATTGCAACGAACAGGCTGGTGTAGGTGTACTGCTGCCCTCTACTAGATAGAGTGGATCAACTGTGTATCATGTGGCATTTATTGCAGAATGCTAATAGAGAGTCTCCTCTAGGAAAGTGTTCAGGGCCCAGGTCTTGGGATAGGAGATTAAAGATTCTAATCAAGCTGATGCCAGGAAGTTCTGCATGCCATGGTGTTCAGCACAGTGACGACTCAGGAGACTGTAGAGTTGTGACTTTCTCCAATTAGCTTATCATCGACACCACTTAGAACAACAGAATAGCAGGGTTGGAAGAGACCTCACGAGGTCATCTAGTCCAACCCCCTGCTCAAAGCAGGGCCAATCCCCAACTAAATTATCCCAGCCACGGCTTTGTCTGGCTTCCCCAATCATATCGGAAAGTGTAGCTACTAGTACCAGTAGTGATGCGTGGGGGTGGGGCACGTGGAGATCACATGCCCTACGCTTCTCCCCCATCCCCAATTTGCTGCTTGACTTATATTGTGCATACTCAGTGGCACCTGCTGAAGCTGCTGCCCTCACTCTGCCCCCCCCACCCCCTATCGTCAAGTATGGGTCATCTCTGGCTATCACTGTAATAACCACCACATTTACCTCCTAAGAATGGCCTGACAATGTCCTCATGTCCCCATCCTACACGCTACTGTTATAATCTTTGTAGAAGGTAGATCTTGTAAGATATCATTCGAAAATTCATAACTGGCTGGTCAATACTGTCCTGACAAAATGTGTCACCACATTGTATGTGAAGTTATAAGATTTCCCCATATGATGTTATTAACATGTTTCAAACATGTGGCAAACAGGTCTGTCTGCATATAAGCAGTAAACACAGTTATCAAGGAGGAAGAGAGACAACGGAAGTTCAAACTGGTGGCAAAACCAGCAGGAACCATTGTTACATATAGATACTCTGTCTCCTAAATCTCAACTAGAAATGTTTTCTAAGTGTGGGACAGACATTGTTAAAAGAAGGAATAAACACACCAAGGCACCATATTCTCTCTGCCCCCCTCTCCTCCCATCAATTCACTGCTTGAGAAGGGTCAAAGGGAGCAGCTATTAAACAGGAAAGGTGCCCTGGCCTAAGAAGTTGGGCCAGTCAGACTGTTGAGGGCATGTGATGAGAAAACTTTGCTTTGAATTTAACATAGTGTGTTAAGTTAAGCCCTACTTGTGTTTTATCTTTATTTTTTCTTGTAACATTTCTGACTTTCATGCCTCACTACTTGGATTCACTTAATCTCTCTCTTTGTAGTTAATAAACTTGTTTTACTGTGTTATCTAATCCAGTGTGTCTAAGCCAAAGTGGATGAAGAACTATTTGAAATAATAAACTGACATATCAAAGAAATAACGTACTTAACACACTTGTATCATCCAGGAGAAGGTGGGCTGTATGGGACATATACTTCTGGGGGAAATCTAAGACTGGGAGTGAGTTGGGGTCACTCTGTACTAAACACAAGTCTGGTAAGAGCCAAAGCATGGCTGGCTGGCTGCAACACACACAAACAGTGAGTGACTTACATTCTGGAGCAGCCCAGGCGGGAGGCTACAGCAGCAAAGCAATGTGAAGTGCACTCCAAGTTAGAGGGCAGGGTGACACAGACCCCCCCGTTAGTCAGGATTGTATTCTGGGTATGGCATAAATGGGTTGAAAAATTTTCCCATTTTTTCAACCAGCTCTGCCCATTAGACATTTTTTTAAAACAACCAAAAAATGCTGCCAACTTGATCAAGGATTGAGGGGAAAGAGTTCAACATGACAAGCATATTTCATGGTCCTTTCTGAAAGAACAGAGAGAGAGAAAGGCATGCTATCTGTGCTGCAGCCAACCATTTCAAAGGGACACCAACCATATGATTCAAAGAGACTGGAGTGTATTTCTGCTGTATAGCTTAAGAAGGAAAACTATCAGTAAAGCTCAGACTTTTTTCTGCTGGATACTTTAGTCTTTTATGCACATGCTATCTTTCACTTGCACAAACTGGAAATTTCATACCTGGTGACATAACTAGAACACTGAAGAGTGCTTGCCTTTCAAGATAGCTTGAATTCATTCTTAAAAAGGAAAACACACCATAAATTGGGATCTGCCCATTAAACAAAGCAGGGATGTGGTATGTATGATCCAAGAACTTAAAAGCAAGTTGCTTTCTTTATAGTCGGTCTTCTAGCTAACGTAAAGGATATTGCTCGGAAAGACATTAGGAAATCATCCCAACACATACTTAACCCCCATTGAAGTCAATGGGGCTCAACACAAGAATAGTACTGCTGAATGGGACCCATGGCCCGTCTAATCCAGTATCCTTTCTCCACCAGCGACTAATACCAGATGTTTCAGAGGAAGCCGTAAGTACCCTGCAGCAGGCAGAAGCGGGATAATCTGCTTCTGACATTACATCTCACTCTGATTTCTAACAACTGGTTTAAAACCTGAAGCACAAGGTTTAATAACCCTTCCAAATGTTTTGTTATTAATCATGGTGACTCTGTATATTCTTGATCTCCATACAAGTCTCCAATCCCCTTTTGAATTCTCCTAAATTCTTGGCCTCAGTGACTTCTTGTGATAACGAATCCCACAGTTTAATTATACATTGTGTGAAAACATATTTTTTTCATTTGCCATTTTCTAATTTAGTCTATTATACCCTTGTTCTTGTATTAAGCACACACTTAAGCACTTTCCTCAACTACAGAAAAAGAAAACAAAAACACACAAAACAAAAAAAAACCCCACCACCAACTAGGAAAGTATCCTGCAGCAGAGTTTCAGTACTGATAATGCAACTCTTGGACATTGAAAGTGAACTGAAGAGAAGAGACTATAATATTTATTAGTGTTCCTGTTTATTCAGTGCATAGTTAAATGGACTAAAGAATAATTTCACTGTAGAGCTTGCTTTCCATCAGTAGTTCCACTGGGAAATCCAGCAGAGCCTACCTTTCATATTTTGTCACTCATGTTTGCCAGAATTTAAGAGAATGTTTTTAATTTATCACATGTATTTCCTATTTTCCTTTTGGTTCTCCTCCGGGATCTGCACAGAGAAAATGCTCCCCTTTGCCATCCGAATTTGTAAGCATCCGATGTGTAACGACAAGCAATCAAGTTCTTTGCAAAAAGAAAAACTATTTAGAAGTCAAACTCATTAATCCCATTTAGTGTGATTCATCTGTGCATTCATGAGCTTTTCCTGATTATTTTAGAGAGGATGAGCTTTGAAATCATCCATCTAAGTCAGACATGTTAAGCTCTTCTTTGTTTTCCACTTGCTGGTGCTAAAGTTTCAACACCTACTCTCAGCATTGACTATATTTTCAAAGCCTTTCATAGGTGTGATTAAATCCAGCACAGCATTTTGATGCTTTGAACAGCTCTTCAAACCCCACTAAGGGGCTTTTCTGTGGTTACTAGTTCATAACTGCTTTGGCTCAGAGCTGGTACACTCATGAATCTATGAGTTATTCCTTTATGCCATTTGGGTCCTTTGATCCTGGGAACAGGTAATTTGTAAACAAAGGTCCCCTCGCCAGGGCGCCCCTAATCAGGTCTGGAGGTGGGCATTTTATTCCTCTCCTCCCAAGTATTTCCTAGGAAATCCACTCAACAAATAGTTCAGGGGTAGGTAACCTATGGCACGCATGCCAAAGGCGGCACACGAGCTGATTTTCAGTGGCACTCACACTGCCTGGGTCCTGGCCACCGGTCCGAGGGTCTCTGTATTTTAATTTAATTTTAAATGAAGCTTCTTAAACATTTTAAAAACCTTATTTACTTTACATACAACAATAGTTTGGTTATATATTATAAAATTATAGAAACAGACTGTCTAAAAACGTTAAAATATATTACTGGCACACGAAACCTTAAATCAGAGTGAATAAATGAGGACTCGGCACATCTCTTCTGAAAGGTTGCCGACCCCTGAAATAGTTCATTCTTGTCTTAGCCCATTGTTTACAAAAGTCCTCTGAAGCTCATAATGGCCACCCAAGTTTACATAAGTCATATCTTCTAAATAAGTTACATACAATCCCACCATAACTTGTATTTTTAATGCAATGAGCTCCTCAGATACTTATTTCAATAAGGTTTGTCCAGATATTGAGGAAATTGACAGACTTGTTACACTCAGCACCTCTTAAATCTGGCCCAAATTTATTAAAAAAATGTTTGAATACACTAATTTTCGCATCCAGTTCAAAGTATCTCCTTCCCCACAATCAACTTCCATCAAGATGGCAAAATCCCAGCAAACCACTACTGTGGTTATGAAGTATTCATAACACCACCTTCCAGAGACTGTACATGGAACGAATAAGAGAACATAAGAGTCTTTCTTGGTTGACATAGGGGACTGATGTAGTAGCCCCACTTGTCTATAATTTTTAATATCACAAATCAAAAATAATTTATTATAATATCTAGAAAAACTCACATTGTATTCTGGCCAGTTTCCCATAAACTCTCTCCTCCCATACCCACCCACTTCCCCATTTAACAACATTATTTTACAAAACAAAGCAAAAAAGTCACAATTTGAAAAACTCCAGATTACTTTAGTACTTATAAACTTTTAAAACCCTCCAAACTCTGGTAATGCAACTAGCAGTACCACCCACATTCTGCCATCATATACACGCAAGCAACTCCCCAATGAAGTCAAAGGGAGTGGCCCGTACAGTGCTGATGGCTAAATTCAGCCCTCTATAATAACAGGGTGCTTACTGTGCTTGGTTATTTGTAAGACTAACTAAAGAGATGGCTACTAAGGAGTCTGTTCCCCTTTCCCTCTCTCCAGATATACCCAGCACACATTCACGTCAGCAGAAATTATGCATGCTGAGGAGCAGAAAATAAACAAACCACTAAGTCATTTGAGGACATTTGTATGTAACAGCATGCTATGCACCCAGCAGCAGTGTAATGATACTGGAGTACCCGCCACATTAGATCAAGTGATTCCAAAATTATTTGAAATGGAGATTTTTGTTTCTTTCCACTGCATACATTTTTAGGTGAATACATTTTAAGGAGTCAAGAAAATTCTGTAGCTATAAAACAAGGAATACTTGTAGCCCCTTAGGGCTGGTCTTCACTGGGCGGGGCAGGGAGGGGATCGACTGAAGATACGCAACTTCAGCTACGTGAATAACATAGCTGAAGTCGACGTATCTTCAGCCAACTTATCTGCCATCGTCATGGTGGCGGCGGTCAGCAGCGCGCTCCCCCGTTGACTCCAGCTTGCACCTCGCGGAAGCTGGAGTTACGGAGTCGACAGGGGCGCTGCTAGCAAGCGATTTCTTGTGTCTTCACAATCGCTACTCGTCGATCCGGTGGGTAGTGAAGACGTACCCTTGGAGACTAACCAGTTTATTTCAGCATAAGGTTAGTCTCTAAGGAGCTACAAGTATTCCTCGTTTTATTTACAGATACAGACTAACATGGCTGCTGTTCTTAAACCTGTCAGCTATAAAACAGAGATCATTCCCCCACCCCTAATAAAGCTCATATTCACATATGTATTTTTATTCCAACAAAATCATTTATTCATACTGCTCAGAATGTTACTACATATTGCTTCCTCCACCCCATGTTCTTTACTAGCCCTCAACGCCTCCTCTTTAATAAAAGAAGAAAATTAATTCTGCATCTGCTGAAAAGGCAAATGAGAATTCACTGATCAGCATTTGCAGAATGTATTTGCTTACTCAGAAGGTTTGCTTCAGTTCAATCCTTATCTTGAATTTATAACTGCACCAACAAAAGAAAAAACCACAGAGCCATTGTTCCAAGTGTTATGCTGCATAACCATTTTCTTCAAAGGAGCTGTGGGATGAAACAGACAGACTGACAGACCTCATCGGCCAGAAATCAATCTCACTGTTACTGTACCTACTGGTATTACTATGCTAGTTTTACAAAGTCATATGGGGACAACTGGATGCAAAAAATTCCTTCAGCGTTGTACTGTTCTTCCCCCAACATTCACTCAGCTGATTTCCAAACTAAACAAAAAATAAGAGGATTTGATCAAGGAAAAAAGCCTTAAATAATAATGCCAATGGAATCAAATTTAGTCCCAGGACAACATTCTCCTCCTGCTAGATAAACACGGAGGCATTTATTGAAAATAAAGAGGCAAAACCAAGATATTTAGTAGGAAAACACTGATCCTGTGACAAAACTTTCCTACAGAGACTTAATATTTTTTAAACCAAAAGAGTGCTACAGACACAATCCTTCAGTTTCGTGAACACAAAGGGCTGAAGACCTATTAGTGAAGACATTATAAACCCAACATAGGAATGGGGAAGGCACAATTCTACACCAACAGGAGGATGTGAAAGATATGATCTAAAATGTCACTTCCATTGCTGACTGATCTGATTCTATGATTATTACTGCTGGGGAGTGGAAGTGTCTCATTTTATGACTAGCGTAACATTGCATTCTGGATTAGCTGAAAGGCTACTTCTAGGTGCACTTAGAAGCATTTTCGAGTTGGCTTATTTTTATGATTCAGGGTCTTTTTAAATACTCAACATTATACATTTTATGAATAAACTGCTTTCAGACTGACAGAAGCTGAAAGTTGTTTTTTTTTTAAACGAACAATAAGGTTACATTTATGGCACTAAGCTGGGGAGAGAAGTAGATATGCTGGAGGGTAGGGATACAGTCCAGAGTGACCTAGTCAAATTGGAGGATTGGGTCAAAAGAAATCTGATGAGGTTCAACAAGGACAAGTGCAGAGTCCTGCACTTAGGAAGGAAGAATCCCACGTACCCCTACAGGTTGGGGACTGACTGGCTAAGCAGCAGTTCTGTAGAAAAGGACCTGGGGATTACAGTGGATAAGAAGCTGAATATGAGTCAGCAGTGTGCTCTTGTTGCCAAGAAGGCCAACGGCAAAGTGGGTTGTATTAGTAGGAACATTGCCAGCAAATCAAGAGAAGCAATTATTCCCCTCTACTTGGCACTAGTGAGGCTACATCAGGAATACTACGTACCGTTTTGGACTCCCCACTATAGAAGAAGGGATGTGGACAAATTGGAGAGTCCAGCGGAGGATTAGGGGGCTGGGGGACAAGATTTACTAAGAGAGACTGAGGGAACTGGGTTTGTATAGTCTGCAGACGAGAAGAGTGAGGGGGGATTTGATAGTAGCCATCAACTACCTGAAAGGGGGTTCCAAAGAGAACAGAGCTAGGCTGTTCTCAGTGGTGGCAGATGACAGAACAAGAAGCAATGGTCTCAAGTTGCAGTGATGGAGATGTAGGTTGGATATTAGGAAACACTATTTCACTAGGAGGGTGGTGAGGCACTGGAATGGGTTACCTAGAGAGGTGGTAAAATCTCCATCCTTAGAGGTTTTTAAAGTCAGGCTTGACAAAGCCCTGGCTGGGATGATTTAGTTGGTGTTGGCCCTGCTTTGAGCAGGGGATTGGACAAGATGACTTCTTGAGGTCTCTTCCAACCCTAATATTCTATGATTCTAAGGTTTGGGGAGTAAAAATTTACTTGGTACATTATCACACTTTAGATCACACTTTTGCTACGTCAGTACCAAAGGATTTTTATCTGATGATTAACAAATTCAAAAAAAGAAAATCACCTTTTTTTTTTTTCATTTGAAGCTTTTTTATACCCAGAGCTTAAACCCTGCTGAGTTCACCCCATTGCTGTTTCCAATGCATATATTCAGTGCTGCCAACATAAATTCATTCCAGTAATTACATTTGCTTGTAATCTTCAATTACTGATTACATTTAATCTTCTCTACTACCTACTTTTGGCATCTAGTAACAGGGAAAGACAGGAAATGGGTGATTTCCATGGGTGATCCTACCTGCAACAAAATTTAATGGCAATAAAGCAGATATTTTAAAGTATCTTATGTTTATGCCATAATCATTCACTAAAGACAGACTCTCAGATTCATCTGCCTAGTGCAAGCAAGTCTCTCAGAAGGGAAGATCTAAAGATTTCCAACCAAGTAGGCTTCCACTTAAAAAACCACTTCTTGAACACTAATCTGTCTGCATCCTACATTTGGCAGTGATCATGTTTTGTCAGTCATGAAAATTATGGTACGTTTACCCCATTTTCTAACCTTCCCCTTCCTAGAGATGTTGAGTGTTAGAAGATAGAAAGAAAAAGTTAGTTAGTTTCTTGACTAGACGGGAATGTGGTGTGACAGATATTGCGGGGGATCACTGTATTCAATTTATGAATGATTTATATGTGATTGTGCTCTACTCCATGTGGTCTATTCTACCACAGCTTCTCCAGAAACTAAAAAACAGTGCGGGGGAGTGGGAAGTGATTAAGACAAGTCACTGAGACTAAACAACTGTACAGAGATACCACCCCCTGAAGAGGTTTTCATAAATTGGTTAAAATGGAGTTCCCAGAAACTCGCATGAAGAAACGGCTTGGTTTAAGAAGGCTGAGTTTGAATGACACAGGGCCTTCTTTCTGAGCCAGCAAGTGAACATGAACTTTATGGCCTCCTTGGACCAATCTACGGAAGGGCTGGTAGGACTTTGGCCTACTAGGGCCTCACAGAACTAATGGCTGTTTCGTGGTATATTTAATGTGAATTTAAATCAGGTGAGGAGGGGTGCGTTAAATATTTTTTCTCTGTAAAGCTGTTACCTTAAGGATAAATGTGCTTGCTTAGAACCGCATGGTAATTTGTAACTCTTGGTAGTTCACTGTTCATAGCCCTGGAAGAGAAAGCAATGCGCAGGTACTGTCTATTAGGCAGACTGGCTTGCTGGGGATATCGCAGTGTTCAGCAGGGAGCAGTACAGCCTTAAAATCCCAGTCAGATGGAGTGGGACAAGAGTGCCTTCCCAGAACCAGTTGTCAACTGGAGACCTAAGATGTGACTGGGTAATCCTCAATAGAACTACACAGGGGGGATACAGTGCACTTACCCTGAAACTGTGACATGTAGTACTTCATGATCTTCTAATCATTCATTGGCATCATTTAACCTAAAAGTGCACGGGAGCAGTTCTCTGATATATTGATATCAGTACACGGATTAGGATTTCAGCCAGAAAACCCATCTTAAAAAAAGAGAAGTTTGTCCTTTAAGGGTTTTTTCCCTCCCCTTCAAAGCTATCTGGAGGAATGAGCACAACGGATGAAATTCTGACTCCAGTGAAGTGAATGGGGGCTTTGCCATTGAATTCAGTGGAGCCAGTGTTTCACCCAAGGTTAGGAGTCACATCCATAGCTTTAAACCATGCTCTGTCACTGACTCACTGTGCAGCTTAGGTCAAGTCATTGTTCCTTTCCATCTCAGCTTACCCATCTACAAAACGAGAACTAAACACATTCCCACCTCACAAAGGCATTTTGAGGATTAATTTGTTAATATTTGCACAGTGCTTTGAACACAGAAAGCATGATATAAACACTATGTCATACAGAATATTAATACTTAGGAAAAGAAAAATCGCAGAAGCATCAGCCCCTTAGTAAACCATTTGCAGCTCACTTGTGCATTGTAAAGAGCTACCAGCAGTAGAAATTCACTAAATAAGGCAATCCATCCACGATCAGCGTATGAGCGCAAGAACAAGCAGAACTCTACACACAAGGCAAGGCATTCAGCCTCCTTGAATTTCCTCTTTCCACTGTTAAAGAAAGCAGACTAGCTGCACTTCATTTCTATTTATATATTTTTGCCACATGAGGGAAAGACATTAATTAATGAGTAATACCATCTAAGCCTCACCCTCAGACAAGTTGTAGGAACCAGGCTGAACTACTGGTAGTACTTGAATAGGACAACAGTCAAAAATGATAACAGGAACTACCTGATTAATTTAGCTGACTGTGTTGTCAGCACCCGGCTGCTACACCTACCTTCCCAGTGGAAACTTCTTTTCAAAAGGTCCAAGGTCCAATAATTACTTTACCTTTTGAATTACAGGCATGTCGCGTCTTGTGTGAGGGTTCCGTTCCGCGGTTACCGCGTAAAGCAGAAACTGCGTACAGCCAGAACCCATTGACTTCAATGGGAGGCAAAATTGCGCCTCCTGGAGGAAGTTTAAAAAAAATTCTCCTTTCTTTTTTTGTTTTTGCGGACCATGTAAAGCGGAAATCGCGTATGTTAAATATGCCTAAGACGCGATATGCCTGTATTACTATTCTTCTCTCAACAGTATTCCTGAGTCTGTAGGGTCTTGATCCTGTAAGATGCTTAGAACCTCCTGGAAAATGCTCAGTGCTTTCTATTCTACCTAGCTACTGTATATGGCCTCTATCACCAGAACATCACAATGCCCTGTTGAGGAACGGAAGGATTATGATTCCCATTTTAGAGATAAGAAACTGAGGCACAAAGGGAAGGTATTTGCCCAAGATCACAGAAGTCTGTGACGAAGCTCGGAACTGAACTCTGCTCTTTTGAGTCTCTCTTTTGTAGCCTTAACCTTAAGACCCTCCTCCCTCCGATTCAGCACCCTGCAGTAGGCACATAGACAGTGCAGGATCAGAGAGACAGGATGATTTAGACAGCACACTGGGGACTGGAAACTTAGATACTGTTATTAGTTCCTGAATCAGGAGATAGTAAACAGATGATTTCTCTTTCTCTCTCCCCCCGAATTAAAATTCCTACCATTTCCTTGTGCTTAGGCAAGAGGACCCCCACTGTAAAACATCATGTTAGTTCTTCTTGTCTATTCAACTAAAGAGAATGTTTGAGACATAATTTATTAGGGGCCGAAACCATTTAAATAATTTTATTTACCCTTTTCAATAAATAATCTAAACAAAGCTGCTTCGATGTGCCTGGTGATTTATTCATGTGCCAGAAGCCTCCACGCTTCAAAGCTTTCATATAGTACATGGCTGGAGATTATAAAGTGTTGGTGGAGCAACAACTTTTATAGACAAAGGCTGGCTAGAGCCTGCAAAGGCTGGCAGTGGGGCGGGGGGTGAAATTTTGGGCAATCTACATCCTGTGGAAATGGCAGGGAGATTCTGAACTTCCCCTGATCCCTATGCCACAGGGCCAGTGTCTTATTGTAGCAACCAGCAAATCACATTTGGTCAGTAGTTCTGTAATAGGGATTGCAATGTGCAGTGCTTATTTAGGCCTTACTTACATAGGAAAGTTTTACTTAAGTCAGTTTTTAAACCAATATAATGAAACTGGTGCAAACCCATGAGTGGACACTCTTCTTTCAGTCTGTAAGTGGCTTATTTTGGTTTAATTTATAAGCTTAAGCTGAATCAAAAAAAAGACACCTTTATGCCAAAATAAGAGTGTCCACACAAGGTTTCGCACTGCTTGAACTAATTCTACCTAAATTCTTAGTTCATGCTAAACTGGTGAAGCTTTCCTGTGTACCCAAGGACTTAACTTCCATCTCAAAGATACAGTACATGAAAAATATTCTTCCATTTGATGGAGAGTCAATGCAGAAGAGAAAATACATTAGGAATGGTCAGAAAACCTGAAGAGAATCCTTTTTTAAAAAAAGGGTAAAATTTATTAATAAACCTACTGATCATTTGAATTTCAAGCAACTTTCATCCAAAAGGAGCCAACTTGCAATTCTGTGACTAGTGATCATTTTACTTACTACTACAATGCAGCCACCTCTAGTGTGGACCACAGCAGACCTTCTTCACTAGCAGCATTCCAGCTTTTAGGAAGGAAAGTAAATTATAACTGAAAGTATAGCTGGAATTTAGAAGGGGAGAAATTAGATTAGGAGAGTTAGACTTTGGCCAAAGTAGCTAATAACTTTCCACTTCCACAGTGATGAGTGCCTCAAATATATCTTTCATCTGACAGATAAAAGTGAAGCTTCTAAATTAATTGCTGGCATATTAGTTTAGTATTAACTCAGGCCTGGTCTATACTTAAAACTTAGGTCAAACTAGCTACCTCACTCAGGGGCGTGAAAAATTCACAGCCTTGAAAGACATAGTTAAGCTGGCCTACATCATGGTATAGATGCTGCTAGTCCGATAGAAGAATTCCTCTGTCAGCTTAGCTATTACTGCTTCAAGGATTAACTACAGCAACAGAAAAAAACATTCCATCATTGTAAAAAGTATCTATACTACAGCAGCACAGTTACAGTACCATAACTGTGCTGCTGTAGTGTCTGTACTGTAGACAGATCCTCAAAGGGATGACTAACTCCCAAGTCATCAACACATTTATTACAACACCTGAGTTATCCTGGCTGGCCAGTCACCCAATCCTTGACTGGGCTCAACCCTACTTAGCTGACATCACCATAACCTCATGTACTTTCAACTTCGATTTGCAGCATTTTTCACTAGCCCATGTGTGCTGCTGCCCCAACATCTGTGTGTGAAAGGATGGATCCTGCAGTGCTCTAACTGTCATTAACGCATTACAGTGAAGTAACATACATAATCAATGTTAGGTATGCAGCCCCCCCTCATGTGTGGTCCCATTGGCCTAAGTGGAGCTACCCCCACCAAATACAGAAGTCAAATTATGCCTATAATTCTAGAATATCTTTTTTTGAGATGGGGCAACCAGAACTGCATGCGGTATTCAAGGTGTGGCCATACCATGGATTTATACACTGTAGTGGCAATCATCATATTTTCTGCCTTATTATCTAACACTTTTCTAATGGGTCTCAACATTTTGTTCACTTTTTTGACTGCTGCTGCACACTGAGTGGATGTTTTCAGAGAACTATGCATGAAGACTCTTTCTTAAGCAGCAACAGCTAATTGAGAGCCCATCATTTGGTACGTATGTTTTCCAATGTGCATTACTTAGCATTTATCAACAATGAATTTCATCTGCCATTCTGTTGCCCAGGCACCCAGTTTTGAGAGATCCCTTTGTAACGCTTCACAGTCAGCTTTGGACTTAACTATCTTGAGTAAGTAGATATAGTCTACAAATTTTGCTTCCTCACTCTTTAACCTCTTTTTTTCAGATCATTTATGAATATGTTAAACAGCAGTGATTCATGTAGAGGGGGTCCCCCAAGGAGCTCTCAATCTACCCCTCTTCGTTGTGAAAACTGACCATTTATTTCTACCCTTTGTTTCCGGTCTTTGAACCAGTTACTGATCCATGAGAGGATCTTCCCTCTTACCCCATGATTACCTATTTTGCTTAAGAGACGTTGGTGATGAACCTTGTCAAAGGCTTTCAGAAAATCTAAATACACTACATCCACTTGATCATCCTTTTCTGTATCTTTGCTGATCCCTCAAAGAATTCTAACATATTGGTGAGGCAAAATTTCCCTTTACAAAAAACCACCTTGACTCTTCTCCAGCATTTTGTGTTCATCTATGTATCTGATAATTCTGTTGTTTACTACAGTTTCAAACAATTTGCCTTGTACTGAAGTTATGCTTACTGGCCCACAATTGCCAGGATTGCTTCTGGACCCGTTTTTCCTTTTTTTAAAAAAAATCGGCATTATGTTAGCTATCCTCCAGTCATGTGATACAAAGGCTGATTTAAATGATAACTATGGTATGATAATGTAACCTATCAGTTCTGCAATTTCATATTTGCATTCCTTCAGAACACTTGGATGAATACCAGCTGGTGCTCATGACTTATTACTTTTTTCATTTATCAATTTGTTCTAAAACCACCTCTACTGATATCTCATTCTGGGACATTTCCTAAGATTTGTCACCTAAATAAAATGGCTCACAGAAGCAGCCATTAATTATATCTAGAAATTTTCTCTCTGAATCCCATCCTGAGGTGACATGTTCCCAATCAATATGGGGATAGTTGGACTCTCCCATTATTATTGGGTTTTCTATTTTTGTAACCTTTCTATATTCCCCTGAGCCTTTTACAGTCACCAGCGGCATCCTGGTTAGGTGGTCAATAATATATTCCTACTACTATACTCTTACTATTCAAGCATAAAATTTCTATCTATGCAATTCTTCCAGTCATCAGAAACCCAAGTATCTATATTTCAAATAATTGAAACACCCTTATTATTACTTGTTTATTCTCAACAACAGGAGTCCCCTGCCTAACCCTAAGCTTCTCAGGCATTATGAAATATGTGAGGCAAGAAAGCAGCATGCTATCGTATCCCATTCAGAAGAATTGCATGTTTACTTTAACAAAAGAAAGTCAATAGGAAAAAATATTTTAGTCATATGATTAAGACAACAGTGATTTTATTACTTATTTGTAAATGAATAGCAGAGGTAGCATGGGATATAGAAAAGAGAACAAGCCTGGAAGACAAAATCCTGAGTACTAATTCCAGCTCTAACACTAATTCACTGTGGAACTTTAGGGAAACTGATTTGGACACAGCAAAATCTGAAATGAATCGTCATTATAAACTTGAGCTAAGCTCCTAATTTATTTATTTATTTTGAAGATAAGAAAAGTCCAGTGTAGGTGGCACATCCCCACACATTATATATTCACAACACGTTTGCACTTCTTGGTTTCAACTAAAGCAAAAGAACTGAAATAGCATGAGAAAGTCTGCTCTGGAGTTATTTCTAGCCCAGTTAAAAACAGTGAATATGAGAAATATCACAAGTCAGTCTGATTTTGTAAAATTTGGAGCCCCATTTCTACTCCACAGAGGTTTGGAAAAGGCTTCATACATCACTGAATACCTACCAGAGCCTCCTAACATTTTAAGGTTTCCCTGTCACTAACACAAAGAGAAGAATGATATTCCTCTTCTATTTTCAATTTAAAAAATAGCTATACATATATATATAAATTGTCTTTTCCTTTGAAGTCACCACTTGTATTACAGTGCTCTGCTTTGGTGCATGTTTCTTTCTATTTCTGCTTAAGACTTGCACCAATATAGCCAGAGAGCATTTAGCTAGAAGAGGGTTCACCAAAAAGTTATAGGCTTGATTCATGATCTTAAAAACACCACACAGTAAAAAACCAAAGGAGATCAATCTATTTAGTTTATCAAAGTCCCTAAACTTAAGAGGCAAACTTATTCACAGGGATATACATACATCTGATTCTAGACATCTCTCGAATCTAGCAGACAAAGCCATAACAAGGTAAAGTGGCTAGAAATTGGTCAGAAAACTTTAAGAAAAAAAGAAAGAAAGAAGATGCAAATTATTAATGGTGATGGTAACAAACCATTGGAATAGGTCTCCAAAGGGTATCACAATTGTTTTTATCACTTGGAGTCTAAGTCAAGATTTAATGTCCTTCTAAACTATATTCTCTATTTCAAATCACAAGTTCTTGGATTCAGTTCAGGAATCGTCTATGTGAAATTCTACAGCCTGTATTATTCATAGTTTTTAAGGCCAGATAGGACCATTAGATCATCTAGTTTGACCTCCTGTACATCACAGACATTAAATTTCAACTAGTTATCCCTATACGGACCCTAATAACTTGTGTTTGGCTACAGCATATCTTCCTGGAAAGCATCAAGACCTTGAAGGCATCAAGAGATAGGAAATCCTGCACTTCCTCTGGTAGTTTGCTCCACTAGTTTATCACACACACTATTAAAAGTGTGTGCCTCATTTCTAATATGAAGTTGTCTGGCTTTAACTTGCAGCCATTGGTTCTTTTATGCCTTTCTCCACTATAGCTCTTTAGTACCTGATATTTTCTCCCCATGAAGATACTTACTGTAATCAAGCCACATCTCAGTCTTCTCTTTGCTAAACTAAATAGATTGAGCTTTTTAAGGCCACATCTACACTACCCACCAAATTGGCAGGTAGTGATCGATCCCCGAGCACTCTCCCCATCGACTCTGGAACTCCACCGTCACGAGAGGCAGAAGCAGAGTCAACGGGAGAGCGGCAAGTCGACTTGCTGCCATGAGGACACGGAGGTAAATCGACCTAAGATACGTAGACTTCAACTACACTATTCGCGTAGCTGAAGTTGCGTATCTTAAGTCTACCTGTTCCTCCCCTATCCCGTGTAGACCTGGCCTCTCTCAATTTAAGGCACTAGTTCTCAACCTATTCACTATTGTAGACCATATATGTAGCTCTGTGTGTGTTATGTAGGCTGCATCCACACACTACATAGTATATGTAGTGTATGGATGGCCCTGATGATGTCACATGGGCTGCAGCTGTGTGCTAATTGGACCACAAACAGTCCACAGGTTGAGAACCACTGCTCTAAAGCATTTTCTCCAAACTTCAAATCGTAACTGTAGCTCTTCTCTGCACTCTCTCCAAATTTTCAACAATGTTTTAAAATGTGGACACCAGAACTGTATGCAGTATTTATCTCATCAATGCCATACACAGAGATACAATCACCTTTCTCCTTAGTGCACTGCAAATATATCAAGAACTCTCTTTTCTTTAGCCAGGCACTCAGATACCACAGAATATGTTCTGAGGACAAAGACCAGAATATACAATTTAACAGGTTTAAAACCACATTCACAAAGCAAGGATACTCCACCAGAGAAATAGACTGCATCATGGAAAGGGACACCCAAATAACCCAAGCTACAATACAGAAATAAAGCCCCCCTCTTATTACACATCCCTAGTAGTCACCTACCACTCCACACCGGAACTTATATGGGTACCATTGAACAACTACAACTCACAAGGGATTGGGAACGCATCTTGAAAAGAGTCCACCTTCTGGCCTTTAAACAATGCCCTAACCTCTCCAAGCTCATCACAAGGAGAAGCAAGCACACCACAGACCAGGACACATTAACTCAAAACTGAGCGGAACCAGATCCTACCAGAACAATAGATGCAAAACCTGCAGACACATCTCCACTGCTACAATGATCAACACCCCCCACAGCTCGCCTTTCAATTCCCATAGACCCTACACATGCCTATTACAACATCCATTGCACTAAATGCCCCAATAACTCCTCTGCGGGTGAAAACAGACAATCACTACGCTCGAGTGAATTCACACAGGAAAATGATAAAAGACAAAAACACTCTCTGATCTGCAGGTGAACACTTTTCAAAGTGCTCACTCTATATCTGACCCCTAAGTCCTCATCCTCGAAGGAAACCCGCAAAACACTTTCAAAAGATGAGCCTGGGAGCTTAACTAACACTAACAATTCATAACAATTGCTAGACATTAAAAATAAAGGACTGAAGAAACTGGATTTATGGCTTATTGCGACAATCTGTAACCCACTAATCCCCTCTTTTTGTCCTATGACTGCAGAGGTGATAAAGGCCCACTGTATCTTGAATGATCCCTTACAACATGTGCTAACTACTTATGCTAAACAACCTGTTCCACCTTGCATTTTGCTGTGACACTGGGAGTACCTTTCCCTCTCCTGAAAAAGAGCCCTATGTGGCTCAAAAGCTTGTCTCTCTCACCAACAGAAGATGGTCCAATAAAAGATTCATCCACCTGGAGTCTCTAATATCCTGGGACCGACACAACTACCACTATACTGCATGTTACATCTGTGCAGTTGTCTTTATAAATTACGTTTGTAACCTTAGCAAAAAATTAAATCCATTATGACAAAATAGATTTTCCATAAAACCTTGTGAACTGTCATTAATTATATTCCCATCCTTTAATTCTTTATTTGAATCCTGTATCAATTTTTCATTTATTTTGCCTGGGACTGATGTCAGGCTAATTGGTCTATAATTACCCAGGTCATATCATTTACCCTTTTTGAACACAGGCACTAGCCCTCTTCTGGTCTCCTGGAATTTCCCTGGTATTGCAACATTTATTAAAAATTAAAGTCTGTGCGCCAGAGGTCTCCTCGGCTAACTCCGTTAAGACTTTTAAGTTATCTGAGCCTGCTGATTTTAAAATGTTTGTCACTAATAGATGATGTTTAAAATCCATTCTTCTTTGTTACAACAGCTTGCTCCTTTCTAAATACAAACTAGAAACATTATTGAACACATCTGCCTTTTCTGCATCATTAATTATGTTACCACCTCTATCTAATAAGGGGTCTGTCTATAACTTCGAATTTCTTTGTTCCTAATATACTTAAAACACCTTCTTATATTGTCCTTAGCCCTGCCGCCAACCATGGATTTTTCCCTGATGTATATATTGATTGCTATTTACTTCCCTTCTCCCCCAACCCACACTTTTTTAATTGATGTCCTCAGTTCCCTTCTGAACCAGGATGGGCTTTTGTCATAGATCTGGACTCAGCAGACAAGGAGATCAATACAGACACAAAAGCTAACAAACACAGCTGTCTCCTAAGCTTGCTTTATTGTTCTTGCAGCAAAACTAAAACCAATACAAACCAATGCAAAAGTGCACTGGAGAAGGAGAGTGCTCAAACATTTAAAGGGTCAAGACATCACATTTTTACCTAAAATTGCCCTCTTTCCTGATTGTGGAATCATGGCTTTTTTGACCATCTAATAATTCAAATGTTTCTATTCCCTCCCCAATCAATTTCAGTCATAATTTAAATCAGCTTTGGGATACTAGTCATTCTATAGTGATTTGTATTTATTTATTTATATAGGGCTGACGATTAACTGCAGTTAACTCACGCGCTTAACTCAAAAAAAAATTTCATCAATTAATCACAGTTTTAATCGCACTGTTAAACAATAACAATTGAAATTTATTAATTATTTTTGGATTTTTTCTACATTTGCAAATATATTGATTTAAATTAGAACATAAAATACAAAGAAATACATAAAATATAAAGTATAAATATTTGCACTGTAAAAATGATAAACAAAAGAAATAGTATTTCTCAAATTCACCTCATACAAGTACCATAATGCACTCTCTTTATCTTGAAAGTGCAACTTACAAATTTAGATTTTTTTTTTGTTACATAACTGCACTCAAAAACATAACAATGAAAAACCGTAGAGCCTACAGGTCCACTCAGTTCTGTTTCTTATTGAGCCAATTGCTAAGACAAACAAGTTTATTTACTTTTAGGGGAGATAATGCTGCTTGCTTCTTATTTAAAATGTCACCTGAAAGTAAGAGCAGGTGTTCACATGGCACTTGTGTAGCCAACATTGCAAGGTATTTATGTGTCAGATATGCTAAACATTCATATGCCCCTTCATGCTTCAGCTACCATTCCAGAGGACATGCTTCCATGCTGTCGATGCTTGTTTTAAAGTGTTAATTAAATTTTGACTGAACTCCTTGGAGGAAAATAGTGCATCTCCTGCTCTGTTTTACCCGCATTCTGCCATGTATTTCATATTATAGCAGGTTCGGATGATGATCCAGTGTATGTTGTTCGTTTTAAGAACACATTCACTGCAAATTTGACAAACGCAAAGAAGGTACCAACTTGAGATTTCTAAAGTTCGCTACGGCACTTGACCCAAGATTTATGAATCTGAAGTACCTTCCAAAATTTGAGAGGGATAAGGTGTAGAACATGCTTTCAGAAGTCTTAAAAGAGCAACACTCTGATGCGGAAACTACAGAACCCAAACAACCAAAAAAGAAAATCAACCTTCTACTGGTGGCATCTGACTCAGATGATGAAAGTTAACTTGCTTTGGTCTGCACTGCTTTGGATTGTTATCAAACTAGTCAGTAGCATGGACACATGTCCTCTGGAATGGTGGTTGAAGATGAAGGATCATATGAATCTTTAGCACATCTGGCATATATATACACCTTGCAATGCCAGCTACAACAGTGCTATGCAAACGTCTGTTCTCACTTTCAGGTAATGTTGTAAACAAGAAGTGGGTAGCATTATCTGCCGCAAATATAAATAAACTTGTTTATCTGAGCAACTGGCTAAGCAAGGAGGAGGACTGAATGGACTTGTAGGCCCTATAAAGATTAACATTTCTTATGTTTTTTACAGAACAAATACTTGTGATCTAAAATAAATATTAAGTGAGCACTGTACACTTTGTATTCTGTGTTGTAATTGAAATTAATACATTTAAAAATGTATAAAACATCCAAAAATATTTAAATAAAAGGCATTCTAACAGTGTGATTAATTTTTGTAATCTGTACAAATAATTGCGATTACTTTTTTAAATCGTGATTAATTTTTTTAATTGCTTGACAACCTAACTAAAAAACTAGTCGGGACTGCCCTTTGTTTCTCCATATGGAGCGTAATCTGGACACGATAACTAGGCCCTAGGCTACCCCCAACTTCCAGTCCACTGATTAATTCATCTCCACCCATCATGATGAGATCTAAAATAGTTACCTTGTGTTAGATAAAGTACTTTTTGTGTTAGAAAATCACCAGCTATGATTTTTAGAAAGATGAAGTTTTACTACTGGCTATATGAGACCTTCAGCATATGTCTCCTAACAGGGCCGGCTCTACCTTTTTGGGCGCCCTAAGCAGCTCCGTCGAAGAGGGAAGAGTGTCGGAACCACCACAGGCGTGCTGCCGAAAGCTGCCTGAGTGCTGCCCTGACAATGGCCGGAATGCCACCCCCTGCCGTTTGCCGCCCCAGGCACTGCTTGCTAAGCTGGTGCCTGGCGCCAGCCCTGTCTCCTAAACTTAAGTCCCCTATAACAACGTTGTTTTTTTTTCCTTTCCACGCAGTACAAACAGATTTTCAAGGGGTATTTATCCTGTTCTCTGGTTTAATTCAGTGGACTTTTTTTTTGTAGCGCAACAGCGAGAATGTGGACACCCACTGCGCTACAAGTGACCTCTTGAGATGCCTGGAGCCATTTAAGGCAATTGACATTTCTTCCCTTTCTTTTGAACTCGGCTGGAGGAATGCAGAAGTACCTTTTTAGAGTTTCTCTCTTAACTCGGCAGATAAGCAATGCAAATGTTTAAGGAGGGAGCCTGTGTGAAAACAAAGCCCTCTGTGAATGGACACGTGCTGACAGGCTCTCAGAAGGATGGAAAAACCACTGGCTCTCTCCCTCCGCATACACACGACACGTCTCCCCTCACACCCCTCGTTTGAAAAGCATGTTGCACCCAGCTGAATGCTGGGATACCTGTCCTAATGCGCTGCTCTTAATGCCATCTGAAGTGCCACAAATGTGGCCATGCTATACTGCTGGTGCGTCTCAGTGTGGACAAGCAATAGCGCTATACATATTACTGTATAAGGGGACCGCTATAACCAAAAGCGTTATAATTCTGTAAGTGTAAACATGGCCTCAGCTCTGTTGCACAGAAGCCCTCAAAACTGGAACCCTTGCTCCCTCACCCAGCATGCTTCCCCTTTCACAAACAAAATGCCTACAAATTCCACGTTCTTCCTTGAATAAGTGCTAACTATATTGGCAATGATTCTAAAAACCTGCAGAATAGACAAGATGTATGAGAGCCACGATGCTTTAATCAGGTATCCTTTCCCCCCAGAGAATCTGTGCATTCTTTGTTTAGATTGGAGCCTCATCAATATACAGACCTTGGGTGAAATCCTGGCCCCACTGAAGTCAATGGCCAAACACCCCTCTGATTTTAGTGGAGCCACAATTTCACCCCTTGTAGGTAAAGCATCTACACCTACTGTTGGCATGATAGACATAAATAAGTTTCTGAATATTCAAGACTATGGGCAGGTCTACACTACCCGCCAGATGAGCGGGTAGCAATCGATCTTTCGGGGGTCAATTTATCGCATCTAAATTTAGATGAGATAAATCGATCCCCGAGTGCTCTCCTGTCGACTCTGGTACTCTACCGCCACGAGAAGCGCAGGCCGAGTTGACGGGGGAGCAGCAGCAGTCAACTCGGTGCCGTGAAGATGCCATGGTAAGTCAACCTAAATACATCGACTTCAGCTACTTTGCACATAAGGTGTGACATTATGCTTACAAAATATACAGACATTATTATTATTATTTATTTGTATTACCATAATGCCTAGAAACCCTGGTCATGGACCACGACTCCTGTGTTTTTTTCTAAATTGTCACTCACAGTTCTATCATAAAGTTCAATTCTGGGTTCCCTCCGCCTTTCTTGTAATGGCAGCCCTTTGTTTTTGAAGAGACAGGAAAGAAAAAAGACAAATTCAGCTAAAAGCTAGAAATAGAACAAAGAGAATATTCAGAAGACACGTACATTTAAAAGTGAAGAATTGGCTCCCATTCCTGAATACGTAACGAAGGTAAGTGTTGCTGCAGCCAGGAGACCAGAACCTGCCTCTAAAACAGAAAAACCTCTGCAATTTGTAATTCTCAATCTTAAGCAGATGGTGTATTTTGGACAGTAACGTATCCTTTTTGACCAGGTAGTATCTCTAGTTTCTTTAAATACTTTTTTTATTCTCAAGTATTTTTCTTTTATAATAATAATTTTAAAATTGTCATCTTTTCCCCTGCCTCCTCCTCTCCATAACCTGTAAACCTGTAAAGGTTTCAAAACAGGAAATATTTAGTTACACGGCTTTACTGAGTCATCAAAACATTCACCTGACAGCTAGAGACAGTGTTGAGACCACTATCATGTTGACAGCTATTGTCTCATTGTTTCCTTGTATTCCCCCATATTCCTGTATCCATATAATTGTTGTCTATTGTTCTTACACTGGTCTAAACTGAAAAGTTGTATCAGCATTGTTATGTTGGTCAGAGGTGTGAAAAAACAACAATGCTAACCTAATTGCCAGAGTAGATGCAGCTATGTGGATGGAAGAGGGCTTGCTAGCATCATTGGGGAAGTGATGTTCCTACTCTGACGGAAAAACCCTTCTGTTGGAGTAAGCTGTGTCTACACTATTGGGTTATGCTGGCTATAGTTATTGGCTACACTATAGCTATGCCAAAGCAGTCACCATAGTGTAGACATACTCTTTTATTGTAAGCCCCTTGGGGTAGGGACAATCTTTTTTGTTCTTTGTTTGTACAGGATCTAGCACAATGGCATTTTGGCCCATGACTGGGGCTCCTGGCTCGATGATATTACACATAATAATAATATGGACATGCACAAGGATTGATAAGATTCCTCCTCCCTGGCATCAGCACCTGGCTCCCTAAACTTTCACCCAGAAATCACAACTTTTTTTTAGGCTTGAAACTATTTCCAGCCTGTCCTTATGGCCCCTACAGACTGATAGCTCTGAATTATTGGATGTGTATCTCAACCAACTTCTGAACATTTAAAATGTAACCTCTCGCTAGTTACAACTTCTGTCTGCTGTCTGTCTGCATCAACATGTCTCGTCCTATATTTAGACTGTAAACTGTTTGGGGCAGGAACTGTCTTTTTGTTATGTGTGCAGAGTGTTTAGTGGAATGTGCTATTACATATTACTTTCTATATGTATTGCAACTTTTCAGGGGGTCCTGTTTACACTATGAAAAGCCACCTTCTATTGGGAAGTGTACACAAGACAGCAGCACTGGCACTGTTAAAACAGATTTGGTCTTGCAGTAGAGGAATCTGATCCTACAGGGAGAAGTGCCTCGGGAGTACTGAATGCCTGTATTTCCCATTAAAGTCAATGGGAACTGAGATGCTCAGCACCATGCAGAATTTGGTTTGAGCTGACCAAACGGTGTTTTTATACCTATCTTAGCAGAGCCCAAACATGATTTGAGAACACAAACAATGGTCCAGTTCACTGCGAGCATGTCAAACACTATCACACTATAGTTGGGTTAGGCACCATGAGAGGTTTCCACAGCATAGAAAACCAGAGACTAAGACTGCAGCATGGTTCTGTATTCTGGTTAAAGCATGATTTAGTCCTATGCCATCCAGTCAAAATCTAAACTGAGTTCTAACACTGTCAGGACACTATCCTTCCTATAACACTGTAAACTTCCCCCCTCTCCCTGCCCTTCCCTCCCCAGCAATAAAATGTGCAAGACAGATGCCTTGTTAGATTCTTCCATAAGAAAAAAGAATGATGAGTGAGAAAGACTAGTCCTGATCTTTTGATTACCTCTCCCCCACCCATACTCTCTAAATTTAATAACATGGTTTGCAAGAGGTTTAAGAAATCAGGAGAGTCATTTATTTTGAGAAGTAGGTAAAAACCAAATGGAAATAGGAACGGAAAACTTCTAGTTCCTGGCAATCAGATATAGCTTATAACATACGCTGATGAACTGATGGGTGGTTAAATGGGCCAGTTTAACTTAAAAGTTGCTGGCCCAGACAACAGCACCCAGAGGCATGTGGTAGACAGAGCACATGCACTTACTGAAAGACAGTCCCTGTCCCAAAAAATTTGCAATCCAAATAGACGTAGAGTGAGAGAAAAGAAGTATTGTCTTCATTTGATAGGTAGGGAACACATCATGCAGAGTAGCCTGCCAGCAGACTGAGTTAGCCTTGTGTTCCTGGAGTTCCAATGGAGACAAATTTCATGCCATCTCTCAGCTACATATTTGGGGTTTCTCTGTGCTCATTCTGGCACTACCTCAGCAAAGCACTGAAGCACATGCATAACTAAAGTCCATGAGCAGTCCCAAAGATTTCTCATCGATTTCTGGGAATGTGATTGGATAGCTTAGTATGGAGCGTAATTAATACATACTGCATGTGGGTCTTTCTACTGTGTACAGATTATTCGTTTCCCCTTTTACAACCGAAGTTGGTATTCAGTGGAGTAAGGGATGGGAACAGGAAAAGGATGGTAGGTCTTAATTTATAGCTCATCTCTATTAATTCTGAATCATGGCTGATTCACAGAACACCTGAAGAGGGCACTGACAGAGCTGCAAAACCACTAATGTAAACTGCATAAATTGCACAAACTCTGTGTATCACTCATCTTATCTGAAGAAGAATGTCACATTTCACACAGACTAAGAAAGGAATCTGAGTGAAGCGCCATAAAAGGCACAATATCAGACAACTGCTGGGAATTCTAAAGGGCGATCAGAGAGTATAGAACTATATCAGTAATGTCTCGTGGCTATACAACATATTTGCTTGTGGTAGCATACAGGATGTGCTAGGTACTTTACAGACACTGAGGAAGGGACAGTCCATTCCATTGAGAGCTCACAGTATAACAACAGACAGGCCACAAGCAGACAGAGTTAAGAGAAGGGGGAAATAATTAGGGAATTTTGTACAGTTAATTAGATTCACTGTAGGCAGCAAAGTGTTTCAGAGGGACTTAAAGCAGAAGTGGATTTTTAAAAAGGATTTAAAATATAGTCAGGGTCAGAAATTTATGGATGATCTAAGAGTGATCACACAATGCCTAGGGAGCTGTATCAAAAAAAGGTGCAAAGGTGATTGCCTTTAAACCAATATTCAGATGGGTCTTCCCAGTCATAAGACGCTGCTGAGAGAGAATCATTTTCTCATGACAAGGTATCTGCTCCATCTAAGTCCAGTGTACAAAGTGTCCTGACGTCATGCTACTCAAGAGAAGGGCTCCACGTCATGTTCATGTACTGGAGACTGAATGCGCATTAATTGGCTTCTAGCAGAAGCCATTCACTATGAAGTAGTGGGGAGAAAACAACCAAAAAAACTAAGTATTAAAAGCCCATTCAAAAAAACAATAATAAAAAAGATAGTGTTAAATGGAAGAGCACTGTGATCAACATTTTCAAAAGTAACTAATGATTTGGCCTTTAAAAGGACCTAATTTTCAGAAAGTGCTGAGCACAACGCTTTAGAAAAATCAAGCCTCTTTGAGGTGTCTCAGGTCGCACACCCAAAAACGGAGGCACTCAAAATCACTAGTCTTGTCTGAAAATCTTGACCTATATCTATGTGAAAAGATGAAAAAGGACTGCGAAATAGATTTTTTTTTAAAAAAAAGGCAGCTGGTGTTTCTTTCTGCCACAATAGAATAATATTAATTGCAGCAACAAACTGCAGTTAGTTGCTTTGTGCAATGTTCGCAGCACTAGCAGGAACTTGGTCAGTAGCATGTGTGTGTCAAACATGTGATCACAGTCTGAGGCAGAGAGGTTAATTATTTCTGTCTTGGCGGGTTCACACAGGAAATATAAGCTGAACAGAAGGGCAGTCTGTACTGACTAATAAGCAGAGAAAGCAAAACAATTTTTGTCAAGTCCTGTTTTGCACAGAGATAATAGCACAATTACTCAGCCCAGCTAGAAAACAGAGAGAGACCATGGCTAAATTATCCTCAGTCCCTTTTTCTCCCTTCCTTTTCCCCCTCCTAACAAAAATGATGTGTACTTTTAACCCAACTAACAGGCATATTTCCATTTCTTGGAACAGCAAGATGAGCCACCCTCACAGGAGTTTCCCTTTGAGGGAGTAAGGTGGTCTTCAGAGAAAAACAAGGATGCCGTTCAGTTAAATTAATATTCAGTCGCATCCACTTGGAGTTGCCTGAAGAATATCCTTCCTCCAAGTCCCTACTAAATAATATAAATGGGTTGTCCAGTGAAGGAAATAGGATCTGAGAATAAAGTAGTAACACTAGGGCTAAAAGAGGGTCATTAAGATAGGGAGGGATTTATCCACACAACACTACTGTGGGGTAGGTGTCACATGTTCAGGATAACTGAACATGTATTCTCCCTTCGTAGTCACTTGAAGGCATCAGCTTCAGGTTTCTAGCTCCCAGCCATCACCTCTCTTGGGCAGAGATCCATGTCTGTCTTCCTGCTGACTGGGATTTTAAGGCTGTGCAGCTGCCTGCCCTATACTGCAATATTCCCAGCAAGCCAGTCTGACCAAAGGCCAGCCCCTGTGCCCAGCTTTCTCTACAAGGGCTATGAACAGTGTATTGCCAGCAGATACAAGTTATCACCTGGCTCCTTCTAAGCAAGCACCTTTATTCTAAAGGGGAAAGCATAACATGGAATACTTGTAAAAAACAATAAACATTCCTATATATTCTAAAATCATACGAGAGATCACCCATCAGTCTTATGGTGCCCTTTCCAACCTTTCTCCATGGATTGGGGCCTTTGGAGGGAAATCCTGCCGGTTTGCTGGCTTAGAAAGAAGGCCTTTAGTCAGTTTAAATGCAGCCCTTTTAGTCAAAAGTCCTTCCTTTGCTGGGGTCTCTGGGAAATCCAGTTTGAACCAGTGTATCAAGCCTCCCCAGGGGTAGTACCACTCTGGAGGTGTTTACAACCTGAACAACTCACCCTAATCACCCCCCCTCACCCAACATTTTTTTAGTTCCTGGTGGCACTGTGGTGACCCTCTTCCCTCAGGGTCGCATACAGTCACTGGCCCACAGTGATATGATGGTGTGGACTGCACTCTTAGCAAGTTTGCAGATGACACTAAACTGGGAGGAGTGGTAGATACACTGGAGGGTAGGGATAGGATACAGAGGTACCTAGACAAATTAGAAGATTGGGCCAAAAGAAATCTGATGAGGTTCAACAAGGACAAGTGCAGAGTCCTGCACTTCGGACGGAAGAATCCCATGCACTGCTACAGACTAGGGACTGAATGGCTAGGTAGCCGTTCTGCAGAAAAGGACCTAGGGGTTACAGTGGATGAGAAGCTGTATATGAGTCAGCAGTGTGCTCTTGTTGCCAAGAAGGCTAACAGCATTTTGAATTGTATAAATTGGGGCATTGCCAGCAGATCAAGGGATGTGATCATTCTCCTCTATTCAGCATTGGTGAGGCTTCACCTGGAGTACTGTGTCCAGTTTGGGGCTCTACAATACAAGAAGGATATGGAAAAATGGGAAAGAGTCCACGGAGGGCAACCAAAATGATTAGGGGGATGGAGCACATGACTCATGAGGACAGGCTGAAGGAACTGGGATTGTTTAGTCTGCAGAAGAGAAGAATTAGGGGGCATTGGATAGCTGCTTTCAACTACCTGAAAGGGGGTTCAAAAGAAGATGTATCTAGACTATTCTCAGGGTATGTCTTCACTACCCACCAGATCGGCAGGTAGCGATCAATCTATTGGCAATTGATTTATCGCATCTCATCAAGAAGTGATAAATCGATCGCCAAAGGCACTCCTGTCAACTCCGGAACTCCAGCTCGCCAAAAGGCGCAAGCTGGAGTCGACGCGGGAGCCCACTGCCAACCGCTGCTGCCGTGAGGACGGCAGGTAAGTCGGCCTAAGATGCGCTGACTTCAGCGCCGTTATTCATGTAGCTGAAGTTGCATATCTTAGGTCGGCCCCCTCCCCCTAGTGTAGACCAAGCCTCAGGGGTAGCAGATAACAGAACAAGGAATAATGGTCTCAAGTTGCAGTGGAGGAGGTTTAGGTTGAATATTAGGAAAAACCTTTTCACTAGGAGGATGGTGAAGCACTGGAATGGGTTACCTAGGGAGGTGGTGGAATCTCCTTCCTTAGAGGTTTTTAATGTCAGGCTTGACAAAGCCCTGGCTGAGTGGATTTAATTAAGGGTTGGTCCTGCTTTGAGCAGGGGGTTTGACTAAGATGACCTCCTGAGATCCCTTCCAATTTTGATATTCTATGATTCTATATATAAACCACTCATGCACTTAATACAATATAGTCCCCAAACACTGTTCCCTTTAAGCTGTGCGCATGTGCACACGCACACAGATCCTAAACCTCGCGCACACAGCAAAACACCGCATGAACAAAAATCTGCACAGAAGAAATTTTTTTGTGCACGCGGCCTGTCAAAAATTTGCACAGAAGAAATTTTTTGCGCAGACGGCCTGTCAAAAATTAGAGGGAACATTGTCCCCAAAGATATTATATTGCATGCAGTTTCAATATCTCTCACAGTAGGTAAGTACCATTGCCCCCATTTTACAGATGGGGAACTGATGTACAGACACTAAGACACATGCTAAAGAGGTCACACAAGAAGTTTGTGGTGAAGTAGGGAATTAAACCCGCATGTCTCAAGAACCAGGCTTGCACACTAGTCACTGGACCGCTCTGCCTCTTGTGCTCCCCCTTCCCAAGGGAGCTAATACAGTTTCCTTCAGGAAGAAGTGATATAATCCAGAATTGAACAGTGGTTCTCACAAGCAATTGGCCAGCCAAATCCTGCACGTTTCACTGGTGCAGTAGAAATGACCACCAGCAAATAATAATTTACATTAGTGTTCTCAATAGTGGGGGACAGGAACATGTGGAGGAACCCAGGCCACCCACCTCCCTAAAAAAAGAAAAAAAAAAAATTAGGGAGGATACACAAAGAGACGCAACAAATGGTAAAATAAGCTCTGACCTGCGCTTTATGCTGACCATCTGTACAAATAAAAGGTACCAATTACAATGTACAGATGTATTTGTACATCTGTAATTACAATTACAGCTGTACAAATAAAGGTAACAATTAAGTTACAATTTGAGCATGAAAAATAAAATGTAAAGAACTTGGGCAGGAAGGAGGACTCAGATGCCAGTGCGTAATCAGTTAACATTTTTGTTCTTTAGAGGTGTGGAATAATGGGATAGGTTTAGTACATTGAAGGAGGGAGCTAGTTTTACCTCTATAATGCAAATAAAAAGCAATGCTCTTCGGGAATCATTTCCGGACTGCAGTTCAACATCAAGCTGCTGGAACTCCTACCTTTTTGCATAACTGGGATGTGCAGAAGCAACGCCGGGAACCTGCAGATGAATGAAACCTGATTGGCCATTGGGTGAAATTTGTCTGTATAGTGGATTTGAGAGATTTGCTTGGTGTATATATATATGTATTCTGTGTGTGTCGCAAATAAATAGATGTTTAGAGCACAGCTGTGTAAGGCTCTTTCACTGGGAAATGGTTCCGCAGACCCATAGAGCCCTGAGCAAAAGGGTGGGTACTTAAATTGACCAGGTTTCTTCCAGAGCCCCATGGGTAAAAGAGGTGCCTTATACCCTGAGTCCTCGGAGAGGAAAGGGAGGGGGTGCCTAAATTGATTGGGCCATGCCTTAAACCCTCAGCTGGGTGTAGGCAGCGAGTTCTAAATTGAGGTTGTGCCTTAAACCCTCGGTAGGGTATAGGCGGGGTGCTCTAAATCGACCAGGTCACGCCGTGAGCCCTCGGTAGGGTATAGGCG
>ML677332.1:84047493-84266685 GCA_007922305.1 Dermatemys mawii
GCCGTGAGCCCTCGGTAGGGTATAGGCGGGGTGTTCTAAATCGACCAGGTCATGCCGTGAGCCCTCAGTAGGGTATAGGCAGGGTGCCTGGAATTGTGTAGGTAACAACAACTCAGGACTGGGGTACATTCAAATTTTACACCTAAACAAAAAGGGCATGTCTTGACTATGATTTAAAGAGGTGATGTAATGTTGCTATCACACCTTTAAATACTAATCTAAACAAAGCCAAAGAGTTGCTTCCCCTATGTTTCATTACTTAACTAAGCTCCACAAACAGAAAACCACAAAACCGCACAGATCCACCAGATACTTCCATTCTCCCATGCTACAATCCCACTCTACTGGCCTTCCTGCCCGGTCACCCTATCTGGCTCCTGACTCCAGCTCTTGGCAATACCTCATCATGGCTTGTCTGTCCCCTTCATTCTCATTCCACACCACCTGACTCCTCTTGCCAAGTCCCAAGGCTCCAGAGAGATCAAGCCTTGATAGTGGAAAATCCCAGTCTGACATACCTGGTAAGGTCTGTTGGCCTGGGCTCACTTCCAGGAAGCTATAAAGATTTGTCAGAGAGAGAAACTATCTCCATAGTGAAGCTGCTAGCTCCACTTCATATGGCAGCTTGGGACACAACTCTTTCCATCTCCCTCACCTGTTACCTAGAGAGTTGCATCCAAAGCCGGCTAAGCAGGCAGCCTCTCTGTCTATGAACCCCAGTGATTCATGGCCTCTGGGTCACGGACTTTAGCAGGCCTGTGCCGACACACAGAGGGAATCTTGCACTGCTACTTGTACTGTAGCTCTTTGATATATGATCTTCCAGGGACACCCAGCACTTGTGATAAGTGATGAATTCACTTATAAATCATTCATTGTAGGAGATGAGATACCTCATTCAAGTAAAATCCACTAAGCGAAGATTATCAATAATGGGTCAAGTTCACAGCCTGGATCCTTGACTTCCACAGGGAGAAGCCAGGCTGTGAGGCCAACCCACGGTGAGGGTGCAAATTGTGAGCAACTCCAACTCCTATCAGGGGCTGGAGCCGCCTGGGACAGCCCACAAAGTGGGAGGGGCGGCGAGGGATGTGATGGGGCCAGAGCACCCTGGTGATGTGCAGAATCAGCACATCATCTGAGCAGTTTCTGTGTTTAAATTTCCCTTCCCTGGCAAAGAGTGGCAGTGCTACCACCTTATTCCTAATCTTGGGAGTGAATTCCCACTCTGGCACAGCTGGGGGCAGGGGAGAAACTGAATCAAGCACAACAAACATAATGAGATAATTTCACAGGTGGCATAGACCAAGGTTTGGATTAACACACGGCTTAGTGAACAGGGACACCAAAAAAAAAAAAAAAGCCAAATGCAAATGACACCACTGAGAAGTAGCACGTGGATTTTCAAACCAAAACCAGGACCAAAACCAGGAGATCTTTCTGTGACTCTGCGAATGTACGAACAGTAGGAGAAAAGCAGAACTTGAATAAAGAAACAGACTATAGTACCTGTGCCAGACACCGAAAGACTATTCTAGCGAAATTATGAGTCCCACTTCAGCTCCCATTGAAGTTAATGGGAACTGGATGGGACCCAGGGTCAGCAGCCATGCAACCTTCAGAGTCCTACAAAGTGCAGTGTCACAGAGCACTCAGAACAGTGGGACCATCTAAATACCAACATTAAGCTCAGTGTTCCTCTCAAAACAGCTCCTAGTCCTTGTCACTGGGAAGATTCTTCCAGATATAAAACACATAAGGATCTTCTAGCATCTCTTCACTGCCTACACCCATGTCTGTCTCCCCTAAAGCTAACCATTCCCTCTATTAGTTTAGGAAGGGCTAAGAGCTTCACATCCCCACCCAGGTGTCTGTGATTGCTCCCCTGTGAATAGCTGCCTGACTGCTGCCCCTGCCTCTTGACTAGGATTGACCTGGAGTCTCCAGAAATTAAAGATTTTAATTAAAGATTAGATTAGATTAATTGAAGAAACCTCCAGGAATATGTCCAACTACAATTAACAACCCTACTCTGGACAGGTGACCGTTTACAACCCTTCTGAGCACGGGGAAAACAAGTCTTGCAACTTGGGTGGCACCTTGAAGTAGAACCTTCCCAGATAACAGCTCATATATTGTCAGTCAAGAACCCCCAACATGTTTAGTGGGAGGTTATGTATTGGGAGCTATTATATTGCCTTCCAAACAGTCCTCCTACTAAACTAAACCAATGTATGCACATAGTAAACATCCCAATAATCCAATATAGGCACACATTTACTATCCCATGATACTTAATAAAGTATTACAGATCAGCCCCATAATCTTCACATTTCTACCCTATTGAAGTCAATGTGACTTAAGCACACATGTATGCTGGAAAGAAGCTGTTTTGTCTTTTCCAAAAAGGCATTCGAGATTTCATGGCTTACTACAGCAAAGCAATCATTTGTGCTCACATACATACCTGAGCATGCTTTCATTGTTATGAGAACAAACAACTGAAAAGTTGAAAACATTCTACAAAAGGGCTAGTCATGGAAGTAAATTTAAAATCAGAAGGAAAAGAACAAATGAAGAATGTTTTTTCAAGGCAACTTTTGCACTGAGGGGCTTACAGATGTCCAGGATTTATGTCTTTCTTGAAAGAGAAGCACTTGTGAAGTAGATGGTGAAATTATAGAATGAAGATTACCAGGAAGAAATTTATATACTTGGCACACCCCAACAAAGGTACTCTCATGGAAATTTCAAGTGACTGAAACAATCAGTTTGAAGGTTAACCTGGGAGAAATTAACCAGATCAGGCATAAATCAGCTCACTTGCTCTGAGATCACAGTGATAAAGGCCCATGCTGTATACAGAATAAGCAGTCCATAACAGTTTCTTCAAAACTACCATTGTTACTCATAAAATCTTCAGTGTGCAGCGGTCTGTGAGTTTTACAGGAAGAATACTGTCATCCACAATATTTTCAGTAAGCTGGCGAGTGGCAGCTTAAACTTAAACAATGATGGATTTAAAAACGTCTTTGAAAACAAGCCAAAATATTTCCTCTTACCTTCAGTGAAGCTGCCTGTAAGAGTGATTACCACAAACACTTTTCCCTCTGGCTCCAGATCCACCTGAAAAAGATTGGGGGACAGGAGGAGAAATTATGCTTCAGAATAAAGTTCTCTTTGCATTTTAAATTAATCCAATACTTGATAAACATTATGCTCCGTTAGACATGATTTTCAAAAATACAGAGCACCCTCAACTCCAATTGCTCATGACCTCTTGGGTGGCGGGGGGGAGGAAGAAGCAGGAAATCAGGTTCTTAATTCTTTCACAAGAAAATGTGTTGAATAGTCTCATTCTTGCATTAAAATATGTGGGTGAAACAATCAACAGAATCTAATATTTTTGTAATTTGTCAGGCACATGCAGTGGTAATAAGCCCCCAGGTTATCTGGACAGAATGGAACATACAAGGTGTATCACTGTTAGTCTGGTGAATTAAAAAAGTTTGTTCATTTAGTCCTCTATTATTTCATATTGTGCTTGTTTTAGAGTCACTGGAAAAACACCAGTGCTGTGTATAACGTAAGCCCCAGTCTGTGCCTGATTAACAAAAGTTAGAATTCTCTTAACCCAGCCAGCCAGGATATGCTAACCTTTAACTCAAGCTATCGTGGGCCCCATGAAATAGTTCTGGAGGTCCCAGGTTCAACCTCCAATGATAACCAGTTGAAGGAGCTAAGGAATTTTTTATTTTGAAACATTTCTTAAAAGTTCACCTCATTTATTGCAGCCTTGCTAAGAATTACTGAAGTTCAAGCCACCCTGCCACATGGTGTCTATAAAAAAGACTCTGCTAATTTTATCCTTGCTAATTTAAAGACAAGCTTCACACCATGTGTGTATTGATAATCTTTGCAGAAGAAAAATTCTGAAAATAGAGCTCCCAGGAGGAATGACTAAACACAATAAATTTCCAGCTGTCTTTGTGCTTGTCTTCAGTAATTTTTTCCCATCTAAAACAAGTTAACGAGCCACTAAAGCCACTGATAGATAAAGTTTAACACTTAGCACCAACATGTTTTAAATACATCTTGCTGTGCAAATGTAGGTGGGACTGATAGACTGTCTAGTAGAACAATGTGTGTTTAGGGGTTGGGTCAAGATTGAGACCAAATCCCACAGGATTTTAAAAGTACCTCAAAACTCACCACTTCTGCTTCAGTTGCCAAATGCTTATTTTCAACTTTGTGTTTATATTAGAGAAGGGAAGTAATGTACCCCAGCCAATAAAGAAAATCTGCACAAAACCTTCCCCCTGGAGAGAGGAAGAACCAGTATGTGACACATCACTAGAGGCATGCTTGAAAAGCACAGATACCATAGTGACGGTCATGCTGTAATAGCCTGAACAGAAGACAGAAGAGTATGGTTGTTCCCAAACTGTGGTCTGGAGGACAACTGGTGGTCTGGAGGATAATTGTTAGTGGTTCACAGAACTCTGGCTGATCATGAGGTGCTAGCTACTACTCTTTATTTCCTGCTGCAACTGCAATAAAATGCAGTTAAAAAATATGTTCAACTTGCATTTAACAGTTGCTGTAGGCATTATATATGTGCTGCATGATTATAAATGGCAGGAGAGTGGTCCACACAATTGTAAATGGGAGATGTGTTTGACAAGTCAGTCTCTCTACTGAATTGTGGTGTTAATATTAATTAGAACTTTCTGTTCGCACTATCCAAGAAATGATGCAGCACCAGTACCAGGGAAGCTAATTACAGCTGGACTAAGAAAAGCAAGGAGCAAATGATATTCTGCACTATTCTCACACCTCTCTGATTCCCCCAGATCTTGGCATCAGGGTAGAGAAATAATCAATACTTTTAAAATTCTCAGTCAGAAGTGCGAACAGGTGAATATGAGACATCACAAAGGAGGGAAAGAGCAAAGTGAGGGTGAAAGAAAGGATGAGTGCTAGCATACAATGATTATTTATACAGCCCAGTAGCAGTTCATTGTGCTTTACAAAAAGAATGACAGGTACATGCCTACAAGGAATAAAAGACAAAGAAACTCATTGTTTCCTGACAATAATTTAACTAGAGTTGCTTGGGAATTTTCTCCTGGAGGGTTTTTTTTGATGGAAAAATGTGTCACTTACGCTGCATCCCACCACGCCCCACACCCTCAAATGGGAAAAATCTAAGCCAAATGTGTCGGTTTGAGTCAACATTAGTTGATGCATCTGCCTTAGCTGCCACTGTGTCTCATGTTCCCCCATTCTCTCCTATGAGATCAGTTCCCTGGCCAGACCACACTTCCCATGATATCATGTCCCCTGTGGACCTAAATTCCAAACTTGCTGGGTTTCTATGCACTCTTTCAGCTGTCCTAAATTGTTCTTTTAAAATAAACAAAACTGAGTTATGGGCCTTTGGGAACAGACAGGTCAAGCTTCTGAGAATAAATTCTTCATTTAATCTTGTATATGAGCTAAGTCTTCAAATGTAAAATCAAAAATGTAAAATCTGTCACTATGCATTGTTTTTCTGCTAATTTCATTAGGTGAAGATGCCTCAGGCTTTCACTTCCACATTCAAGAGGAGGAACATACCCGGTTTCTCTTCTTGAAATTTAATAGTAGAACATAGGACATATCCTACAGGCCTTAGCCCTTCCGCTGGAGTTCTGCCCAAGTAAAGACTGCAGGATTTAGCCATAGACACATAGGTAGATATAGATATAGATAGACCTTACATAGTATACTGACACAGAACAAAAGCACCAAACATGGAGTTTGGAACAGCTTCTGCATGTGCTCTTTGTGGTTTTGCACTTCACTTTAAATATGGTTTGTGTCTCCAACGTACTACGCAGCTTTAGGAGATCTGCCGTATCTTTAAAATGAGTGATAAGAGACATAGGCTGTCTACCACATCAAAGAGCCTCAAACTTCTCCCCATTTTAAGGTTGAAGGATATTTAAATCCCGTAAAAATAATAGTAGCCATGGTCATTGAATGTCCCTGCTTTTTCCCCCCAAAAGCCCGGAACGGTGAAGGGCTTAGCTGTAACTGACACTTCCTCATGGCACAACCTGGTGGGCTCTGAAAATATATAATGTTCCTCCCATCGTATAATTCTTAAATTATTTTTGCAGTAGCACCACAAGGCCCCAATCCAGAATGCCACACATTGTACACCAGAGATTGCTCTAGTTCAACCCCAAGCCATGGGGCTAGATGCAGGAATTGCTGGGTGTAATCTGTGGCCTATGTTATACAGGAGGTCCGACTACATGATCCTATAGTCTCGTCTGGCCTCAAAATACAGTGGAACTTCAGGTTTCATTAAAGAAATTGTTACAGTAAAATGAAACAATTAAAAACATCAGATTGTCAATAATAGTTTGGATTTTTGACCTGCAATGCAGTCTTTTAAAGGTGACCTTGGACAAGATTGTGAAGAATCCCATATAACATTCATCATTTGAACCAAATCAGAGGTATATGGAAAGAGGTGAAAACAAACTATAAACTTTAGCCCGGGGAAGTAATAGAGGAAAATGGAGTGTTAACATCTATCTCTAGCCCGACATTCCAAGGAGTCTGTGTGAGACCTGACATGGACCGACTAGGTGCCCGGTCACAGCAGTTCAAATCTCATGGGATGCTCTTGCTCTTGACTCCTAGAACTGAACTCTCTAGGATGACGTATGCTCGGGAGAAGACTAATGTCTCCGGAATCTGCTTGCTAAGGCTCCAATCCAGAGAGGCACACAATTAATTTTAAGTACATCAACAGCCACACTGAAGTCATCCCATTTAAGTCAATCAGCCTACTCACATGGTTAACTCCGTGCACAAGTAAGGCTTTTGTTACTGTCTCACACAACCTTCTTATAAACAAACTACATAAACATTATCTAGAGGAACCTCCTAAAAGGTGGGTGCACAACTGGTTGGAAAACTGTATCCAGAGCGTAGTTATCCATGGTTCACTGTCAAGCTGGAAGGGCATATCGAGTGCGACACCACAGAAATCTGTCCTGGGTCTTGTTCTATTCAGTATCTTCAGAAATGATTTGGATAATGGCAAAGAGAGTAATATATTTTTACATTTTGTGGACAATATCAAGGTGGGAGGGATAGTAAAGTGCTTTGGAGGACAGGATTAGAATAAAAAATGATCTTAAACTGGAGAACTAGGCTGAAATAAATAGGATAAAATTCAATAAGGACAAATGACAAGTACTACACTAAGGAAAAAATAAGCAATTGCACAGATACAAAATGAGAAAGGAAGGAGTACTGCAGAAAAAGATCTGGGGATTATAATGGATCACAAGCTAAACATGAGTCAACAATGTAATACTGCTGAAAAAAAAAAAAAGCAAACATTCTGGGATATATTAGCAGGAGTGTTATAAGCAAGACACAATTAATTCTTCCACTCTAGTCAGCATTTATAAGGCCTCAAAAACAGTACTGCATCCAGTTCTGGGCACCATATTTTGGGAAAGATGTGGACAAACACAGAAAGTCCAGAAGACAGCAACAAAAATGATTAGAGGTCTAGAAAACATGACCTACTGAAAAAACTGGGTTTGTTTATTCTGGAGAAAAGACAACTGAGGGAAGTTTTCAAGTACACTTTATTATTAAAATGAGCACAGGATAGGAAGCACGGGGCTTAAATTTTAGCAAGGGAGATTTAGGTTATACATTAGGAAAAACTTCCTAGCTGTAAGAGTAGTTTAGCACTGAAATAAATTACCTAGGGAGATTGGGGAATCTCTGTCATTGGAGGTCTTTAAGAACGGGTTAAACAAATACCTGACAGGGATGGTCTTTCTAGATAATACTGAGTCCTGCCTCAGTGCAGGGGACTGGATTAGATGATATGTTGAGGTCCCTTCCAGTCCTACATGTCTATGATTCCATACGTAAATGCACTCCTCGACATAGGCTCTAGAGTTTAAATCTGGTAATTTTCAGTGCACAGTAAAATGCATTCCCTAAAACCTGTATTAGAAAGTTTTACTACTTTAATTATACTCAACACGGATGCAGTTATACCAGTATAAAAGTGCTTATAACATTATATCTTATTTCAGTTCAAGAAGCAAAGTAAACTATCAGTATAAGTCATCTTTACACTAGTGTAACTGCACCCACCATTGGGCTTATAGTGGTATAAGTACATCAGTTAAAAGAAATCATACCCCTTACCAATGTAATTTTACCTAGAACACTATTTTAATATAGACCAGGCTCTCAGTTAATTCATCATCATAGCTTGATGCAAGCCATGTACACAATATGGACAAAGGGCAATACAGAAACTGCACTTTGCCTCTCCTCCTCGAACCCTTACAGGGTTTCAATAAAAAGGGGGAAGAGTTTAGGAAATATAAATCATCACACCCTAGGAATGTAGTTAGAGAAACTTCCCTTTCTAGTGTCTCCAGTCCCTTCTCTTGAGTAAAAATGCTCGTATACAAGATGCGCAAATTTTAATTTAAAAAAAATAATCCCACGACATAAGGAATGTGCATGGTAGCAATATTTTTGAAGATAATTTTGAATCACATGCCCCGTGGCCTAGAAGAGGAGAAGGAAGCATTGCTCAAGAAGGATTTTAAAGGGTGCCTACACTTATGACACTATGCTGTGATGAAGGCAGGAAATCATTGCATTCAGATTACTGTGAGCTCCCATAGAAACAAGAGTGTTGGAGGCTACACCTACAATATTTTACAGCCTGATATTACAGATATTATGAAGGCAAGGGAAAATGAGAGGCACAAGCAGCTTATGTAACATTCTGAGTGGTCTACAACATTCTTCTGGACTTGCCTCCACCATTTTAATTTACCAGACCCAGACATTCTGGTAGAATTCTGTCAGTCACTAAAGAACTATATACATAGACTGTTTAAGTGCATTTTTGATTATAAGACTTTCACAGTGGTCTATTATTAAATAATAGGACTTGAGCACTTCAAAGGGGAGCAGCTGATATGGGGCAATTTCTGGAGCCTTAGAAGGTGTAATCACATCCAGCAAATGCTTGGTTACAAAGCATACCAAGCCAGGACTATATGCAGGCAAGACTCCCATGACTTCAATACTAGCTGTAAGGACTGGATCCTAAATCTGTAACTACAACACCCGAGCTGATATAAAGGCAAATACCATCCATACACCAAGTTTGCTTCTCATGTTCTCCTTCTTTTCATCCCAAAGTTAATTGTAGCTGCTTAAATTGTATTTTTATGGAAGGGGAGGAAACAGAAGTTACTTTTAATAATTTCTAAAGTGATAAAACTGAGAGCAGATGAGATTAATCAGATTCTTTTGGGAAGGTGGAGTTGATACAGATCTCTCTCCACAAATGATTTCCAGGAAGCACAACAATATAATCGGGGGGTTGGACAAAATGCTTATGGCAAACCCTGTATAATTTGTCCAAGAGATGAGCAAGAAATATTTGGAGTGAGGAGCATTATTTAAGATGAAACAAGAGGGTACAGGTAGAAGAAGAAGTGACAGTCAGAGAGAGAGCATGCAGATTGAATAGCAGAGAAATTTCACTGACAGCAAGATCATTGGGCTCCAGAATAGTTTCCATAGGGAAGTGGTGGGATAATGCTTGGAACATTTAAAATTAGAGTGGAAAATGGACAACAGGGAATAATCTTGCACTGGCTCAACTACAAAGAGCCTTAATTTTCTCATTCCATTTATACTGATTTCCTATGCTCAGCTGTGTGCGCCTCACAACATTAAGTATACAATACAAACCAAACTTATGACATGCAATATGACTGCCTGCATGATAACAGCATATTATTTACTCATGTGCATAACATAATACTTGCTCACATAATACTAAACAGTAAACCCACCTGGCCACATTGTAATCTTTAATCCACTCCTTCCTCAAACTGCTGTGGGCGAGGAAGGAGGGGGAGACTTTTTTTGTGGAAGAGTGCCCAGAAAGTTAACAAACCTGGGCTCTAACAGACT
Organism: Dermatemys mawii; assembly: GCA_007922305.1. Classification (NCBI taxonomy): domain Eukaryota; kingdom Metazoa; phylum Chordata; order Testudines; family Dermatemydidae; genus Dermatemys; species Dermatemys mawii. The sequence continues at coordinate 84,057,529 of ML677332.1, forward strand.
GGTAGGGCGGTGAATGCCTGTCAGCCTATTATTAGCTGACTTATCGGACTTTTCTCTCTCTAGTATCTATGATGGAGATTACAAATCCTATGCCACTTTACAAAATGAGGACGGGATAATGCCAGGTGACCTGACCAAATTATCCTGTATGAAAATAGATGCAGTACAGTACTTCGGCCCTGATTCAAAATGCACTTAAGCACCTGTTCTAACTTGGTGTAACTTAACGCTGAGCATGTGCTTGAGTGCTTTTCTGAATCATAGCCTTGAAGGTGCTGTGTGTGCTGCTGTTGAGAACCTTAAGGCCTATCTTGTTTAGTTATGGTGTCACCTCACTCCCATAATATAACATACTGCTTTGACAGTAAAGCATTATATAAAACTAAATAGCGCTTTATACTCTATTCTGTAAGAACAGCTACTCACGCAAGGCCCAGTCTTGGAAGGTGATAAGTGCCCTTAGTTTCTAATGACTTCAGTGGGAGATAAAGGTGTTCAGCACCCCCACAGGATCAAGCCCCAAATTACTATTTTACCCACTACCTCCAGGTAAAGTTGGATACTGGCATCACTCAGATCCATATTAAAATCTTTACACTGAAAATCAGAAAGAAGTTACTAATGCCTTTTCTCCTAAATCTGAGTTTAGAAGTCAATTAATACAAGGAAGCAGAGAGACCGAAATGAAGGATTCAGTCATAGAGCTTCATGTAATAGAAACTAGTCAGGTATGAATCATCAGAGGTAGAGGCTCGGAAAACAAATCTCCAAGGAGGAAAATCTCTCAGGCAACACATCAACACCCATCTGAAGCATACACTAAACCTGAAGAGCAGGTACTGCCAGTCAGCTTCCGAGACAGAGCCTGGCATTCTTCCATGAATATTTCACCATGGCTGAGAAAAGAAGGAAGAAGAGAAAACCTAGAGGGAGGCCTTAATTTCCATTATCTGCCTGCCAGTTTCTGTCTAAATCTGAGAGCAGTGTGAGTAAACCAAACCTCTGGAATACAAAAGGAGGAATGTTCAACAGTCTTTATGCCATGAATATGAATTTCTGCAGCAATGAGATTCAATGAACAGGGACAACTCTCTGACTTTTGCCCTAGCACAGTATTTCCCAAACGGCGGGTCTTTCCCAAGAAGGTTTTAGGTGGGTTGCAGACCCGGTGAAAAGAGGAGACCAGGGGAAGGGACAGGAGGAAGATTGGAAAGCAAGCTCACCCAGTACACACTCTGCAGCACCTGCTCGTGTCTCACGGGGCTGGACCCAGCTCCTCGCTCAGGGCATTGCGACCTGACGGTCAAGGTCTCAGCCCCATTCAGGTTTGGCCTGGCTGTCCCTCCATCATGACACATCTAGATTACTCATTCTTTTTTCACCATGCATTTCAAGGACTGACGCAGCTGCATGCACCATGAAGCATCTGAGACTGAATCCTCTGGACTGTCATATGGCAGGTATGGCATTTCTAATGTTCAAGTACTTCAGTAGGCTGAAACTCTTTGTTTGCCAGAAAAAGGGTGTATAATTAGCAGTTATGACAACATGTCTACAAAATGGATTAACTTTCTGCTTTCCCTGCTAGTGTAACCCACTGGTAAGGCCCTTTTGTTTTGAGTTGGGTTGTTGGTTTTTTATTAATTTCTGGGGGTTTATTATTTAAAAGTTTTAAAAATGGGAGGCAGGGGAAGAAATCAAACAAAACCAAAACACACCAGGCAAAGGGGGGCAGCGTCCGCTACTCATGGGGATGCATACTCCCCATTCAGCAGGTGAAGAAGCCTTCTGTGCCCTGCAGCAATTGGGCAGCCTTGGCTGCCAGGACGCAGCTCCCTGCTCTTCCCACTCTCCTACTGCAGAGAGGAAGCAAATGGGGCCACACTGAAGGGCCAAGGTCAAAAGAGGAGGGAAGGCTGCAACCTGCGAGTACTGAGACACACACCTTCTTGGACAGAGGCCCCTTCGGACTCTGCTGACCTTTCAGCACAGCCTTGTCTGCTTCCCCTGCAAAAAATTCATAGGCCCAAAAAAAGTCAAAATGTAGGTGAAAAAAAATTGGTAGAACCCAAATATCGGCTTTCAAAAAAGGTTGGGGGGGATTTTTCATGGTAAAAAAAAAATATCACTGGATGCCAATAACAATGGGCCTTAGCCATTGGTCAGTGTGTGTTATGTTCTCCCTCTGTGCCCAATCCACATGAAGCCAGGACTCTTCAGCTCAGGCTGTAGCTACTCATGCTTTCAGCTCTTGAGCTCCTTGGTTCAATCCCCAGTGTGATGACAGAACTATGGCCCTCATAAAAGATCATCATGAAATCAGGATTCAAAAAATGTTTACCTCCTTCTGAGTTTAGTTATGGTCAAAGCTTGCCAAGGATATAAAATATCTTAAAGTAACTACTTCATTGCCATCTGCACAGCACAGTAAAGTTAATGGAATCCCCCACCCCCATGGGCCATAGTTTGCCCACCCCTGGACTAAGTGGACTAAGTTACCCACCCAAGAGCACACAGGAATTTGTTGCAGAACAGGGACTTGCACTCAGGTCTCATGAGCCCTAGGTTAGTCCCCAAACCCCTGAACCATCTTTTGTCACCAAGGATGAAACTGTTTTAGGGAGACCACCTTTCTACATCTGGAGCATGCTAAATGTGAATCACTAGAGTGAAGAAAAAAAATCCAAGAAGAAAGGCAACAAGGGTCCAGACTTTCACAAGAGTTCAGCACCCACAAACAGGGTCAAATTTTCAAAGGAGTGCAGCATGTTGAGTGCAGAGCAATTTTGAAAATCTGCCCAAAAAGCATCACACTCAGAGCTACAGGAAGAAGAGTTTTGAAAATCTGGCCCTTATTTAGGTGCATAAAGGGAAGCAAAGCTCTTTTGAAAATCTGATCCTGGATCTCTTAGCTCCCTCAAGTTAATGGTGTTTTTCTGATTTCATGGTAAGGGCGGGTCGGTGAGAAGCGTTAGATGGCCACACACGTTTGTTGCTGTCTCGTCATCAATAAACTTTTAAGCAGTATGCAGGGTGGGCGTTTTACCACAGAATTCTGTGCGATTGCCTCGGCTCTGTCACGCTAGTGAGTGCGACTTCCTGCCCTATGTGGCTTCTGCATTCAGGCAGCACAGCCTTACACCACTGTGGGAAACACTTCTGACACCATTCAACTGGGGAAAGAGCAATGTTCAGAGTTCAGCTAATGGAACACTTAGCTCTCCCTCACCCTTTCTATTTGACAGAAGACTGCTGACGAGCCTAACATTTGATTCAAATTATCCCCGGCTATGGATAATCCCACAGGAGTGGGCTCTGACAGAAGAGGGCTGCACACAATGAATGCATTAACCATCTTTGCACTGTAATTGTGAAGACATCATCTGGTCTTATTCTAATATTCTGTTGCCCCTTTTCGGACCCAGGTGATTAGTAAAAATACAAGGTTTCAGGATATTCCAGCTGGAAGTAGAAATTGATGGAGTCTGGCATCTTCTTTGATGCAATCTTGTGTATTTACAAGAATGTACAAAGCCCTGGGTCTCAATGCAGAAGGAACCAAGAACTTGCTCTTTAGCTTCTTCCAGGGTCACACTGAGCCTGTAAGCTTGCCTCTTCCTCTCACTATGTTCTGGTCTGTTCTCAGTTTCTGTATAGCACTCTTCCCACAAGTACGTGAGTGTGTGTGTGTGTGTGTGTGTGTGTGTGTATATATATATATTACACACACACACACTCATGTACTTGTGGGAAGAGTGCTATACATACACACACACACACACACACACACACACACGCCCCACCCAAAACAATACTCAGCCCAAAGTTCCTGGAGGGTGTTCATACATCCCTTTTATCTTAACTATAATCATAAGCCCCTAAATTAATTGAAGGGTGAATTCACACCGGTTAATCTCAATGAGGTTTTAACTCAACCTATATCAAGGTTTCACCAAGCTCATAAGAATACACTAGCCATCAATGGCTCCCAGGGACCATTATAGCAGCCAGGTGCAGAGAGCGCCCAGTCATACTCCACTACCCTACAGCTGGAGGGTGGCATATCATGTGCTATCGTGGTTCTAAATCATTGCAGGGGAAATCTTCAGTGGACAGAATAGTTAGGATAAAGCTGCTTGTGCTGCTGGTGAATCAGATCATGGGAATTTGGTGGCTGTGCACAGAAATGGAGCTAAATCTGCAAACAACTTTTCACATTAGAACTCATTTTGTTATGCGATAGAGCACATCAAACATCACTGTGCGTAATCCACCATTGGACATGTGTTTATTTCCTTCTCTTTTCAAATAGGGATCATGGGATCATTAAAACTTCCAAATGAGTGAAAATTGAGAAAGCCATAGGACTACGGAACTGAAGTTTTGCAAATACAGGACTCCATTTTCAGGCATTCACGCACACTGTTACCACAAAGAAACCCCAAAACAACCCATAACTGTTGCTAACTGGTATATGATTACCCAGTCTGCACGGGCAATCACAGTAAATATGCTTGCAAAACAACTGCATACGCCATTGCACGCACATGTCTGAAAGTTGACCCAGAGTATTTGCTCTCATGACAGAAATTCCAGGGGCTTTAACAAAGGCAGATCCAATTTGATTTCTCCTGCAGACAGTGGAGGTTAGTCAAGAAACTCTGCTGACTAATTGTTTAGTAAGGGATGGGAGTCTCAACTCTTAACAAGAGAAACACATGAATACCCAATGGCATGTGCAGCTGTTGAAACCTCACCCTTCTTCATTAAAAAGGCACACAGATGCCTGTTCACACTCTTCCCCCTTTCCTCCCCAGGAGTTTCAGAAATGACTATCTTGATTAGCTCAGTATACATTGGCAGAAAAACCAGGAAATTGCTACACTCGCTATTTCCAATGAAAAAATCTAGATAGATCGATCAATCGATCGATAGACAGACAGAAAAAGAAAATACAAACAATTGGCACGTGGGCAGACTTTCCAGAATAGAAACAACTGAAATACCACAAGAAAAAAGTACGTTTGTGGTGTTTCTCAGTACTAAAACAGCACTGCAAAACCTGTGCAGACCCTTTCGTGGAGGGAAGTGCATGGGCTTGTGGATGAAGTTTGGGTTTAGGGCTACCCAGAATTTTCAGATACAGCTCATCCCAAACAAAGGTCTACTTTCCTCCAGGCTCCACTGAAGGTATGACCCTTTGACTTTCTGTCTGGGAAGAAACAGAAAGCTTGTTCATTTGGCTCCAGAGAAAACTGCAGAAATACATGGAGAAAGAGGGATACAAGTGCTAGGAGGAAGAGCAGCAGTAACAGGGTTCTTGGCCTTGAGGCACTCCTTTGGCTTGAACTGAGCTTTAATAGCACATCTGGGCAAACCTCGGAGTCATTCACAACTTTAAAGCTTACACTGAGCAACGAGGACTGTATCAAGGTCTGAGGGTCTTCTGTACAAGACATTGCTTCTATAGTGTTGGACACCTTCTGCCTGTTAGCCACATGGCCACCTCCATTGCTATCCACAGATTTATAGCAATGAAAGACTAGATCAAGGGTTGGCAACCTTTCGGAAGTGATGTGCCGAATCTTAGAGAAATAAGACATGATCTATATATCTTTACCTTTGGTGAATGTAACTCAGGTGATTATGGAGTCCTAAAATATTTGCTGATGTTTACATCTTGTATAAAACTAACATTTGTCTTGTGTAATTTCCTTGGGTACTTAGTACTTTTTGTAGCTTTGTTCTTTGATATAAAATTCTGGAAGACAATTATGGTAATGATTACAGGACTATGGTATAATCTTGAATTTGTAGAGATTTCTTTATATACAAATCTCTGTTAGCTCTCAGAGATAGCCTACATAGCTGTTTCTAATCAGCCATTGCATTTAATTCACTGTGGTCTATTGCTGCCATTCCATTTTTGCCCAGTAGTTTTTCTTCTACTAGGAAAATAAACATTCACCAAATACAGCAACAAACATGTAAGCCTACTGATTCCCCAGATTTGGTCACCCAAACTGTTAATGCCAGAGGGAGAAAGATGAAAAGTCTTTCTTTAAGCGAATGAGGTGATACACCAATAATGTTTAAGAGACCTGACTGCTTTTTGCCAAACCCAGCATCTTATTAATTACAGCAAAATTAAGGTTACTACCGTATATCACAGTTTACTGAAGAAGTCAAATTATTTATAGTGTTTCATTCCTACAGTGATAGGCATGGGGGAAAAAACCCAAGACAGACATTTCTCTAAGCGCTTTTATCTTGCAGGAAGGAAACTGGGGGCTACATGACATGGAAACTAAAATGCAACATTTTAAAATAGTGCAAAAATTACTGCTGCTCCGTTTCAAAAAGTGTCTGGTGGATTCAATTTCCCCAAATATTAGCAGAATATTTAAGGAAAGGTACAGGCAGTTATTGCATGAGCTACCAGTACTGTATTACAAACTGTATCTCTTGGATGGCAATTATTCAGTTTGTATATGTGCAGAGACCATGAATGTCAGCTATCATTACCACTTGCCTAGGCTATGCTTCCAGACCCAGTGTATTAGAACAACAAAATCTACCTCTGATGTTGTGCTTTTCAGCCACAGATCTCAAAGTGCAGTATAAAGGATGCAAATCTCACTATCCAAATTTTACAGATAGGGAAATTGAAGCGAAGAGATTTTCTGGTCCTATTGGGATCCAGGCACTGCTAAAGGACCACTTCTCAGCCTAAGGGGAGCGTACACAGGAATTGGAAACCAAATTATTCAGGGGGACAACTAATGAGATAACAGGGACAGGAGTGAGGTCAGAGGGTTAAATGAAGGGAACCTGATGGGGTCACCGAGCAGAGAACTCCGGACAGCGCCCACTGCTCCTCGAAGGCGTCAAGGGAACCAGCGGACGCTGCCCAGAGGAACTCTGCCCAGATGCGTGAGCAGACAGAGGATCGGAAATAGACCGCACAGTCACAGGAGACCCCGTCGGCCAACCTCCTCTCCCTGGTTTTATAGATGGCCATTTTAGCCAGGACTAGGAGGAGGTTGACCAGGAGGTCCCATGACTTTGTGGGGCTGGTAGCAGACAGACGAACAGAACCTAGGTCTCTTGAGATCCAAGCCAGACCTCCATCTGCCAACCTATAATGCCTTACAATTGCATAGAGCATGCAATATCACTGAATACAATACATTTTTTGATTCCATAGAATTTCCCAAAGTCTGTGATGCAAAATTGTTCTTTTCTCCTTGAAAAAAAAGCAAACTACTCTTCCTAATCATTACAAAAATGCTGCTCTAGTTGCATTCTCTGAAAATCTGTCACTGTTGCAATCCTCTGGGGATAGGGGTCAATTTTGTGTACAAATTAATAGTTCACTTTAAATAGTTTTGACAAAAGGGGGGGTTTGACATGACGGAGGAGAGGTATATAGGCTTGTGTATTCAGAAACTGTCAACAACATCGCATATGAAATTCAGATCTGCGGCTGCACCCATCTAAAAGCCTAACTACATTATTAAAACCTCCTCTCAGCAAGCTAGGTATCTAAAAGGGAGCAATCACTTGCTCTCTCTATCAGATGCTAGATTAACATCTAGCTGATAATATGGGGTATGACGACATGGAGAGGTCTAATCATTTCTGCTCATGTGATTCTTGGCCGGTAATGGATTAATTACATTCTCTCTCTACTGCCAGTTTTCTGGCATTTAATTATATTACAGGATAGTCTGTATTTTGACTCCTCGTCCCTGTACCATATCTTGAAGTTGCTCTAAGGTATCACCTTGATAGTCCTCAAGAACATATTGTTAAAGCTGTAGCAACTTTTGTCCAACTAGCCTCTTAGACAAGGTGTTTCCAAAGATGGAGTACCAAGGAGTGTACTACCCCAGCATTCCTGGGGGGGCATTATGTTTGCTCCTAGCCTATAGATGTAACGCCTCCAGATGTTGCCACTCATTTGCGCATCCTAGCCACATTAGGTTTGGCTCTAGGAGACACAGCTGAGGCTTTATTCAGTAATCAGAATGTAGGATAGGATTCAATATTCAATTGACAACACCCATGAGCTCCATTGTGCCATGTACGGAAACATGCTATTTCTAGTCTACTCAATTTTTGTCCTACTTCCTTTATTTTTAAAAAGTTAAAAAGCAGTGAAGTAGTTGTAAGAGAGTGATATCTAAAAAGGATATTCTACATGGAAAACTTTAAATAATGACATTATGCTCCATACTTCTACAACAAAGATTAGTTTTAAAACATTCCTGGAATCTCGAAAGTTAAGATGTACAATAAGAAACTATTGTAAAGGCCCCCCAGGCAATTTTTAGTACCATCAACTCTGGGATCACGGTTACGTAGTTAAGGAAAAACAACGAAAGAGATTATCTCATTGTGCCTTTGCAAACTTATCACAACTACCACTCTAGTGGCTGTGTTCAGGTGGGAAGGGGCTAAAGAGGGCCTTCAGACTTCTGCAGGTCTGCTAGCGTACATGAGCCTGGTGTTCAGTCTCCATTTGCAAAATGAGATGCATCTGGTGTTAGTAATGAAAGCCCCTAGCTAGTGCATTGGCATTTAGTAACATCTACCATGTTTTTCCTTCCAGAATACAGTTTCAAGGTAAAGGAACATTTCAAACGATATAACTGAACTGTGTCTTAGATGCAAAAGGTCTCTCTACACTGCAATTAAAAATTCACGGCTGGCCCGTGCCAACTGACTAGGGCTTGTGGGGCTCAGGCTATGAGGCTGTTTAATTGCAGTGTAGACATTCAGACTCGTGCTGGAGCTCAGGGTCTGGGATCCTGAGAGGTGGGAGGGATCCCATCATTTTGTATGTCTATCTGGTATTATGTTTTCCAATATGCATTAACTTGCATTTATCAACACTGAATTTCACCTGCCATTTTGTTGCCCAGTCACCTAGTTTTGTGAGATCCCTTTGCAAGTCCAAAGCAGACTGCGAAGAGCTAACATATACAGATGCTACTGAAGGATATAAGGTTATTATTGTTCATCACATTCCTTTGTGAACCTGGGCATTGCCAAAACATGGAGTTGCCTGCAAAATTCCAAGTGCGGCAGCCAATGCTCTCCTCTTTAATATGGAGCTTTTTGTCTGGGAACACAAACTGCAGCATTCAAAGCTCCACCTGAATCCCAGTGGAAGATGGGTAGTGTTCAGTGCCACGCCTCCATAATCCTGAGGAGAAATGTCATATGCTCTGCTTAACAGAGCTGCTGCCTGCTGTATTGTCACAGCAGCCTACTGTCAGTCTTGGTGTCAATACTTTATTTGATAAAAATACATACTTTTAACCCATAGCCTCCTAACAGTTAGCTAATAGAACAAATGTAAATTCTACCCTGTAAGGAATGGTTTCCATCCCTATGTCACTACCATCATGTCCTTTACACTGTAATTCTGTCTCTTTCCTGCTGAGTGGACACAGCTCTTCAGAGGTGTAATCTCTTACTGTGGGTTTCTCATGCCATGATTTTTTTTTAAACCGATAAATGCCAATTTAGAGTTATAGCCATAGAGATTTCATTACCAGAGAAGTCCATGGAAGACATTTTCATAAATCTTCTTTTAAATGAAGATGTTTGAATAACTTTATTGCTTTAAGATTCACTGAGTGCTGTAACACACAGCTACAAGCAAGCATAGATCTAGCCCTGTAAGTGACATGTCAGATCATCCTGTCAATGACACTGAAAAAATAAATGTAAATGGTATGGGGCTCCTTTGGTATTTGACATATGATATATCCATATGAAAGCCCTTAAGAACAGAAATTAAACAAAAGTCCCACACAACTCCTACTATGTACAACATTTACTGAGCTACAGATATGATTATAGAAATCAAGGGCCAAACCCTCAGCCGGTGTAGCGTGGAATAACTCCATTGACTTCGACTGAGCTATGCTGAATGACTGCAGCTCAGAATCAGATCCTCATTCTGACTTAACTGATACTTCATGATGTAAAGATTCCTCTTACAGTTGAATAGTGCTTGAAAGGTTTTGGGGATGATCGTCTGCAACGAATATTTTCAACCACCTAATTAACAGTCTTTTTGCAATAAAAAGGTCTGAACTAATAACTGCCTGGAAAATTCATAGCAAGAGATGGAAAGATTTGGTCCACTTGCAAGTGTCAGAACACCTACACTCCATGACTGCGGTGCAGCAGCAAGCCACAACAGGGTCTATTGTAAAGAGAGCAGTTCCTGTGGAAACCGTTGCTACATACCGTTAAGAGACGACCTGCCTGAAATACAGAGTGATATGGTTGTTGGTTAAAACTCTGCAAGTGCTCGCTAATTTACTGGCTAAAAAAACCAAAACATGCTTTTTGTCCTCTCTGTGATAGTTCATAGTTAAGCATCAGCTTTGGTTATTGTTTTCAAGCACTCTTGAGGCTAAACTATTTTTGCAGACATTTTTTCTGAACACAGTGCAATTTTGCTTTTTACACACTCTGGTTTGATGTTGATAATTGTCTAGATCATGTATTAATGAGCCACCTGGTTTATAGTGGAGGTATCTAATTTACTAGGGGAGTTTTCAGGTGGTTAAAAGAATCCTTTGAATCGATCTCCCCAGAGCCTGAATACAGAACCCTGCATCAAAGGTTCTGTATAAAAACCAAAATTCAGTATTGTAGTCTTTCCTCTCCTAACATTACTGCTCAAGGTGGTAGCAGGTGCTTCAGAGCCTATTTAAGTGAGATGTGATATTGCTTGAAAAACGGGGTACACAACAAATCTGTTACTGATGCAACTCATTCTGTAGTAAGAGAACTAAGATTACTTTTTTAAAAGTACCAAAGTATATACTCATCTCCTCTATTGCTTGCACATATACACCCCTACATGACAAAGGGAAATGCCAGAGTTACAAGCGATTGCCAGAAATACATTACGATCACTCACTAAAAAGCAGCTATAACACAGCCTCCTGTGAAATAGCTTAACTGAATGAGGGGGGGTGCGTCAGAAAGACACAAATTGATTTTTTTCTTGATGAATGAAATAAAAAAAGAAATTAAATGGGTGGCCTGATCATAAGGACATAATTATGACAAACTTAGAACTGAGACCGCGATCCAGCAAAGCACTTAAGTACATGGATGGTCCAAGTGACTTCAGTGAGACTACTCAAGTTTAAAATTACACATATACTTAAGTGCCTTACTAGATCAGGGCCTAAATGGTCAAAATTGTAGTAGTTTTCCCTCCACCCCATAGTTCTGATAGTGAAAGCACTAGTGCACTGTTGATATTGTGTGTGTCAGCAGAGATATTTTCACCCTGTATATTTCTCCATTGGTCTTGTCTAACCCAGGAAAATGAGTGGAGTTGGAAAACAGCTAAGATTTTGAACACCTCTTAGTACCTACCTTAGAGCCAGTGATATTTAAAAATGTATAAATTAGAGATTATAGTTAACCCTGGGGGGAACTTTGGATTGACCATGATGAGCTAACACATTAAACCTTGTACTATGCTACATGCAGGTTCATATTTGAGAGCATGTTAATATCAGTTATGTTAGCTGACATTCCTTTAAGCAAATCTTCCTAGTCTAGACACAGGCCATTTTGTAAACTTTCAACCAAATGACAAGTGTAAACAACTTCTGAGGGGCCGATCCTGAGTTATACATTCAATGCATTTTGTTTGCAGTGGGAAAGGGATTGAAAAAATGTTTTGGAAGCGTGAGCAATGTAATCTGAACTTCCACACTATGCCTGAAGTTGCTAGAAACCCCACTAGAAGAGTGTTTGAACAGCTCATGTTCAAATAAGACAGATAGTGAATATGTTCTGGAGAGACAACATTCTGTCTTTAGCAAAGAGCGCATGTAAGGCATGAATTCTTGTTGGATTTCACACATCAGAAATATTGTAAACAAGTTTTTTCTGCTAATCCAACAAAATGACATGCTCCAAAAATAAAGACATAAATTAAATGGGACCTGTCGTGCAAAAAGACACCAGTGCTGCAGTAGAGCACTGGTGTCTTTTTGCAGGACAGGTCCCATTTAAGCTCTCTCCTGGTAGAGCTTAAGGTGTTGGTCATGACCTCAAATGGCCCTAAATCTCGCCTCCACAAGCCTTGCTGATGCCCTCTTTTCCTGATCATCGTGGACAACACCATTATCCTGCCTGTCACTCTGGCCTCTAAGCATCTTGGACTCCAAACTCTTACTAGATCCTCACACCCAGGCTATGTCTAAATCTTGCCAATTCTTTCTGCCTAAAATCTTTCAGATACTCCCTTTCCTATCTGTCCACACTACAACTGTCATCCAGTGCTCTCATTGTCTTGCATCTCCATTTCGGCAACTTCCTTCTCTGCCCTTGACACGTGCAATCTTGCCAAGCTAACACCCATTCAGAAAGTTACTGCTACGATCATTTTCCTAGCCTGTCACTGTAGCCCCATCATTCCCCATTTTACATTTCTTCACAGGCTCCCCCAACTCTACTCCAAACACGCGCTACTTGTTTTCATAGCTCATCCCCCCGCTTCCTATCCTCTCTCATTCTATATCAAAAGGTCAACTCCCACCTCCAACTGGCCAATGGTATCAGCCTCCATCACTCATTTACTTCTCCTATGCAGCCCTTCGTGGTTGGGAAGAGTTTCCGGTAACCATCTGCAAAGCAACCTCATTATCTTTCTTCACAACCCCTCCTTAAAAACTCTCTTTTGTTGTCACACCTACAAAAAAATTAACAGCAGTTAGGTTGCTGGGGTGTGGTGAGACCACTGCCGATCACCAACATTGTCTCATTGTTTCCTGGTACTCCCACATCCATCTCAGTGTCCATCTGTTGTCTCTTATCTTATACTTAGATTGTAAGCTCCTGGGGGAAGGTACATCTTTTTGTTCAGTGCTTGTGCAGTGCCCTGCACCAGGGCATCCTGGTCCCTGACTAGGGCTGCTAGGTGTTATATAATACAAACAACATCATCATTCACCACCATCCTGGGGCCTCCCTATCAGAGAAATCACTTTTCTCACTACAACATACTGAACAAAGATACAAACAACTAATAAAGGAGAAAAATCATCTCACTGGGTGTTCTCTGCAATGGCCTTAGAACACTAGAACTTGCTTCCTTCTTGGGAAGGAACAGCCTGACTTGATGATCTTCCAGGCATGCTGTAAAGGTTTGGGGGACAGATGAAGGCATGTCCTTGCGCAGGATGAGTGGAGAGAGGGTGCTTTTGTTTTATTTTGTTTTTACACTTATTGGCTGGCTGAAATATTTTTTTTTGTCTCCTGCCAATTATTTGTGCTGTAGGCTGAACTGATTTTATTTGTTATTATTTATTGCTGCTGGGAGTAATTATAAACGTAATTATTTCTAGGGTGCTCAGTGCTTCTGCACTGGGCTCTTCACTATTGTTAAATTTACATTATTAATAAAGTGATGAGCACTTATCTGGAGTTCCAGTCCTGCAAACTAATCTGCGCACACAGATCCTTTCTTCTAGCAGAGCACGGAGAACATCATCACAGCTCCACATGGATGCGGGGTTCTGCCCACCAGATCAGCTTGCAGGATCAGGATCTTGGTAGGGTCTACATTCATGTTTTACATGCAATTCCTAATCTCTTTCTGATACAACATTGTTCACAGCCACAAGAAATTGCACCATCTATCTCAGGGGTGGCGAGCGACCATGCAGCTCTTCAGAAGTTAATATGCGGCTCCTTGTATAGGCACTGACTCCTGGGCTGAAGCTATAGGCGCCGACTTTCCAATGTGCCAGAGGGTGCTCACTGCTCAACACGTGGCTCTGCCACAGGCCTTGCCCCCACTCAACCCCTTCCACACCCTCCCAAGCCTGCTGTGCTCTCATTCCTCCCTCCAGAGCCTCCTGTATGCCACAAAACAGCTGATTGGGAGGAGCAGGGAGGGTGCAGGAGACCTTGATCAGCGGAACTGCTGGGGGCTAGGAGGTACCGGGAACGGGATGAGGGAACTGATGGTGGGCTGCTGATGTATTACTGTGGCTCTTTGGCAATGTTCATTGGTAAATTCTGGCTCCTTCTCGGCTCAGGTTGGCCACTCCAATCTATCTGGACAACACAGCAAAGCAGAAGTAGCTCCATTGTGGTCAATGGGTTCACACTGATGTAAAGTTGGTGTGAGTCAAATTAGAAGCACGGGTCAGGATTTCTGTTCTGAAATTGCCTCCCACAGATGATATGCATCTAGCTAAAAAACAAAAACTTCTAATCTTAAACCTTTTTACAGACTGACATTTCACAATGAAGTGTGAAAGGAGGAGGAAGACATTCATTAGGATGGCCTTAAAAATATATGCCAGAAAGACAGACAATTTATGCCAGAAAGAATGCTGAAAGCCTGACATCTCTCACAGCAGTTTTACACCATCAACTGTGTTAGTTTTACCCCTTATTTATATGGGGGATTAGATAAGAATCAGAATTAGGCTGGAAATTAGAAGGTTTCCAACCATCAGAAGAGAGGGGTTCTGGAACAGCCTGAACAGCGGAGGCAAACAACCTAACTAGTGTTAAGATGCGGCTTGATAAATTCATGAATGGAATTATACGATGGGGTTACCTATGACAGCAGGGGACCGGACTTGATAACCTAAAAAGTCCTTTCCAGTCCTGCATGTGATAGACACATTTCAAACTCTTTCCTATAGAATGAAAAATAAGAAACTGCTTACTGAGTCACAGTCCAATGGCCACCTGTTCTTATCGCTCATGGCAATGAATGTCCCTTATATCTGGGACAAATGTCCCATCAAAATTCATAGAATCACTGCCTTCTCCTCTCCTCTGGGCCTCCTTAAATACGTACCTATGCTATGATGCCTACAAATCACCAATTGACTGACTCTAGCAGTCATTTGCAACTACTTTGTCCACTGAGGCAACTAATTTGTCCAGACATACCCAGACCCTCTCTGCTGTTCCACCATCCACCACTCCCATGTGTCTGCTTATCTACCTATTGCAAACTGTCATAACCCTAGACTGTAAACTCTCTGGGTCACAGAATGTCTTTATTTTATTCACAGGAACATCAGCTGGCACAATGGGGTGCTGACTGAAGCCTTTATAGGCTCTATCCCTATATAAAAGAGCAGCAGCTATCATTTTCTTTTGGGGGACATTTCTATACTGGCAAAAGCCCTAGTGTGGCTGCAGTTATGCCAGCAAAAGCACTTTAATGTCAAAATAAGCTATGTCTACATTAGGAGAGTTTACTGGGATAGCTATATCACACACCTCTTCAAGTGTAAACCTTGCCTTAAAAATAAATCGGGAGGTTTTACTTGATCTTTGAATTTTTGACTAGTCTAAAGACTCTGCAGCTTAGAGCACGGTAATTATTGTCAGTAACCCACCACTTCAGATGTTGTCTCCTTGATATTAAAAACTTAAGATTTCACACTGGTCAGAGGCAGACTCATTTAAAGCCTTATGATTATTGGCCATAATTGCCCCGGAATTTCCAAATGGGCTGAGATTTTGTGGACAGAGATGTGTGGTGTTAGGTATGGAACCATTTACAGGAATACTTCAAGACTGATTTTATTTGATATCTCTTCCGCTTGTCCTTTTCCATAGTTACACAAAAGCTCTGGGGATTTCTTGATTGTATTAGTGAAGCACAACTACTCACTGAAGCATAAAACATGGAAGGAATTGTATACTGTTCAAGGGGGAAAAACAAATTAATTTAATTCATTCAGCTTAGTAAGGAGATAGGGTTTCATACTGAATTCCAACCGTTCAATAGTCCAAGCTGCCCCCCTGGTGGCCCATTATTGCCTGTAGCTCAAAATAAGTCAAAACCAAATTGTTTCTCAGAAATCACTCAAAATCAAAAACCCAGATCATGCTGGCTAAAACAAAGCCTTACAAAAACGCCTGTGGTAAAGGCTTAATACAAATGCAAACACACAGATGCCCCATCAGATTAGACTACAAGAGTCCTACAGAACTCAGTTTCGTACAGAAACCTCCCCAAGGTGCTTGGTTAGCTTTTTTCTACTGTTAACCTAACAGTAGAAAAAAAGCTCCCTTTCTCAACAAGCAGCTTCTTCTAAAATAGCTACCAGGAACTCAGGCCTGCAAACATTCATCCCAGAAGTGACTTTACTGACATGACTGGTCTCATTGTGTGTGTTCGTTCTAATCCCAGTTCCAGATTAATAAATCCCAAACCTATACCCTTACCCTCTAACCAGGGTCTCCAATTAGTTTCATCAGCATTCCCTGTGATCTAATTTGGTGACCTGGTATATAAAAGCAGAACCACCCTTTCTTTCTGTTTAGCTTAGTCAGTCTACATCTTAGATGAAACATGTTGCCCAGGGAAGTGGCTATTTGATCCAACTCTGCAAGAAGCAGGTCATTCTGCCTTTAAAGATGGGCAACAGACCGACTTGGATGGGTAGGCAAATACCCAGTTTTTAAAACTTCTTTCTGAACCCAACAGTCAGATTTTGTATTTTGCCTATTTTTCAACCTCTCACTCAACTCTCTCTTTACAGATTTAGAAATTTTATTAAGCTAATGTTAAAATTATATAGTATATAGGTTAAGAAAAAAAATCTGTACATCTGGGTATAGTACTTAAATTATCCAAAAATACAAAGGTTGGTTTAAAAGCAATTCAATCTATGTAGTACATAATCAGCAATAACTCAAGATTAATAAATTTAATGATACAATTTAGATATTAGCATCCACTTCTGCAAAGTCCACGATGATAACCCATGTCAGGAAATATGCTGTTGCAGGCTATAAAAATCAAACACACACAATAACCACCAACCTATGCTCAGTAGCCTGAATCAGAAAGGTGCTGAGCACCCACAACCTCCTACTGGCTCACAGCTTTGGGTCTTAAGACAACCATCCTCTAGGGCACCCTTGTTCACTGTGTCATATGTTTGCCCACCTAGATTGTAGTAGACTTGGGGAAGGGACTGTGTCCTCCTTTGGATTTTATACACCACTTAGCAGTTCATACTTAATAAATCAATAATTATTCTACTGATGACATTCAAAACAAGGGCAAAACTTCTGCATCTGCCACAAGAAAATTATAACCCTACAAAAGTCTGCAAGAGAAATTTAAAAGGGTTTTTGCAGGGGAACACAAGAAGGGTGAGGCTAGTTTTCACCCCCACTGCAACCAAGTGAACTGCTAACAAGCTACTGTGCAAGTATCCATCCATCATGGGAGCAGATGGAAATTAGATTGTCAAGACATGCCAGCAGTTCCAAGCCCGTCAATCTAATGGCCCATCTGTTGTGTATTTTCTCTTAGTGGTTTTAGAGATGTTTAAGTAGGTGAATTCCTTGCCTTCATACTATTCAAGATCAAAGCTAACAAAAAGTTTGAGGTAATTTAACAAGGCTGGTGAGTAAAAGTGCTGAAAATTCTAGCAACTATATCTATAGACTGACAACCTTTGTTGGAATAATTAAATCTCTCCTAGTAACTATGACAATTCAACGCTGTTCCAACATGCTCTTACAATTACTATTTCTCCACGCTTAAAAGTTACATCACCTACTACATAAGTCCCATAGGAATGAATATTAAGATATTTCTTAGTGATCTATTGTAAACATTTTTCCATTCAGTAAAAACCTTCAGTATTTTACATTATTTATGGCAGCGGTTTTCAGATTTTTTGAGCCAAACCCCAGCTCACTCTTTGAGTTACAATTTTTGGTTTCGCCCCCCCCAAAACCAGACAAAAAGAGGTGAGTCAGAGGTTGGAGGTGGTACTCCCACCCAAAGTCCCACCAAATCACGCTGAGTCGTGAGCTGGGCCCCCCAAATGTTCTGACGCTCTCCTCTAAGGGACACACCCGACAGCTTGAAAACCTCTGATGTAATGTGTCTCAGGCCATGTCTACGCTACCAAAACTTATTCTTGAGTGACATACGTTTTGCCGGCATAAGTGGTAGAGTGCACAGTGCTATGTCAGCAGGAGAGCTTCTCCTGCCAAGATAGCTACCGCCGCTTATTGATGGTGGTTTAATTATGTCAATGGGAGAGTTCTCTCTGTTGGCATAAAGCGGCTACATGAGAGATTTCACAGCTATGCTGCTATAAGATCTTTCCAGTAGACACAGCCTCAGTGTCACCTGTTTGTCAGCAGAGAAACAAGTTAATGAGGCACCATACTTGAGCTACAAGCAAATTCCTTAAACAAAAATTTGCAAAGCTCAATAAATGCTTTAAAATAATTCTTTTAGCATCAGGGTTTTAATCACAGTGCAAATCACAACACAGCAGCATCCAGAGTATAATGATGAGGTTGATTCTCCTGTGCCTTGCACCTGCTGTAGCTGTTTGCACCTGTGTAAAGCAAGTGGAAAGTGCTGCCATTCAGGTTTGGCAGAGTTTTACACCCACTCAGCACCCAAAAGTACATGATAATGGAGATAGCTATGCCCACTTTATTCATACACAAGGCATGTTGGCACTTAACAGGAGACATTAAACGTACCCAAAAAAGGTAAACAAAAAAGAGAAAGAGCAGAGCCATACTACAAATCTTTCCTATTAATATGGTCTTATGAATTTGCACGATGAATGTCACACCTGCTTAATAATGAATATGCAATTGCAGAAATATTCAGGTTGTAATAATATTTGTTTAGCAGAGAGGTTTTGGCAAATCAACCCATCTGAAGAGTTATGAGGCATAGGTAATTCTAAAAAAATCCTCCGAATATAAATTTCAACATACACCTCAAACATAGTATTCCCATTCTGGTACCCAGCACTGGGACAACTCACATGCATGAAGTTACTCATATCTGTAAGAGTTTGGGGCCTAAATTGCTATGGATTAAGCAAATCACCATATGTATCACATTAACTGACAAGGACCAGTACACACCTACCCTTATAGCAAAAAAGATTTTCCTAATATATAAGCTGAATCTCCCTTGCTGCAGATAGCCCATTATTTCTTGTACTACCTCCAATTAATATGAAAAACAACTAATCATCACTTTCTTTAAAACATACCTGAAGATATGTTATATAAGAATTCTTCCATTGACCTAGCTACTTCTGCAGTGAAGGTTAGGCTGACCTAACTACGTTACACAGGGCACAAAATTTTTCACAGCCCTCAGCAATGTAGAAAGGTCAGACTAAGTTTTAGTAGTGTCAACCTAGCTATGGGTTTGTTTTCACTATGGGGAGAACGATGCTGCTGCAATCGATGCAGTAGGGGTTGATTTAGCGGGTCTACTGAAGACCCGCTAAATCAGAGGTAGGCAAACTATGACCCATGGACCATGTCCACATTGGATCTTTTAAGCTGGCCCTCGAGCTCAGCCAGCGAGCGGGGTCAGGGTTTGCCCCGCTCCATGCTCCAGCCAAGAAGCGGAGTTGTGGGCTTTTCACTTGGCTCCTAGAAGTAGCGGCATGCCCCGCCTACAGCTCCTATACATAGGGGCAGCCAGGGGGCTCCACATGCTGCCCCCACCCCAAGCACCTCCCCTTGCAGCTCCCATTGGCCAAGAACCATAGCCAATGGGAGCTGTGGGGCAGCCCCTGTGGACAGGGAAGCATGCAGAGTCACCTGGCCGTGCCTCCACACAGGAGCCGGAGTGGGAAATTGCCGCTGCTTCTTGGAGCTGCTTGAGGTAAGCGCTGCTTGGAGCTTGCGCACCCTGAGCCTCCCCTGCCCCCACCACCTGCTCCAGCCCTCCAAACCCCTCAAGTCCCAGCCTGGAGCACCCTCCTATACCCCAAATTCCTCATCCCTAGCCCCACCTCAGAACTTGCACCCCCAGCCAGAGCCCTCAACCCCCCACACACACACCCCAGTCCTCTGCCACAGTCTTGATACCCCTCCTGCCCTCTGAACCCCTTGGTCCCAGCATGGACCATCCACCTGCACCCCAAACCCCTCATCCCCAGACTCACCCCAGAGACCACACCTCCAGCCAAAACCCTCACCCCTCCTGCACCCCAATACCCTGCCCCAATATGGAGTCCCCTCCCACACTCTGAACTCCTTGTTTCTGGTCCCACCCCAGAGCCCACACCCTCACCTCCCGCGCCCCAACCCCCAATTTTGTGAGCATTCATGGCCTGCCATACAATTTCTATACCCACATGTGGCCCTAAGGCCAAAAGGGTTTGCCCACCCCTGCACTAAATCAATGGCAGAGCAGCCTCCGGTCAACCTGGTACTCCACCTCTCCAAGAAGAGTAAGGTAAGTCGACCAGAGAGGGTCTCATCGACACAGCACATTGACGATACCGTGGTATGCCGACCTAAGATATGTTGACTCCAGCTACATTATTCACATAGCTGGAGTGGCATAATTTAGGTCAACTTATCCCTGTAGTGAAGACAAGCCCAATATCACTCAGGGGCGTGGCAAATTCTCGTGCATGAGAGATGTAGTTAAAATGACCTATGCCCTGGTGTAGACACCATTAGGTCAATGGAAGAATTCTTGTCAACCTAGCTACCACCTCTCACTGGAGTGGATTAACTACAGCGATGGAAAAATCCCTTCTATCGCTGTGGCCAATATCTACATTAAATTGGTGTAGCTGCAGCACCACAGATTTTGCAATGATAACTATGGGGGTGTACTCCATACATTGCATAAGGAGGACTCAAGCTCTTCCACCTCAAACAAGTGTTACCGAAATGGGCAACAAAATGAATAACCAATATTAACAAAATGAATAACCAATATTAACAAAAAATTAACATGATAAGATGGGTATGATCCACAGTACTGCCCCACTGCATGAGGTTCCTCCCTCCATCTTTTCACCGGTCTATTACACATTTCAACTGCTCATTCTACAGAGCAGGAACCTCACGCTTGGCTGGAGAGCACTTAGCACACTGTTGGTGCTGACAATCAATAAGCAGGATGTGAAGCACCAATGTTGTATTTTCTATAGACACAGACAGAATCGTCTCTCTGGTACTTCTACACATAATGTTATTTCTCAGTCACTGTGCTGAACTGAGAAAGGAAAGCACTACCCGCTTCCCTTGTGATAAGATCTCAATATCTATCTGTTCTCTATAGTGCACGTCTCTCTTCCCCATGTATCATCAGTCTGATTTGACTGTGGAGATTTTTTGACTATGCTCACTAAACTGTCTGGTCTCAACAAGTTAACTGTTATTCCTCCTGGGAATATCCAAACTCCTCTGCAATCTGTCTACCTGGAATGGTGTGTATTTTCATTCAGCATTTCTTGTCAAACTGTAAATTATTGCTGAATGGATACACTTCCCTTCCCTGAATTCTAGTTCTGTTAATGAAAGCAGGAGATCCTTTAACTGACACAGAGGTAATTATTATGCACCACATTTTAAGGAGGATGTGAAAAAATTGGAGAGATTCCAGAGAAGAGCAGCAAAAGTAATAAAAAGGTTTAGAAATCCTGACCTCTGAGAAAGAGGTGAAAGAATTGGGCATCTTCAGTGTAGAGATGAAAAGACTGATAATCTTCAAATATATCAATGGCTCTTATAAAGAGGACAATAATTAACTGCTCTTCAAGTCCACCAAAGGTAGTGCAAGAAGCGATCAGCTTCACCTGCAGTAAGGGAAATTTAGGTTGGACAATAGGAAAAACTTGCTAACTGTAAGCATAGTTAAGCAATGGATCAGGTCTGAGGTAGGTTTTTGAATCCATGTCACTGAATCCCCTTCACTGAAGTACAAAAACAAGCTACACAAACACCTGTCAAGGATGATACTTAATCCGGCCTCAGCACAGAGGGATGCACTAGATAACCTTCTCAGGTCCTTTGAAGCCCTACATTTCTACGATTCTGTGTATCATCCACTCTATCATTAGGGCTGAAACATGAACCATAGCTCTGAGGGGAAGGATGCAAATTGCACCTACTTGGCAAGTTAGGGAACAACCTGCAGATACTGATGTTTGATTTATGCTGCTATGTGTATAATTTATGCATGACCATGCATTGCTGAATTCATCCCTGTAACTGCTTTAAATTCAGGGATGAATTTGGCCCAAAGCGTGTGCGCACATCCACAGATGTATGTGCGTACATAGATTTATAAGGAAATGTGTCCTTCCTCGTGGGCATATGTTTGCAATTAACAGCAAGCATATACATATGTATGAGAATTTGTAGGTGTGCATGTGTAACCCACTAATGAGTGTGCATTACTCACATATTCAGAGAGAATGAGTTTTTACAGCCCCTTGTTGGGGAATATGAGTTCCCAAGCTCATGTTTTTAGCCTTGGAGGTCCCCAGTTCAGTCCCCAGTGGGTCAGCCAACATGGTGGCCATCACAGATGCATCTTGTCGCACTTGCATGCGGAATGCACGTACCAGTGTGAATACAAGTAGGTGTGTGAGCACAGAGACGGGTGTGAATACATACAGGTGTACAAGTGTGTGCGTGCCCACAGGTGTGGGCATGTGTATGCCAGTGGACATGAGCCACGTCCCCTTGAAAGGACAGCTACTCACCCAGCCTTCGAAGCTGTCGGCGCTGCCCGTGCTGTGTAAGAGGTCATGGAAGCGCAGGGTGCAGTTGGCCACAAAGTCATCGTAGCCGATGGGGGTGTCGTGGAAGACGGCCAGCTCCAGCTGACGGCCATCGGTGACCGGGGCGGAGAACTCCTCGTTGTAGGTGGGCTTGTTGGTCTTCTGCTTGGTGCTGGTCTGCCCCACCCGCACCTGGTCCACGCTCACCGCCACGTAGGGGTCCAGCAGCTGGTAGCCCTTCTTGAAGAGCGAGTGTCTCAGCGACCAGCGGGTGGGCTGCAGCCCCACCACCTCGCCGATCCGCACCCTTATGTACCCGTTGAACTTCATGGGCCCTGCCATGGCAAGCCTGGGGGGCAGCCAAAGGGGGAGGCAGTAATAGGGAGACGGGGGGGGGGGGATGCTGAATCAGTGGCTCTAGGGGAGTGTCCAGCGGTGGCAGCTCCTCCTCAGTGGGGCAGGCAGCCCCTGTTCCCGCCTCTCTGAGCCATGCTGCCGGAGACCGGTCCCACCGCCGGGCGAAGCCCGCCCGGGCGCCCGACGCACGGTGGGGGAGGCTCTGTCCGCAGCAAGCCCGCCTGGGTTCGCCTTCCGCCGGGAGCGATCGCCAGTCAGGCACTCGCCAGCCGCGGCAGCTGCTTCGTCCCCGCCCCAGCCGAGGCGGGCCCGGGCCGAGCTCCCGCCGCAGGAAGCCGCCGCCGCCGCCCCCACCGCGAGCTGCGCACCCTCCGGCCTGCCGCAGCCTCCCGTCAGCCGGCGCGGAAGCTCGGGCGCCGCCACCGCGCGCGCCGGGCCCCGGCAGAGCGCATCGCCGGCCCTGCCCGCGCGAGCCAGGCGGGCAGGAAGCACCTGAGGCGGAGGGGGGAGGAGCCTGGAACCGGCCCGGCCGGGGCTTGGCGGCTGCGTGGGGGGTGGGCTGGGCCGCTCCCCACCGGAGCTGCTGGAAAAGCCGCTTCCCTGCACCCAGCCCGCCCGAGGCGGGGTCCCGGGCTGACGGTTCGCCTGTGGGGCGGAGGACTGTTGTCACAGCTGCCTGCGGGGTAACCCGGGGGTGGGAGCCGAGCCCTGCCCGCCCCGGGAAGGAGCGGAGGTGGGAGCTCAGCCAAGTGCTGGGCGCGGAGCAGGCACCTTGCGGGGCCAGGCCAGGCAGCAGAGCCGCGCTTCGTACAGCGGGCATGGACTTGATCCCGCCCCCGCCAGGAGTAGGAGCATTTCCCGCTCCACAGACCAGAGCCGGATCAACCGGGAAAGGCTGCGGGCACGTCCCCGCCGCAGCTAAAGGCCAGCTGTGCCCTCGCCGGGGTATGTCTGCGCTGCAACTAAACACCCACCGCTGGCCAATGTCAGCTGACTCGGGCCACCGGGTGGTAAAACTGCAGTGAAGATGTTCAGGCTCAGGCTGGAGCCCAGACTCTGAGACCCCATAAGGTGGGAGAGTCACAGAGCCCAGGCTCCAGCCTGAGTCTGAACTACAGTTTTAGAGCTCTGCGGTCTGAGTCAGCTGACATCTGCCAGCCACACGTGTTTTATGGCAGAGTAGCCAGACCCCACCAGCCCACACAGCTGGGAAAGGGAGCCATGTGCCAGGGGTGAATCACTTTCTTCCACTGCTGAACAAGGAGATTAGGTTATTCACATTAGAATAAAGAGAACCGTGTTCATTCCTGACCCATCTCACTGCTAAATCTCCCCTGCGATCTCTAAGAAAAAGTGCCTTAGCCTGAGCTTTAGTTTTGTGGTGTGTAGTGGAAAGTGAGATGGTTTAATTCCCTCATTAGTGATAAAGGGCTGGGAGAGTTTCTTAATTTCCATATGGAAGTGTATACACCTGCTGTGCCTTGTACCCTAAAGACTCCCATGAACCTTATAAATTACAAAATCCTGCTATTTCTCATGTTGCTGTTCTGCAAAGTGGTTTCACACTGTCTCATGTTATCTCAGGAAACATCAAATAGCAGACTGCAGCGGGTAGGATTTCTATTGCACAATTATATGCCACAATCAAGATTAATGCAAAAAGTCAGGAATTGCAGGAGTTAAATCTTCCAATAGCAACACTGTATTAGCTTGTGCAAAGCTTTGCGCATCTTGTGTTTTATCACATATATTTTTTTAACAGAAATAGTAATATTAAAGCTACACATTTAACCAGAAAAACAGGAATAGAAAGTATACACGTTTTTGCTATTCAAGCCTTATAGATTGCTTTGCCTGCATTTTGATATTAACTATGTGATGTACTATTAAGATGGGCTTTGGCCTTTAGGCCACATCTATACTCTGAAGTTTTATGGTGAAACACCTGCGCACATCCCAATATCAGTGCGTTGCATGAGTGAGTTCACATTTAGCTGTCTTTGTCTATGCACCCATGCAGGCCTTGTTAGGATGTGTCTACACAGCAACTAGACAACTGTGGCTGGCCTGTGCCAGCCGACTCGGTCTGTGGGGCTGTTTCATTGCAGTGTAAACTTCCAGGCTCGGGCTGGAGCCCAAGCTCTGAGGTCCTCCCACATCACAGGGTCCTAGAGACCTGGCTCCAGCCTGAACCTGGAAGTCTACACTGCAGTGAAGCAGCCCCTTAGCTTGAGCCCTATGAGCCTGAGTCGCTGGCACAGGCCAGCTGCAGGTGTCTAGTTCCTGTGTAAACATATGCTTAGTGGCAGCATGGGTAGGCATCCCAGTGCCCCCATTGCCACCTTGCGGCACACTACCTTCTAGGTAATTTTTGCAGTGTATTGTGGGATACCAGTGATTCTCCTGGGAAGCGTGGGAGTTGGTGGCCAAGTTTTCACAATTCCCTTTGTTCCATAATCTGCTCTTCCTCATGACTGTTTTCAATCTCTCCACTCTCTTGCTGTCAGATGTAGGGATGCTGAACACAGGAGTGCAGCTCTCATCTGTTTTAGAGACAACAGCTTCAGTTGCAGAGCTACAACCACCACCTCGGCAGCCAGGGCTACAGCGTTGAAAATGGGAAAACAGAGGCATGGATGATGTGGCCAGTGAATAAAAGTCACCAGATGCTTTCACTGACCAGCTGCACACAGTGAAGCAGCATTTCTGGGCCTGTGAAACAAGCAGCAAGAGGTGGACCCTGATCATGATGCCCCTCCGTGCACTTCCCACAGCGAGCCCGCACAGGCAGGGTCCCGCGAAAGCCAGAGGGTCCTGCACCCCAACTTTGCAATCAGACGTGACTTTCAGACAGCCAGTAAAATAGAGGTTTATTAGATGTCAGGAACACGGTTTAAAACAGAGCTTGTAGGTACAAAGAATCGGACCCCTCAGCCGGATCTATTTGTGGGGGCAGTGAGGCAGACACCCTGTCTGCACTTCACTGCATGTCCCCAGCCAACTTCAGACTGAAACTTACTCTCCAGCCCCTCCTCCCCTTTTCCTTTGTCGCTTTTCCAGGCCAGGAGATCACCTGATCCCTTTGTTCTCCAACACTTCCAGCTAACTCAGCGGTTCTCAAACTGGGGGTCGCTGGGCGATTCCAGGGGGGTCACGAGCTCCTGTTGCATTTGGCGGCATTTTGGCGGATGCTCCGAATAGTGGAGTGTGTCCGCTGAAAAGCCACCAGTTGAAACTCTTCCGCCTTCAGGGCATTTTGGCAGACACACAGAGAAATGCTGCATGTCCGCCAAAATACTGCCAAAATCGGAAGAGTTCCATTTGGCGGCTTTTCAATGGACATACCCGGGGCGGGGGGTGGGGTGGAGGCAGTAGACTTGGCACAACGAAAAGGGGTCTCGAACCAAGGAAGTTTGAGAACCCCTTAGCTAACACCTTACAGGGGGGAAGAGCCCAGGCCATCATTTGCCCAATGGCAGGGTGTTGGCTACTCCTTTCCACTGGTCCTTTGCTCTGCAACAATCTTAGCCCTTATCCCACCACCTAGAGAGACTTAAGAAATGCACAGGGGAAACTGAGGCACTCACACATTATCCAGAGAGAACATTAAGACCATTCCCACTCCATCACACCAGGGGCCCCAGCCAATTGGTAGAAGCACTGCACAGGTAGGGAGGAGAAGCCTCAGCACATGGACCCTGGTCACTAGCAGAAGTATGGGGCAGTGGGGGAAGCCCCAGCACCCATAGCCGCACTGTAGGACTGGGACTAGAGGAGCTCTCATTCCCTGCCATGGCCTTGGCTAGGAGAGCTCTTACTCCCCACTATGGCCCTGGGGCTGGGGGACAGCTTCTTTGGTCTTGAGGCCACAGTAGTTGGGGAGAAAGGCCCAAATTGGTTGCGGGCACAGTAGGGGCAGAATGGGGTGGGACCATGTGTGGAACCAGGGCAGGGCCATGGGGGAAGGGGCAGAATATGGTTGGGCCATGGGTGGGGCCGCAGGCAAAAGGGGTGGGGAGGGTCCCCACCACTTTCTCTGGCCAAAGGCCCCAGGAAACCTTAATCCACCTCTGGGGGAAAATTCCTGTATTCCTAAAGATGCAAGCATCACGCACCTTAGCTGACCATGCAATGTTAATGTCAGCGAAATGTCCCTGGAGATCCACTAATCATTGCATAATCATGAAAAAATACCCCTTTCGGTTATATACTCAGGTTTCAAACTATCATCTGAAGAAGTGAAGTTCCAGAATAGCCCTCAAAGGAGAACAGTGGGAGCAAAAAAGCTAACTGGCTTTAAGACCAAGATTGATAAATCTATGGAGGGGATGGTATGATGAGACTGCCTTCAATGGCAGGTCAGCCGATCTGTTACTGCTAGCGGCAAATATCTCCAATAGCTGGTAATGGGACACTAGATTGGGAGGGCTCTGAGTTTCACCAAGTGGCTGGCTGGTGGGTTTCATTTACAACACAAAATACAAAGTGTACACTGCTTACTTTATATTATTATTTTTGATTATCATTTTTAAAGGGCAAATATTTGTAAACAAAATAAATAGTATTTTTCAATTCACCTCATACAAGTACTATAATGCAATCTCTTTATCATGAAAGTGCAGCTTACAAATGTAGAATATTTTTGTTGCCTAACTGCACTCAAAAACAAAACAATGTAAACTTTAGAGTCTACAAGTCCACTCAGTCTTACTTCTTGTTCAGCTAATTGCTAAAACAAACAAGTTTGTTTATATTTACAGGAGATAATGCTATTTGCTTCTTATTTAAAATGTTACTTGAGAGTAAGATCAGGAGTTCTCATGGCACAGTTGTAGCCAGCGCTGCGAGGTATTAACTTGCCAGATATGCTAAATATTCATTGCCCCTTCATGCTTCAGCCACAATTCCAGAGGACTTGCTTCCATGCTGATGACGCTCATTTTAAAAAAATGTGTTAATTAAATTTGTGACTGAATTCCTTGTGGGGAGAATTGTATGTCTCCTGCTCTGTGGTTTGCCTGCATTCTGCCATGTATTTCATGTTATAGCAGTCTCAGATGATGACCCATAGGCTGACCAGAAAGCAAGTATGAAAAATCAGGAGGGAGGTTGGGGGGTAATAGGAGCCTATATAAGAAAAAGCCCCAAATATTGGGACTATCTATAAAACTGGGACATCTGGTCACCCTAATGACCCAGCACATGTTGTTGGTTTTAAGGACAATTTCACTGCAGATTTGATGAAACACAAAGAAGGTACCAAAGTGAGATTTCTAAAAATAAGTATGTCATTCAACCCAAGGTTTAATAATTTGAAGTGCAGGCCAAAATCTGAGAGGGACGAGGCGTGGAACATGTTTTCAGAAGTCTTAAAAGAGCAACACTCCCATGCAGAAACTACAGAACCTGAACCACCAAAATAGAAAATCCACCTGCTGCTGGTGGCATTTGATTCAGATGATGAAAATGAACGTGTGTCGGCAGAGTCGTCCCTAGGGTGGGTGTGAGGCCCAGGATGAAAATGATGTCACTTCCGGGACCGAGAGAGTTGGGGGCAGGTAGGGGAGGCTGGGGGAGGCGCTGCCTCCCCCAACAGCCAGATGTGGCCCCGCCCAAGCTCCACTCCCCCCAGGGCCCCACTTCGGTGGCGCTGCCTGCCTTCCTGAGGCTGGGGAGACTGCAGCGCGTGCTCTCCCTCCCAGCACTCTGGGGCATGTGCTCTCCCTTGAGTGGACGGGGCGGGGCTGGAGTAGCTTCCCCCAGTCAGTGGTTCACCTGCCGCCCATACAGTGCTGGCCAATCACGGCAGTCCATGGGGCCACCCAAAGTGCACGGCCCAGCACAGTCCCCACAATTTACCATCCCCTACGGACTGCTCTCTGCATTGGTCTGCACTGCTTTGGATCGTTATTGAGAAGAACCCATCATCAGCATGGATGCATGTCCTCTGGAATGGTGGACAGCACATGAAGGGACATAGGAAACTTTAGCACATCTGGCACGTAAATATCTTGCGACAACAGCGCCATACGAATGCTTGGTCTCACTTTCAGGTGACAATGTAAACAAGAAGCCGGCAGCATTATTGCCCACATATGTAAACAAACTTGTTTGAGCGATTGGCTGAAAAAGAAGCAGAACAGAGTGGATTTGTAGGCACTAAAGTTTTAACATTGTTTTATTTTTGAGTGCAGGTTTTTTGTACATAATTCTACATTTGTAAGTTCAACTTTCATGATAAAGAGATTGCAATACAGTACTTATATTAGGTAAATTGAAACACTGTTTCTTTTTGTTTCTTTTTTACAGGGCAAGTATTTGTAATCAAAAATAAATATAAAGCAAGAACTGTACACTTTGTATTCTGTGTTGTAATTGAAATCAATATATTGAAAAATGTATCAAACATCTAAAAATATTTAAATAAATGGTATTCTCTTATTGTTTTGCAGCATAATTAATCACTATTAATTTTTAATCACTTGACAGCCCTATTTTTTATTCATGGAAATTGCAAGATTCTATGTGTGTTTGCAAGGATTTTAAGCTCCTTGACCCATAGCTCTTGCCCTTATACTGATGCTGCTTAAGGAGTCTGAGAGCTCTGTAAATGCAGCCCATCCCTTGGAAAGTCTGCAGGCCAAGTCCTAGAAACACAGGAATTGCCAAACTGCCAAGTTCAACATGGTTCATATTGTGTCTCCGATGGTAGCCAGCAGCAACTGATTCAGAGGAAGGTTTCAGAACCCCACAGTAGCAGACGTGAGATAATCTGCCCCCATGAAGGTCTCATCCTGATCACTAATACTTAGAGATTGATTTGTAGTAAAGGTTTTTAATTCCTTCCAAAATTTGTGTTAGCACTAGCTATGATCACTCTGGATATTCATCTTATCCATATAAATGTTGAATCCTTTTACATATTGTCTAAAAAAAAAATTCCCTTGATCTGTTTTGCATTTGCCGCCATTTAATTTTTGTTGACTGTGCCCTTATTCTTGTGCTATGAGACAGGGAGAAAAAAAGTTCCAGATTTACCTTCTGTAGACCATTCATCACTTTAAATACGTGTTAGTCATGAGCTGTCCATAATAGTCAGCATGGATCTTACACTCCATGGGCTTTGTATGTTCCATGCTGACCATGAAGGGCAACTTGCAACCGTTACTAGGATGCAGTTGGAGACGTAAATCCTGTAGGCAAGACCGGAAAACTTAGAAGTGCCAAACCATGGAGCTGAAAAGTCCACTAAAAGAGCCAGCAGACCTTATATAGGCTGAGCAGCAACCACAGAGAGAATAGTGTGTGCATTCCTTGTACATCAAATAGCCCCATGTGGAACAATCCTCTCCTGGGTCTTGCTAGATGTGATGGCTTCCTGTCATCCCCTTCATGGAACTTACTGCAAATGCACTAGCCCATAGAATATTCTCAACATTAACTAAAGTAGTTGCTACTATTCTGCTTGTATTCTGTAAGCTCCACAATGGTAAGCAAGAAGCTTCTAATATCCATAGGCCTTCAAGGGGTTAGGTTTCAGATGCTATAGTGGTAAACAAAGGATGTTTAAGATTCTTGAAAAGGAGTTAGGTTTGGTTTTTAGAAATTTACAAGATACACCTGAAATGTCTGATTTGCACCCAGGTTTCTTAAAAAAAGAGTTTTTTTCTCTTATGGGGCTTAAAAATCTCTGCAGGCTACTTTAGCTGAGCAGCTAACCTCGAGAAGACTTATGTAGAAGTTTAAAATACCTGCCAAAACCTGTGGGAGCACACAAAGGTTTATGTTTATGCAGAAAATCCATATTTTGCATATTTTCCAACTTTGCAAGATAATAACTGGTGCAGACGACTGCCAAGGACTAAGGCATAAAATGGGTTCAGAGTGTCTTGACCAAACCACTTTTGCAATGATTAGATAAAGTTTGAATTAAAATAAAAAATGTCTGACAACATTAATTACAAAGCTACTCTATAAGGCACTAGAGATCTGTCTTTCTATCTTTCCTGTGATTTTCTAGTTGGAAGCAGAGGAGATCCTTCCCGTGAACCTCATTAGAAGTAATGGTCGTGTTAAATCAGATCTGGAAAGACCATTGGTAGAAAAGGGGAGAAGTTATAATGAGCATTAAGGACCTAAGGTAGTCAGATTCTGGCCCAGATTCTGCAAGGTACTTAGGCATGTGCCTAACTTAAGCACATGAGCAGTCCCTTTAAATAACTTACCTTACATGGGTGAACAGTGGGAAAGGAAGGTGCAAAGAGCCCTCTTCCTCTTAACCTTCCACTCTTACATACACAGTACTGCCAAACCCAAACACTCAAAAATCATGAGTCAAGCTTCCCCCAAAACCATGACATTAGCTTATGAAATTTAAAATAAATAAATAAATAAATAACACATGTTGGGTTCTTTTGAGTTACTTTTTGGTTTTTTAGCCTTTAGAGTTCACATTTTCAAACTCTTTTTCACAACCATGGGAGCCAGAAATTGTAGGTTAAAAAAAAAAATCTAAACTGAGATTCTCAGGTAATCACCTGACTCTAGGATCTGTGGCTTTTAAGAAGAAAACACTGAATATAGTGATGATATAATTGTGAGCTAGCAACACCAATACCCATCACTGCCCCTTCGCTGAGCAACAGAGATGTCCAGGTCTTGCTAGTCAGCTTCCCATCCGAGAATAAATCAGTGATGTGCAGTTTGGGTACATTCTTAGCACAACTTGTTTTATTTATACATATACACCAGTCCTGGAACAGAGGTGGTCACTCATGGTGTCATAAGCATAAAGTAGCCTAGAATTCCTGCTTACCTGTAAGGGGTTAAGAAGCTAAAAGAAACCTGGTTGGCACCTGACCAAAAGAACCAATGGGGACCAAAGATGCTTTCAAATCTGGGGGAGGGAAGCTTTTGTCTGTGTGCTTTGTCTGTTTTTTTCATTTGCTTTGGGGATTTCAAAGGAGCCAGATCAGTTTCTTCTCTTCATCTAATTCTATATTTCTAAGCAGCACAAGGAGTAAGTAAATAGCCAGGCAAGGCAGTTTAACTTTTATATTTGTTTCTCACTTGTGAATTTCTCAGGTTTTTAGTGAAATATCCCTGTGTTCTCTCTGTAACTTTGAAACTCAGCAGAGGGGGATACCTCTGTGGTGTGGGTTTTTTCTTTTATTCTTTTTGTGACAGTAAAGTGTTTTTCCACAGATTTTTATAAAGATGCATTGTTTCTTTCCTTTTTCCTTTAATAAAAATCTTCCTTTTAAGAATCTGACTAATTTTTTCCATTGTGTAAGATCCAGGCTTTGGATCGTCTCACCTAGGAAAATTGATGAGGGGGTTATTCTCAAGCCTTTACCAGGAAGGAGGTATAGGCTTGGGGGGATTTTGGGGAAGGGGGGCTCCAAGTGGCCCTGCCCCTAGTTCTTGGGGTACACTTGGTGGTGGCAGCATACTGTTCCAGACACAGGAGAAACTTGTGTCTTGGGGAAGTTTTAACCTAAGCTGGTAAAATAATCTTAGGGGGTCTTTTCATGTGGGTCCCCACATCTGTATCCTAGAGTTCAGAGTGGGGAGGGAACCTTGACACATGGCATGCAGGCAAGGCCATCATTGAGAACTCTCAACCAAACACTAGTGCCCAGTCCCTAGAGAGAATTTCTTCCTCCAAACTAACTCTATTTAGAGAGAAAGTCCCCTTGCTGCTTGCCAAGCTCCCTGAAAGAAATTTCAGAAAACCAACAACAATGCAGCATTTCTTCCAAGACTAAAAATTTGCTCAGATCCTGCTGAGAACATGTAAGACTGGGGTGTTACAGCACCATCTGGTGACCACTGCCATAACACTTTTCCATGCACAGCTCAGAGCAAGAGCAGAACTGCAGCTCCTGCACTCAAGACTACACTGCTCCTCTCTACTTTTCCCCAACAGATGCTGAAATCCGTAGTCAAGGAATTGGACAAGTAGCCCTTAATGAGAGCAGACGGGGCATGTTCCTATCATGCACAGGAATGTCCAGA
This sequence comes from Dermatemys mawii, assembly GCA_007922305.1. Classification (NCBI taxonomy): domain Eukaryota; kingdom Metazoa; phylum Chordata; order Testudines; family Dermatemydidae; genus Dermatemys; species Dermatemys mawii. The sequence goes on from ML677332.1 coordinate 84,090,468, forward strand.
AAGTCAGAACACCTCCTGGCGCTTTCATTTGACTTGTGCATCTTTGCCCCATCCCTTATGCTGGGCTGTGCCTAATAGGAATGATCTAGCTCTTAGCGAGCTAACGCAGGAATGCTCTCCTTTAAAACAGGCTTAGCTTTTGTTTCCTCAATGCAAATGACCATAGAAGGAAACAAAGTAGTGAGAATAGTCTTGCACTCTCTCTTTGAGTCACTGTGATCTTAAATATAATTTTATGTATTTTCCCCCTTACGTGTATTTTAGCGCTATTTGGAAAACTTGTTTTTTGGTATTTAAGAACAAAGCCAGATCGCTTGGCTTTGCCTTGTTTTAACTTTATGGTTTAGGCTGTCCTCAATTCACACTGAAGCTATACAAAAATTAGAGCACGCTCAGTCAGTGTCTAGAAAATAAAACAAACAAATCCTCTTTATCCTCCCACAGCGTAAGCTGTTCCCTTTACCCATAACCCATAATTCTCAAGTAATTTGGTATCATCCCCATTTGGCATGTTAAGGGCAATATGTAACTAGTCCTATTTTCAAATTTATACAAAACACTGGTTACATTCACAAGTGAGACAGTAAGTGACTGGAATACCTTGGCTCTCACAGCTACTATTTCAGAAATGCTACTGATCTTTCTTGTAAATGGAACCGAAGTTGAATACATTAAAACCAAATAGAAACAGCTGCACAGTTCAGTGTACCAGGAACTAACTCTATTTAGTTCCTCTATTAATTTTAATCTATTTATGCCACTTCCTTCTCACAGCTCTTTCTATAATGGTGCTTCTTAAACCTCTGAATAATGACAGCTGCTAAACCAACTATCCCTTGTGTGGAATAATTTGTTGCTGGGAAAAAAGCCCAAATTTTTCTCTAATAATAATAATTACGGAGCTGATCCAAAGTTCATTGAAACCAATGACAAGGCTTCCATTGACTCTAGTGTTTCAGGTTCAAAACCTTGGTTGCATGTGAACCTGGAGACATTCTGTTAAGGTTGTGATATTGCTTGTGATTTACATCCCTACAAACTGAAAGCAAAATCTGGTCCAATAATGATTTTTACTCATTTTTAGTTGTGTAAGTATTTCCTGAGACTAAATTGGAAGCTCACTCAATCCATATTATTTTTTATTTTTAGCAAAACACCATGTAATTTCATAAAACGGTCACATTATAAACTGCAAAATACTGTTTATCAGAGCAATAACTCCTAGAAGCCAATCTTTAATACAGCTAATGGCCTGTTTGATATAGTAAACTGCTCTTGTTTGTCTTGTCCATTAACAAACAGTGGTCATTAACTGCTAATAGCAAATGATTTATTAGCTATAATTGCTCATGCAGGAAACACTGGAGAACAAGCTGATTGCTCAGAAAGAAATAAGCCCTACTAAAGCAAAATAACATTGCTCCTTTATTTGTAATTTAGCCCAAACATGACCAACGCTGGAGAGCAGATTTTGATTAGCAATTTAAGAAACAGTTGCAAGTCAGTCTCTACTGACTACCAATCCTGTCAAACGAACCTCCGCACTACCAGAGAAATTCCAGATGCTGATCACTAGAGCTCTTTCCGTATTTTTTTCTGATGAGCAGCTGCTTAATCTAAATACAGATGGAACCATGGGATATTATATCTATATCTATCTATCTATCTACTGTGAACTAAGAGGATGTGGGACCTGCTGCTTCATTCATGGTCTTACTTTTAATTATTTTTTTTTGACCAAAGTCCAACATTCAAACACAAAAATGTCTTTCACTTTTCCCACAGTTGGGCTGATGCATGAATTACCGGGTAAAATTCAGTGGCCTGTGTTATTCAGCATGCAGATGAGATGATCATAACAGTCTTTTCTGGCCTTACAATCTCTGACTAAATCTAAGGCCCCCATCCTGAAAATACACAGGCATATAAATAGTCCCACGGAACTCCACATGCATTTTATGTTAGTTTTTGCAGCATTGGGATCGATATAAGTATTTCTAGCCCAAGCATTCACAAATCATAAGTCAATCCCCAGAAATCATGGCATAGGTTTAAAAATCATGAGATTTTTTTAAAAAATATTTAATTTGGAGCTCTTCATTTGCCCTGTGGCGTCTGAAACTTTGAGGTGCACTTGGTTCATGTTTTCCAGCTTTTCTCCTCACTTATTTTTTAAATGAACACAGAGTCACACAAAATAGCATGACTCCAGCAGCTGAGGCTTTAAGAAAGACATCAACTGTAATAAGATCCTTGATAAAGCCAGGACAATTAGCAACACAGCTCCACACAGAATTAAACCTCAATGGGCAGTCCTAGAGACAAGACCTCAAATTTAGGCCTACCTTTTGACTTTTAAAAGGAAACTTAAAAGTATTGTAAAACCAACAGAAATATTTTATGATTATTTTCATTCCACTAGAAACAATTGCTTATAAAATAAATTAAAAAACCTCAATTTGCAGCTAAGCAGTGAGAGCCTGAAAGTGAAACTGACTATGAACAAACACTATGTATAATTCATTGATTTTTAATATTTTGTGTTCATTTGCTTACATGTTCCTTTTTAAAAAAAAAAAAAAAGTTGGGGGAAATGCAAAAAGTAATCTGCCTGAGCTGTGAAAAGTTAATTGGGTTTTTAAATTTCTGTGTTAACAACCTAATTTTTTATTAATAACCTAGTAAAATATGTGTTTTTAAAAAAACTGACAGTGTCCCTTTAGTACTACAGACTGTGTATTAGTTTCATTTACTACATTTGTGAGTTCAGTAGAAGATATATGAAAATCAGTTGACAGACCACTCGAAAAACAAATCAGCAAACACTGAAATTAACATTCTGGGCCTGATTTTGATCACACATCACTTTCACACCGGTTTAAATTGAATTACTTAAGTAAATTTTGGTGCTGAGAGGGCAGAATCTGGCCCTTTCCACCCCTCATTCACGACAATGGAAAGGATTGTTATGGACTTCAGTGGAAGTGGGATCAGGTCCTTTGTTACTCACACTTCCTCTTTTCTAACTTTCCCCTCAGCTGATTGTGTAAACTCATGAGGGCTTCATATTTTGGCTATGGTGTCTATTATACACTGTCAAAATTACCGACAAACTATTAGTCATATCTATGCCTTCTGCTGTTACACCATTATCTTAAGCAGTTCCTTCTCCATATTACTGCTATAGTGTGTTTACTCTGGATGCTGACACTTGCAATTCATTAAGAATAAATTAAGGAAAACAAAAATCTCAGCCAATTCAGTTATTCCTAAATGGTTACAGGGTTTTTCGGAAATGCTTACTGGCTAGGTCTTCTTAAATAGGCGACCATTAACCACTAAGGTTCCAATTCTGCAAAGCACTCAAGCAGGGGCTTGTGTCCCACTGAGTTTGACGGGATGTCAGGAAAGTACTTACGCATGTCTTATTAGAAAAGAACTTAGATGCTCTGCTGAATAGTGTACTCAATGAGCAAAGAGGCGCAGAACTCTATATCCTTGCTACACGCAGTTTATTTGAGCAGCTGTCAAAATAAGGCTATATTCAATTAAAATAAAAGGTAGTATATTAAAATATTGTAGCATTACTATGGGGAAAGTAATGGTTAATTTAGATTATTTTATTTATAATGTAAGAAAACAAAGTAGCCTGGTTTTCATGTCACAAATCCACATGTTGTGGGGCTTAGTACTTATCTAAATGAGTACAAAGAAAAACTCACATACCACCAAGAAAGAAAAAAACACTAGTTATTCTGTAACTAGTTAATTATGGATAATTATGATCCCACAGCTTCCTTCTGCAAATGCTGTACATTCACAGCTCAAACCTACAAAGTACTGAGTCCTTTTTGGCTCCATCCAGCCGTTCAGTAGCCCTGTAGCCCCATCCATTGAAGGATGTGTGCTTATGTGCTCTGCTGGATCAAGTCCGAGGTGTTCAGGATCAAGCCTGTAAGCTCTCAAAATGAACCATGACACTAAATGTGCATAAACAACATCGGGATGCTATAGCTGTAAACATAACTTGGGTCTTTTGCTCTTTACACAACAGTCAACAACGTGAAGAAACCATACCAGCGCAGCTTGGTTACAGATAACTGTATTTACAAACTATTCACAAACATGTAAGGCCTAGCTATAGTTATGCTGCTCCTCTAACTGGTGGCTTCCAATACACAGAACATGGTGAACATTACTAAAGGAGTCACAAACACAGTAAAGGGATACTGTCATATTCCTACAAAGTCCGATAACACAACAAATTAAGGAGTAAAATAAAAGGATGTCAGGCACAATAACACACATCTGAATGATCAGAGTCCATGATCCAGACATGCTATTAATATGTTCTTTATTTTCTCTGGCTCTAGACTCTATCTTGTAATCATATTCTTTAAAAAAGACAAACCCAATGTGTTTCACGCACTTGTTCTGTTGAAATCTAATAGTAGTAGAAATGTTTTGTAAATATAACTTAGAAAAGTGATAAAAAAGGATTCCCAAGTGTGGGAATACAGCCTCATGTGCATCTCATTATCAAAAAAATTGTATAACTGAATTACAATTGATAAACTTTTATTACGCTTTTAGACTCTTCCCCAGATGGTTGAATGACTGCCACTTTGCTGGAGTTTTCTGCATATGTTGGAACCCATCAGAAGCAAATTATAGCACCCTTTGGTAATAGTATAAAGAAATATAGGTTAGCTGGTTGTGTCCTTTGACCCACTGAACATATACCAAGAAATGTTGTTGTTTTTTAAAAAATAAAGAAGGTTGCCAAAACAAATACAAACATAAGTGAAAATCCAGATTAAATTTTGTAGCACTGAATGTGTTCAAGGTTTGCCACAGACAGACAATAACTCATTTCTACTTCTGTTGATTTCTGTGGAAGCAAGAGCCAGTATATTGTTACCAAACATCTATTGTCTACACTTAAGACATATTTTTGGTGTTATTTGGTGAAATTCAAGCCATGTTACATGAATTTGGGTACCATGATTGAGAACAACATAATTCAAATCTAGAGCTAATAATAAAATGGAAAAAACAATTTTGTGGTAAATTTTGTTTTAGAAGGTTCAAAATGAATCTATTTTCAATTTGTTTTTTTAAAGTTTCTGCTACATTTTTGTTCATTTTTAACAGGTTTCCCAAAATCATGTTCAAAATCATTATTGAACATTTTTTATATATCAAAATCACAGTTTCTAGTAAATTAATATTGTCTTCTAATTAATTATTTGAACATTCTTGGTTACCAAAACCTATGTTCTATAATGATTTAAACACAATTTCAATAAATATGTTCTATTTCAAATTATTAAAATGTTGCAGAAATTTTCAAAAATGTCAGCATTTTTTGTGAATAGTGCCATTAAAAAAAAAGGCCTTTTATCAGTCAGAAAAATATTTAGTGTGAAAATTTTTGACGAGGTGGAATAAAATCCTAGCTATATAGAGAGTATTCTCAAATGTATTTTTCCTTTCAATTGTCTTTGGGGTGTAAACTAGGCTCCCAATAAAGTATCTATGCAACTGTTTGCTTTCCAAGATCCAGATTGTCTCCTGGAAGTTCTACTACTTAGACAGATAATCACCTGATCTGTGCACTACCTAGATCTGACTTCCATGCGGCTTTGTGTGGTCTGAAGGATCTGCCCACATGGATCCAATTGCAGGACTGGGATCTTCAAATTTGAAAGCACAGAATTGCCCCCAGAAAAAGGAAATGGGACTTATCTAGTCCCTCAAATATGCCACAAGAGATACAAGGTAGGTGATATAATATATTCTACTGGAGTAACTTCTGCTGGTGGAAGGGACAAGCTTTTGAGCTACACAGAGCTCTTCTTCTGATCTGGAGAGGTCAGAGTGCCCAAGATAAATACAGATTGTTAAGCACAAGGGGTTCAAACATGCTTGAGGAGATCACTTGAAGAGAAGTGGGAAATTGGGGGTTAGCAGGCAGCAGGGTGTGTTTTAATTAATCATAAAACCAGTGTCTCTGTTAAGTCCATGTTTTTTAGTGTCCAGCAGGGTTACAAATGTAAGTTCCCAGACTTGCTGGGAATTTGATTGCTGGTACAATAAAAGATATTGTCTCATCTACTTGCCTCTCATATTCAGGAACCAATAGGACCACAATAATGCAAACGCCAAAGGGGATGTGGGTTATCATGGCTTGGCCCTCCCCCTTCTCCCACACTGTCCCGCAGACTGAAGTCAGTACAGAGAGAGAGCATAAGCTACACAACTACCACCAACGACAACCAACAGAGATGTAGTGACAATCAGGGAACATGCGCCCCAGCCCCCTTACAGGTATTCTGCCTGGCTGTAGGCTCCACAGGCAGTTTCTGGGGAAAGGCAATAGCATTGTATCCCCAACCTCAGCACCCTGATTTTTGAAAAATTACTGCAGGACAGAGTTCCCTTAAACTGTACCCCAAATTAACTGCACTGAACTCTGTTATTTTTCGCAGGGTGGACTGCACAGCTGGAAAGAGGTCTCACACCTACTGTTCATCTCCCTACGTTCTCATTGGCTCTAAAAACCCTACCAGCATGTGGAACTTTTGCACTTCCCTTGGAGAGTTGTCACAGTTAATCAATACAAGGTGGGTGAGGTAATATCTTTTATTGAACCAACTTCTGTTGGTGAGAGAGACACGCTTTCAAGCTACACAGAGCTCAAAAGCTTGTCTCTCGCACAACTTTTAAAAGTGGAGCCAATAAAAGATATTACCTCACTCACCTTGTCTCTCTAATATGCTGGGACCAACATGGCTACAATAACACTGCAAACAGTAAATTGTTGCAGGACTTCTCTTAATTTTCCACTAGGGGGTACTATCACCTCATAAGTTTTGAAAATAGGAAGTCTGCTGAATGCTGCTTTTAATGAAACATGAAATCCAGGCTCAGTAAAGTAAAAAAATCCAGTTGTAAAAAATGCTGTAATTTTATGAAGTATTTTAATTTGATTGTGTTTAGTTAGACCAACCCCATGGACATGCACCATCCAGTATTAGGGTGACTAGATGTCCCGATTTTACAGGGACAGTCCCGATTTTGGGGTCTTTTTCTTATATAGGCTCCTATTACCTCCCCCACCCCGTCCTGATTTTTCACACTTGCTGTCTGGTCACCCCATACAATATAAATAAACCTGTGCCTTCAACTAAGGGATCCAGCTTTTTCCATACTTCATAGATATAAACATTTTAACTTCAAATTGAATAAAGGCAATTTACTGGAAATTGAATAAAGACAATTTACTGGAGGCTGGGGTGTTACAGAAGTGGTAGCCCTCATATTTTATTAATGTGATCCCACACACAAAACTTTCAGAGCTATATTATTATTTGCATTACAGTAGCACCTAGGGGGCCCAAACAAGAACTGGGCTACATTGTGCTAGGCACTGTACAAACTCACAATGAGAGTCAGCCTCTGCACCAAAGAGCTCACAATCTAAACAGAGAAGGCAAAGGATGGGAGACTCAGAGGAAACAGAGGTATGGAGAAGAGAAGTGAGTCACTCAAGGTCACATAGCACATCAGTGGCAGAACCAGGAATTGGACCCAGTTTATCTAAGTCTCAATCCAGGGCCTGATCCTCTGGATCCAGATGCCTCAAAGGCTAAATGTATTCAGCCTGCTTTTCAGTCATGTTCATTATCCAAAGAACCAATGAAAGTCAACAGGAGCTGAAGCAGCACAGATGAAGTAAAGCATGAGTGGGTTCTCAGCTTCTCTTAAAATCAGGTCCCTACAGTCCAACTAAATCGCCAAATATATATATCAGTGTGTCACAAGAAAGAAGCAGCACAAATATACATAAGCCCACACTTTCAGTGGGGTTAATAATAATGTGCCCACAGAAGTGGCAGGCACTCTAATTTGCATGCGCAAAGCACACTCCACATACAGTTCTGTATTTGCATATCACTATTTAATGTATGCCTGTAAATTAGTGCTGGTGTGTGCACTTGCAGTATTCTGAGGGCATCTTGTAGTAGAGGTTTGCTGAGCATTAAGACTAGTAGATAAAGCTACTGCAGCCAGCTGCTTTTCAAACAGATTAGAGATACTATCCTGAAAACTGCTGAGTACAACCAACGCCTGCTTACTTCTGTGGGAACTGAAGGTGCTCAGCAACTCCTAGGATTGCGACAAAACCAAAACTATACTCAGTCTTTGGATTTCCCTTTCTCCAAAATTGAACTCTCTTTCAGAGGAGTGCAGAATCTAATTCTCTTTGTATCATACAGAAATATTTAATTTGCCATCTAGCTCTGGTAACTAAGGGCAAAATTCTCCTCTCAGATCTGCCTGGCAGTCCTCACTTTGACACTCTACTGTCTCCATGACATTCCTTGGACGCTAGTGGGAGCTCTGCGTATGCTGAGTATGGAAGATGAGCACTACGGTGTGGATCTGACAGGACAATTTTCCTCCGAGTCAGTATATTTGGGTGGGGGGACACCACCCTGCAACAACCTTCTGTTTCTTAAGAAACAGCAGCAAAAAGAGTGGCAGCTGAGAAGAACTTTTTAGAGCAGTTCAATGGCTATAGCTGGGTAATGGAATGAAATTAAAGGAAAAAATAAGTTATGCACTAGAGTGAGCTCCACTAGATGGGGCACACTGCCCCCCTACAGCACCATGGCAACTAGTCAGGAAAGATCATCAGCTGGTCAGCCTTGGCCATGATTCAGCAAAACACTTAAGTACCTGCCTAGTAAGCCTATCCCTACTGAACAAAACACTTAAGTCCTATTTAAATTCTATTGATCTCAGTGGGAGATTTACTTGTGAAAAAATGGCTACAGTATCAGTCCTACAGTATAAAACATGACAGCTGCCAAAACTGCCCACCTAGAGTTGGTTGAACATTCTTCACCAAAACATTTTTTGAAATGAAAAATTACCTTTTGACCAAAACAGAATTTTCATTATTTTTTTAAACAATTAAAAACTGAGAATCTGGGGGAAGGGTCCTTGTTTGTTTGATTCTTTGATCCTCTTCCAACCTTTCCCTCTGAAAAAGGGAAGGGACAAAGGAGGGAAAAACATATTTTTTTCCTCAAAATAACACTTTTTAAAATTTTGACTCTTTGAAAATCTTGCAAAGTTCTATGCAACAAATTGGAATAAAATGAACATATTTTGTTTCTTTTTAATTTTGTGTGTGGAAAATACAGTTTTTCAACACACATACACACACACACACAGAGTTGGATTTTAATTAGAAAACAAAAACACAGAACCCGGAGTTCCTTTTGGACACCTTGCATGTACATTTGGCGTTTTTACCCTGCATTCTGTTAACTAATTTACAAAAACGAATAGCAGATAATAGCAGTGTATTGGCAGTGACTGTGCACTTGAGGCAATCAATGTCTTTCAGTGACAGAACATCATGTATTGCATGCTTAGCTACATTGTGGCATCCTTTTATTAGAGTGGTTTGCAATAGAATCTGTAGAGGTCCACAATAGGAACTGCCTACCAATTATCAAGGCACTCAAGTTTTTTTCTGTTTTCAGATATTTGTAAGACTATAATCAGAAACAAAGCCATGAGTAACTAGACTAGTAAACAGTGAACTTTGCTGACTAGTGTTTGTTTTATAACCTTTGGCACATCTTGATATGTACAGAACAATAGTTTTTCAACCATAAATAAGATTTTACAGACGTCACACCATAGTTATTTAAGTTCAGGGGTTTATTTCCCAGAACACTAAGTAGCTGTGAATGAATTATGTTTAGTCTGATCTGCCACAGAAGGGTCATAAACGTATACGTTGTAGCAAACCATGGAATATTACTCCTGTATATCAGGCAAATTGTAAATGTAAAAGAATAATGCTTGATAAGGGGGAAGTATTTTTATTTTGTTAAAGTAATATATGTTTCCAGGGAAGCACTATAAAAGTTTATGTTAACTTGTTTCCCAGAACAGAGGAAAAGATTCAGAGGCAGCCTTAACAGTCACTCCCCAAGCCAACCCAGGAATGGAGATACGGAAGCAAGCAAAAGTAGCACCAATAAAGAGTGGATTGTGCTGCTTCTCTAAAGCTTTCTGACCTGACCCAGTGGCTCCTGTTGTCTTCTTAGGAGTGAGTGCAGGCTCCTGATCTTCAACAGGAAGACCTGTGAAACAATCAGCAGGCTGGAGAGCATTTAAAACAGAGAAGAAATGCTAACAGAACAAAAATGATAGGCCACGTATTTCATACTTGGCTTCCCAATATTAGATGCCCGAATACATACCAAGACACCTAGGAAGAGATTTTCAAAGACACAAATGGCTCAACTCCTTTTAAAGGAGTTGGATGTTTAACTTGCATTCATGCCTTTGAGAGCTTCCCCCACAAATAATAACCTGATATTCAAAGGTGCTGATCTCCAGCCACTTCTACTGAAATCAGCTTTAGGCTTCCATTTTTGATATTTTGGCTGTAATATTTTAGCCTCAGATGAAAATTATTTAAAATTGCAAACAATTTTTTTAAAAAAACAAATAAAATTTGAGCAATATTTTTGGTCTCTTTTCAAAGATTCAGAAAAAAATCTTGTCTTTACAAATTCTTCTTCTTTGTGAATCCTTTAAACATACACTGGGGGAACCAGAAATGTTTGAGGGTTTTTATTTTTAAAGCTAATTTAAGCATCTAATCCAGAATTTAGACATTCCACTTCAGTGCTGTTAAATTATGGCAATAATTCAACATTAAATAGTAATTTGTAGCTTTTTTTTATAAAAGGACAAAAATATATAAAAGTTTTAAGTAATATTTTTATTAAACAATATAATAATTTATATTTTACCGAGTACATTTATTTACTGTGTAATAAGGTTTAATTACAATTCTACATAATGGGAAAGGCAAATATAGCAATAAACTACAACATATCACATGTCTAGAGATGTAATGAAAGCCTAAATGTTATCAGTTTCATGGCCAAACATTATACATGTGTGCCACACTGCCCTTTACTAGATGGGATTATTAGATCTTTTCCTGTACTGGTAGTGCTTCTTACATTTACATAATGGACTGTGCTTTAGTGGTGAAGGTCATGTATTCTATTTCTGAGTGCAGTACATCTCATTTTGTACTGTTAAAATAAAATTTAGAAACCCTACCTTCCAACAGCTTGATAAGAAGAAAAAGATCATTTATTATTTATTTGTATTATAGTAGCACCAGGGAGACCGAGCCATGCACCAGAACCCCACTGTGTTCTCTTTTCTACAAACACAGAACAGAAAGACAGTTCCGTCCCCAAAGATTTTATAATCTAGGGCTAATTGTATGAAATACATTGTGAAGTTCTTAGGGTCTAGACACAATGGTGACAGGGCAATTAATTAGTATCTACATAAATATGCATTGTTACAAAATAATATTGTGTGATTTCAATAAGCAGTCATATAAGACCTCATTTTAATTTGCAGTTTTAGAATGTGGGATACTCTGATCCCAGTCTTGCATTTCTCTTGCACACAAAACTTCCATTTAAATCCCTAGGGATAGAATTTTTAAAGGGCTTTTCAAATGAAAGCCAACAGGAGTTGGGTGCCTAACACCCTAACAACTCTTTGAAATCCCACCCCAGGAGCTCAGGATGTACTAGAAATATAAAGTCAGCCCCCTTTGCTACCATTACTAAAATAACAAATTAAATATATTAAACTCAGAGTTTATAAATTTGGTTTTCACTTTTTCCTTCATCATTCACTGCTTGCTTAATCTATGGCAAAGTCAACCTAAAATAAATGCGCAGATTATTCTTGATATTTAAGACTGAAGCAACCTGCTGTGATTAACCCAAAAATAAAATATTAGGAGGTTAACAATACCTTGAATAGTATTGTGTGCATATTTATGCCTTCCCTAAATTTACAAAAAAGATCAGTAATCTCAGATAACACTTTTAAATTACACAGAGCTGATTACTATCATCATGTGTGTTATAGTAGAGCCTGGAGTAGAGGTTTCAAGCAAGATCAGAACCTTATTTTACTAGCCACTGCACTGACATACAGAGATAATCCCTGCCCTGAAGATTTTATAACCTAAGGGCATGTCTACATAGAGAGTTATTCATGATTAACTATTCCTGATTAACTGCACATGTAAGCACTCTTATTCTGGAATAAGAGTGTTTTATTCCAAATTACCTCCAAGAAATTAAAGTAGGATGTGGAATAAAGAAGGGTAGATCCACTGGACTAAACTAATTTGGAATAAGGCACGCTCACTCCAGAATAAGGGTTTTCACACATGGAGTTAATCAGGAATTCTTAATCCTCTTTAAATTCACATCCTACCTTAATCTGGATTAATTTACATATGTATTTAGGACTTGTCTACACAAGACAGATGAAGGAAGTATTTATCATCATCTCCGCTTTCCAGATGGAGAACAGAGCTACAGAGAGATTTAGTGATTTGCCCAAGGTCACGCAGGGATGTGTGTGGTCACAACTGAAAAGTGTGGGTATTTGGTATATATTTGGAAACACAAGGTCAAAGTGCAAGTGCCTTTCACCCCCACCTGCGAAAGGTAGATCAGTATCTAATTAACTTGTATTGACTTGTCTTGTTGTGCTTATATAATGTGTTTTGCATTATATTTTTGCAACAGTTGGTTAGTAAATCCTGACCTGTGAGGGTTAATGCTGAATACCTGCGCAGCTGGAACCATTGGTGGCCAATCACATTCCTGCTCTGATCATTTCCTGTTTTACAAAATGTAAATATTGCATGTCTTCTCTGAATCTTCAGAACCTAAACGTGATCATTATTAATAACATATGTAATGAGATACCACACGCTAGCATAATAACCTGCAATCAATGACACCAAAAATATTGAAAAGGTTAGCATACAATTGTAACATGTTAATGGTTCAGTGTGAAGTTTGGCATACAACTAGCAGGCAAGAATTCCACACAATGGAACTGTGTAAGTGCTAACAGCAGGCTCCTGCAAGACAAAATAAACTTGTTTTATGGACATGAGGAATTGATTTTTAATGAGATTCTTCTTGGCCACAACACCCATCCTGGGAGGGTTATTCTGTTTTCCACTTGTCTCTACTGCAGAATTGTAGGTTGCAGAATAAAGACACATTTAAATTAGGCCTATGGACTTGCACTTTTATCATATTAAGTGAAAAGTAGGTGTTATCCTAGTAACAAATATAAAATGGCTGTTAAAATGCCTGCAGAGAGAATCTCTTCTTCCATGCCATTACCTGCTGGCACATTCTGTGTGTCAGGAGGTCAGACCACAAGGCAGAACACACACTCCTCAAGCTCTTTAGGAGATAAATGATCATGCAAACTTATGTCCTCAGGACAGAAGATTAGTAAAAAGGATAAATCTCCCTCCTAGGGGGAGTTGAATAAAGGCATATGAATTTATTTCTTCAGCTTTGAGTCTTCGTTTTTTGTTAAGAAAATACAGTAGAACCTCAGAATTACATACACTAGAGATACAAAAATAACCAATCAACCACACACCTCATTTGGAATTAGAAATACACAATTAGGCAACAGCAGAGACCAAAAAAAAGGCGGGAGGAATACAGTACAGTACTGTATTAAAAGTAAACTACTAAAAAAAAGTAAAGAGAAAGCATCATTTTTCTTCTGCACAGTAAAATTTCAAAGCTGTATTATGTCAGTGTTCACTGTAAACTTTTAAAAGAACAGCCATAATGTTTTGTTCAGAGTCACGAATATTTCAGAATTACAAACAACCTCCATTCCCAAAGCGTTCAGAACTCTGAGGTTCTAGTGTGGCAAAAACAGGAAAGGTTAATGAACCCAGATTTTGGCATTAAACCCCAGCTAAGTTTGAATTTGGCAATGAATGACACTTCTTTTACTGTTTACCCCATTTACCAACACACTCTCTTTTATTATCATTCCCATCAACATTTTAGTTAAAAAATAAATCCCTTATGTTTGAATCTAATTTTCCCAACCAGATGCAAACAAATGAAACATAACTTGCACCCAGCCAGCATTTGAAAGCAATGGTGGACAGAAATAAGAATTAATATTGGAGGCTTTTATATTCATATCCAAAGCATTTGGGAAAAAAAACAAACTACACAGCAAATTATAAATGTCAACCATGCTTTTGCCTACAAAATCAAAGTCACTTCCTCTCTTTCTCTTCCCCCTACCCTTGGCCAATACCCAATGTTTCTTCCTCTTTGCTATTATGGTTTGTGTCTTTAGAGAGCAATCATTGGTTTTTAATTGCCTTCCATTGCCTACTTCATTTGTCAATAAATAGAAAGTGCAGGACTATCACCAAAGAGCTTACATCTGTTTCTCATACATCTTAGCCACCCATGGTGCCTTAAGCTATCCCCTACTGCTAACCAGGCTACCAGTTTATTGGAAGGGAGGGGGGTTTCCTGCCCTTTTAAAAAGATGAAAGTTCCTGAAAGCTCTTTTCTGGGGGGGAGGGGGGAAGGAGGGTGCATATGATGGTTTAAGTTAACCAACTAAGCAGCTGTTAGGTGAGAGAAGGTCACTTCAAAATGAATTACTTTCGGCTTGGGCACCTCCCAGTGGTGGAGCTGGCATTAGCCTGGTGATTAGTATGTGATGACAACACCTTAAAGATAATTAGTTGACAATGAGTTGAGAGCCTATTAACCCCTTTAACACCTCATGGTTTATGATTATAAGGAAACACTTTGGGACAATACAAAATAGATCTCATTTTTCCTGCCATGATTTTACATGATCATTCTCAATGTTTCACTACTCAACGTGTAAGCTTCTTCAAGAGAAACAATAGACTGTGTCCTAAGGGATTGTTTCTTTATCAAAGGGGAATGAATACGATGGATCAGTGGAAACACTGAGCACCAATGACCTGCCCGTTTTCTCTGTTAATTTAACAATCTTTACAAGATCTTGGGTCCAGTACAGCACCCCTTCCTCAAATACTTATCAAACAAGAAGTCAAAGGGACTACTCACATGAATAACAGCTGTTGGACAATACCCCATATTTTCTGGAAGAGGCTGCTCAAACCCAAAAGTGCAGAGTTGACTTTGCAGTCCTTATTTGTACCAGTAGATTTTGATTTTGATGGGGTTACTCCTAGAAATAAGGGCTACTTGTAAGAATAAGAGTCAGATGTTGGGACAGTATTTAAACGGGATGACTTGGGTAATTATAGGTCTGTCTGACGTCAATCCATGGGAAGATAATGAAGCAGCCAATACAGGACTCAATTAATTAAGAATTAAAAGAGGGTAATATACTAAATGCCAATCCACATGGTTTTGTGGAAAATAGATCCTGTCGAATTAATAGGATATATTTTTCATGAGATTACAAGTTTGGCTGATATCACATTGTCTCTATATAAATCGATGGTATGCCCACATCTTGACTACTGCGTGGAAATGTGGTCGCCCCATCTCAAAACAAGAGATATTGGAATTGGAAAAGGTTCAGAAAAGGGCAACAAAAATGATTAGGGGTATGAAAGAGCTGCCATACTAGGAGAGATTAATAAGACTGGGACTTTTCAGCTTGGAAAAGAGACGACTAACAGGGGATATGAAATAATCACTGGTACGGAGAAAGTAAACAAAAAAGTGTTATTTACTCCTTCCCATAACACAAGAACTAGGGACCATCAAATTAAATTACTAGGCAGCAAGTTTAAAACAAATAATAGGAAGTATTTTTTCACACAACGCAGTGTCAATCTATGGAACTCCTTGCCAGAGGATGTTGTGAAGGCCAAGACTATAGCAGGTTTCAAAAAAGATAAATTCATGGATGATAGGTCCATCAATGGCTATTAGCCAGGATGGGCAGGGATGGTGTTGCTAGCCTCTGTTTGCCAGAGGCTGGGAATGGGCAACAGGGGATGGATCACTTGAGGATTATCTGTTCTGTTCATTTCTCTGGGGCACCTGGCATTGGTCGCTGTCAGAAGACAGGATACTGGGCTAGATGGTCCTTTGGTCTGACCCAGTATGGCTGTTCTTATGTTCTAAGGGAAACAGTGTTGATATAATATACTTAGAGTTCTGAAAGATGTTTGACTTGGAACCATACAACATTTTGATTAAAAACTAGGACTTAATATGGCACATATTAAATGGATTAAAAGCTGGCTAATTGATAGGTCTCAAAATGTAACTGTAAAAGGGAATCATCATTGAGTGGGTTTGCTTCTGGTGGGATCCTGCAGGAGTTGGTTTGTGGTCCTACGCTATTTGACATTTTTTTAAATGACCTGGAAGATAGCATAAAATTGTCATTGATAAAGATTGCAGATGACACAAAAACTGGTAAATAATGAAGAGGACAGGTTTAGATTCAAAGCAACCTAAATCGCTTGGTAAACTGGATGCAATCAATCAATATGTGTTTTAATACAGCTCATTGTAAATGTATATATTTGGGAATAAAGAATGTTGGCCATACTTACAGGATGGGGGGATTCGATCCTGGGAAGCGGTGACTGAAAAAGATTTGGGGGTCACGGTGGATAATCAGCTGAACATGAGCTCCCAGTGTGACTAAGGGAAAATCTACACAGGGATAAAAGACATGGCTGTGGCTTGTTCAGGTCAGCTGACTCAGCTTGCAAGACTCAGAGTCCAGCCTGAGCCTGAACATCTACATTGCGATTTTTCAGACCCGGAGCCCAAACCCACCACCCCAAGTCAGCTGACCTGGAACAGCTGGGGTTTTTACCTCTGTGTAAACTTATCCACTGTGGCCAAAGGAGCTAACGTGATATTGAGAAGCATAAACAGGGGAATGTCAAGTAAGAGTAGAGAGGCTATTTTACCTGTGTATTTAGTATTGGTGCAACTACTGCTAGATGAATGTGTCCAGTTTTGGCATCCACAATTCAAGAAGGATCTTGATGAATTGGAGAATGTTCAGAGAACAGCCACAAGAATGAGTAAAGGATTAAACTTATGCCTTATAGTGACAGCATCATGGAGCTCAGTCAATTTAGCTTAAGAAAGAGAAGGTGAAGGAGTGATTTGATTAATGCCTGTAAGAACCTACAAGGGGAACAAATAATGGTCTCTTCAATCTAGCAAAGAAAGCTATAACAAGATCCAATGTCTGGAAGTTAAGGCTAGACAAATTCAGACTGGAAATAAGGCGTAACAATTTTAA
Source organism: Dermatemys mawii (assembly GCA_007922305.1). Lineage (NCBI taxonomy): Eukaryota > Metazoa > Chordata > Testudines > Dermatemydidae > Dermatemys > Dermatemys mawii. The sequence continues at coordinate 84,107,679 of ML677332.1, forward strand.
CAGTTAGAGTAATTAACCATTGGAACAATTTACCAAGGGTCATGGTGGATTCTCCATCACTGCCCATTTTAAAATCAAGATTGGATGTTTTTCCTAAAAAATATGCTCTAGGAATTTTTGGGAGGAAGCTTCACGGCCTGTGTTATATAGGAAGTCAGACTAGATGATAACAGTGGTCCTTTCTGGTCTTGAAATAAATTAATCTATGAATCTGTGCTGATCTAAATATCTATAAGAGTTGCTATATCAGGCCTCACCTGTTTGAGTGGTGCAAACAGGAAGTGTATCATTTACTCCTGTAAAAAGAGCAAATATATCACAAAAAACAGTCTTCAGTGATTTACACTGAAATTGTCCTATGTGAATTCATTCCTGTTATCATGTTAAATTGTGGCAGGGAAACTCAAATGGATTATTATAGGGAATAATTCAAGCAGGTTGACTACAATAAATTAAACCAAATCTGTGAGTAAGATTGAACCAAGTCGTTCTTGATATTAAAAAAAAAAAATCAGACATTTTAAAAATGCATTTTCCCATTTCCACTTGCTTCTTCACTCTCTAGTTCAGGCTGAGGAAAGAAGTGGAAATCCCAAAATAATGGTGGACATTCTGACGCTTTTCTGCCACGGCCAGAGGCAGGAGGTAGAGAAACCTTATGAGAATCTGTTCTCTTGAGATTTTCCAACACAAATCTGGAGAGAGGCTCAATCTTATTCACTTTAAAGTCTATTACAAAACTTCTATTGACCTCAGCAGGAGTGGGAGTAGGCTCAAGGCTCAGAAAAGCATACATTTAGACGTGTATCCAAATTGAACCTGCAAAGCTTTTTAAGTTGATTTATTACTAATAAACTGTCCAGGACCCTAAGATGTACAGCAATTGTCTAATAATTTGCACTTCTGCCAAGCCTGTCATTTCAAGCCCCTAAAATGCTTTATAAACATTAGTTATGTTTCCTAATCACAGCGCCCCCATGCAGGGGTATTGGAATAATTTGTGTAGTGAGGGTGCTGAGAGCCATTGAACAAAACTGTAAACCCTGAATATGATGGAAACCACTTCAAGCCAAGGGGTGCAGCAGCACCCCCATTACACTTAGTTCCAGCACCAATGCCCCCACGTGAAAAGGGTCTTACCATCCCCAGTTGACAGAGGTTAAGTGGCTTGCACACATTCACAAAATAATTAGAGATCAGATCTCCTGACTCCCAGCCCCATGCTTTATCAGAGATTATATTAAATCATTGCAGCAAATGTGGTGGGTTTGGTTAGATTTTCTACATTTATAATGCAGGATTCAACAGGCTTTTAAAGTTCCAGAAAGTAAAAAGGAAAGTAATTCCAGCCACTCTGAGTCATGATATTAATTGATAGCACTTCAATTTCTGAACAATTCCTAGACTATCCAGAATAGTCGTGTAATTGGGTATAATTTATCCTAAGACAGTGCCATAACTGGATATAGTGTTTTACATGTCAGAATGTCCAAAAAAGGTCAGAATTTGTTATGAAAGATGGCCTCGCTTTTCTCACGTCAAAACCAACAACTACTATGACAGTGAGTATACAGTTTATATTAGGAATACCTTTTCAGTTTAAGAACAGTTAGGTAATAGAACTTGCTGCCTTAGGTAGGTTAATGAAATAGATAACTGATTACTTGATTATCAAAGACGGTTCAGGATTAATTAAAACTAATCCTGCTATGATAAAACGTACTTTGCAGCCAAGTGAGTCTCTAGTTTCAGGGTGTTATTCTCTGTTTAGCATTTACCGATCCTTCTCCCACCAACCCTTCCTCAGATGAGTAGCTCTTATATGAATAGTCCCATTAATGTCAACAGGACAACTTTCTGAGTAAGGATCTGAGGGATCTGGCCCATGATTATTAAATAGTAGAATAAAAAGGATAACTTTATGGGCCAAGTGTTCAAATGGTATAATCTGACTTAGCTGCATTGCCTTCAGTCGAGTGACATCAATTTACGCCAATGGAAGATCTGGCTCTTTGTCTACCAGATCTTTTTTCTAGCTAGTTCTTTCCTCCTTCATCAAATTTTTTACTACCTCAGTATTCAGTGTTTGTTAACATCTGTGTGGTCCAATTTTCTATTACTGTCAGCAAATTATTTGTAGGAGTGCCAGGTTATTTTGTCCATAAACATTGTCTCCATCACACATTTCTAATTTTAACCCTATTTGTCTCCAGTTGATTTACATTTGGCCAAAAGCAAATTACCTATTGGAAGCATTTATTGAAAATTAATTAGGTGGCGAAAGTGCCTCCAGCAGAATTCTCTTAACAGTGCCTGTTTCTTGTTGCTCTCCGGCATTCACCATTTTCCAGTTAAAACACCTAGCAATTAAAAAAAAAAAAAAAGATTTCCACAAAGTAAATGATATAATTAGTTCCAGAATGCAAACCAAGCTCTCTGAAATCGGATGCTTTCTTCTAGTCCTATGGTGCCATACAGCAGCAAGCGGTTTATAGTGCCAAGGGATTTTCTACAGAGGGAAGCATAGGCAGTTTGTCGTAGCTGAGTCACGGTATGGGGCTAAAAGAAGGTGCCATTGCTATATTAGCATTAGCCAGGATGTTAACATGATTTACTGCAAATAGTTCCACAACATTAAAATGACTTTTTATTTTCTGTGTGTGCTGCTTCAAAGAAGAACTCTGTGGGCTCATAAAAATACAGAGAACAAATAGGGGCTTCTAAGACCAATTTATATGCCATGCCCACTGTGCACTGAGACACATATAATCTGTAAAATGTCAGCTTCAAAGTTCCATAGAGATTGGTGTTAACCCTGACCTCTGACCTCTCCAACTCTAGCTGGGCCCTCGCGCTCTCTTAACCAGCTGTTTTAGATAAACGTGTTCCATTTTTAAAGAGACTGTCTCAGAGTTTTACGTGAATAGTAGTAATATTATTAACTCTAGCTGGAAAAACCACCTTAACCGAGAGTCTTTACAGATGGGCCAATCAAAGTCTGACCCCATGTGGAGCGCAGTGGGTTAATAAATATGTCATTGTACTGAAAATATTTAAACAACACTGGGAGAAAAGAGCAAGGCGTACGACAAAAGGAAAGCATATTAGTAGTGTTTTCTGTCAAACTACACAGGGGAAGCACTTGATTTTGACCATTTTCCTCATAAAGAGACACAGTAGGCCAACACAAACAAAGCAAAGGAATCTGGTTTATCCGACTGTTGGATATTGGAAATGATAGGCTTAAATTAAGTAAAGTTGAGGCACCAAAAACAGAATCTTCCTGATAAGCCTGCTAATTGAACTTACCAGCAAAGTTTGATCAACATTTCAGTGTCCTATGACTGAGCACATGTTCTTCAGTTTTTACTTTATGTACCTCTACACAGCCAGTTGGGGGCATTAGTCACTCATGATTGGTCAATGGGAAGCCCAGAAAGACATTGTCCACAATCTGCCAAAGCAGAAAGCTACAAAGTCTCCATCATCCTCTTAGAAGGAAAATGTTGACATTCAAGGGCAGACGGTATATTTTAGGCAACAAAGAAGCGGAGCGTGTGTCCATTCACATTACATAAAAATAAGTTGGGATTTTAAGTACATGTCTACTAGTTCTTCATTCTTTGGGCCTGTGCCAAAGACAGTGGAAGTCCGTGGGAAAGCTTCTGTTGCTTTCACTGATCTTCAAATCAGGCAAATTATGAGTCAAGATCAACTCTCAGTGAAGAAGATGGTAATACTTCCTTCTTTAGGACCATGTTCAAAATTGCCTTCCTTGGTTTTTAATTATTATCTTTTCATTTTAAAACTTTTAGAATAGTGTAAAATAAAAATGCACTCCTTACAAGCTTCAACAAAAACAAAAATACCACATGTAGGTTTTTAAAAGAGAAACTTTGCGAATTAAAAAATATTCTCACTTTTTAGAGAATGACGAAGTCTTAAATCAGCTCCATTTAAAATATTGCTGCCACTGTCTGTTAATAATATTTACTTTCAGAGACAGCAAAAACCAATCACCTAATTCCATACAACACACCCTCCTCTCTCTCCACAGCCCAAAGATTGAGAAATCAAATACGCAGAAGTCAGAAAATGCAGTGATAAGATTGCAAGGTCAACTTCAACTCTTTCCCCTTGTGCTCATGCCTCAATATATATTCTCTCATATCTTTATGTCTTATTTTTCAATTAGTAATGCAAACTAGAATCTTTTACTCAACCTTACATACAGTATACAGAGTCTTCAGACATGGTTTGATTCTTAAGTGTAAAAATGAAATCTACGAAAAAGGCAAGTTAGAAGAAAATCAATTCATTGGTGCCCCAGTTTGAGGCAATCACAATTCTGGCACAGTTATTCATCACCTGCCTTTATCTTAAAGCTAAGAATGGGAAAACTTGTTTTGCAACCACTCCAATGTAATAGGCTGGAAAGTTAGAGTCAGACATTATTGGACTAATGTTTCCTAAAGAGACTGTGACAAAAGCAACAGAGGTTGTCGGAGGAGCAAATACAATTTGAAAATATACAATAACTGGACCAGAGAGAGAAACAAACAGAGGCTGTGAAAAAACAGACAGCACAAGAGAAAAGAGTCTCATGAAAAATAAACACTGTTATATATACACATACACACCATGCACGACTTGAGTCGACCTTGCTTTTATGGCATCTTTAATACTTAAATTGTATTGCAGGCTCCCAAGAAAACTTGTTAGTCTCTTTGTTTTGAAATTTAACCTCCTTAAGTAGGAAGGGAAGGGAAATGAGTAGGCAGGCAACACAAGGTTTGCAAAAGTGAATTAGCTCCTTATTCAAATCTCAAAAATAGGTTGATGGATTTGTAGTTCTGTGAACTTCATGAGGTCCATCCATTCCCACTTGGGATATTTGTGTCCTGCTCCCATTCATGCACACACTTATCTAAATAACAATCGTGTTTCTTAATCCTTATTTACTCTAAAATCCAGTGATGGTTCCCAAAGGATGGATAAATTGTGTAAAAGTCTTTCAGAGGTATTATACTTTCTTGATTTAAACCGATGACCTTGCTAGGAACAAGAAGTTGTCTATCTTCAAAGGTGATCAAAATGTATAACAAATATTGTTTAAAGTAGAACCATTAACCTATCACTTTCTGCTCCTAATTCAGGGTTTAATAGCACTTCTTTGTGGAAATCCAGCAGGGGCACAAGCTGGAGCAGCAGTGGCCGTTGTTTATTTTTTCAACACCCATGGATTTAAACGTCTAACCTGGCATTTATTTTCTCCTCATCCCAAGCCGTCTGCTCACCCCGATATGACCAGCTCTCTTCTCCACCACACAGCCCACTTGTTGGTAGCACAAGAGGTTGTCTCCAGTTCCTGTCTTCTGAAAACACCTCTCTCTATATCTCCACCTTACTGATTTTCAGATTGCATTTGGAAAGGTCTCATTCTTCATTACACCTTGAACAATAGAGATACCAGAAAAAATTATGTGTTTATAGAGAAGGATGGTCCAATGATTAAGGCATTAACCTGGGACTTAGGAGACCTCTGTTTAAATCCCTGCTCTACCAGAGACTTCTCGTGTGCCCTTGGCACAGTCACATAGTCTCTGGGTGCCTTATTGCCCAATGGGGATAATAGTACTGTTGTGAGACTAAGTACAATAGAAAGATTGATGTGTTCAGATTCTATGGTAAAGGGGTCCATATAATTACCTAAAATGGACAAATCTCTGAAATTTCATTTTAGTACATTAGAAAAACCACTAGACATAATGATGATGCAGCAAAAAACTAGCACAGATTTAACAATATTGGCTCATTCATCTGATGCCCTAAAGGCTGCTGCCTTCACAATTCCTGTTCTAAACATTCTTGGCTCTGAGCTGATGGAACATGAGGTAGACTCTGCCTGTTCCTCTGCCAAGATGAGGAAAATCATTATCCCTCCCCAAAGAAATGGAACTATTGGCGCAGAAGGTCACTAGACCCAAGTGTTTGCTGTTGTGGTGATGGGGGTTCTAAAAAGACAGATGTGTGTGTGAAACAAGATCCTCTGCTTTATAAGATCCTAGTGTACTGTAAGGAAGTCATAGGGGAACTCAGATACAAGAGCGACTGTTGGGGTTTGAATTGCAATAGATATGGGAGGTTTTAATAGTAAAGGGGAGAGACACTTCTGCCTGACACTGACAGAAAGCATGCTTTGTCCAATTCACTGTAGGAATTGCTGAATACCACCTCATACTGACAGTGTCACCACTACAATACTGGAAGACTAGTTGGTGTCACCACAAGTTATTCAGCATTCAAAATGTCATCAATCTAGACATAACAAGAGAACATACTAGCTGGCACAAGAGATATTCAGAAATTCAGATATTCAGAAATTCAGAAATTCTTAGGTGTTATTCCATGAAGCAGTTATTCCATGAAGCACTCCCACTGAGGTCAATGTAGTTACACTATTATGAGTAAGAGGAGAACCAAGTATTTTCCCATAGGTCATAAGAAGCTGTAATTTGGTTAGGAGAGTTTAATGCTTTTTTTACCTTTAGCTGTGTGCCTGTAGCAACTTGCATGGTCATGGAAAGAAGGGCAATTGACTGAAAGTCACAAAGTTAGATGGTAAACTCTTTGGGCAGGGAGCATCTTTTTGTCTGTGTTTTTACACAGCCTAGCACAATGGGGTCCTAAGTCCATGACTGGGCTCCCAGCTGTTACTGCAATATGAATCAATCAATAAAATAAAATAAAAAATAATAGCAGCCTAGACTCTTCCTACTCAGGTACAATGCAAGTCCTGAATGTCTCCAAAATGCTACAGAATCTCAGTCTCCAAACCAAAATCAGACAGTACAGGGCTGTGGTCCTGGAAAACTAATTAGTGGGAGTGGAATTGGAAATTAATAGTCTATCACAACTGAGTTAGGATCAAGGCTATGTCTGTGAATGCCAAAGAAGAAGAATTACATTCGAGATGAGTCTAAATGGAGACTCATTTAGCTTTCCAGCCTTTAGAAACTACATATAATAATTCAGTTGTTATAAAAAATGCAGTGCTGTTTTAGCTAGCTTTTCAATACCCAAAACACATTATTTGATTCATTCTCATATTTTAAGGCCAGAAGGAACTCCTGTGATCATCTTTTCTCATCTGCTGCACATCAGAAGCTGTAGAATTTCACTCAAGGATTCCTATATCCAACCCAACGACTTGTGGCTCAATGAGATCATGGGTAAAATTCCAAAATTACCTAAATCACATTTACAAAAGTAACAAGCATTTGGGAGCTTAAGTCTCATTGCAAGTCAATGGGACTTTGGCTTATGCACTTTTGAAAATTTTACCCCATGTCTTTTAGAAAGATATCTAATCTTGATGTAAGAAGACCCAGAGATGGAGAGTTTACCACATCCTTAGGCCATACCTTTTGCATTACTGTATTTTATGACTATTACTAAGCTCCCAATTATACTTTTATTTATGAAAAATTCAGTTTGTAAAAGTCAGCATGTGATACTTGCATCTATTTTTCAAAGCTTCATATAGTGGCAAACTTCTCTTGTTGTCCTCCCTACACACATTCAATTGCATAAATAAATTGGGATTAACTAAAAAAATTAGGATTTGAGATTAACTTTATCCTAATTCCCACCTCCCTTTATTGGGTTCTGACCTGGGTGCTTTAATGGATATTTTTAGATTTATTGGGTTTAATTCAGATCATTTAGGATCTCCCAAAGCATCCAAGTGTGCCAGCTATGCACAAACAACTCACCCTGGTGCTGGCAAGCTATTAGAGAGTAAAGAAAAGATCAGCAATTAAACAGTTTAAGTTGCTTTCAGATCCAGTGCACAGTTCACATGGAGCTTTCAAAACAAAGCACTTAAACTAAGAATCAACGTGTTGCAAACTGCAGAAAACTCAGCACATTTGGTCTAAAAGTGCCTGCAGTAGGTTCACAACCCTTGAGTTTGGGGTTGAGTGTCAAAGTTGCATGAACCCAAAAATTCATGCTCACCAAAATGGAAGTGTCTCTCCTGTTTTGGGCCAAAAACCACCTCCTGCAAATAGCGTTAACCCACAAGTGCAACTCACACAAGTTCTTGAACCTCAGCAACTTGTCCTGTGCTTCAGGCTGCTAACGACTGGGGCAGTTGTGAGCTAGAGTCGTTGCAGAAGTTTCATCCAGAAATCCTGCAAATGTTCAGTGGCGTTTAACTCTAGAAGGCAGAGAAAGAGGCAAGACGATAGCATAGGTGCTGGAACTAGGAGCACTGGGGGTGCTATCGCACCTCCTGGCTTAAAAGGATTTCCATTATATAAAGGGTTTACAGTTTGGTTCAGCACCCCCACTATAAGAATTGTTCCAACACCACTGGACTGTAGTTGACATTTTTTCCCCCCAGAATAAGAGAAATACTCATTTTGTGGCTTTGCGGCTGAAAGCTCCTGTTTTCATATGCCATCTGTCTTTTTTTCCCTGAGATTGGCTCATTTCTTTTTGTCCTGCAGAGGTCAGTCTTGCCCACCACACTTTGCAAAGCAGCAAGTCTTACTGATCTGCTGAGGGCACATTCAGTCTTCGTTATGCTTTTCATGTAACAGGGAAGCTGGTACTTGGGTTGTGTCCTTTCCCATATGGAACTGTTCATCAATTCTCTGTGCAGGCGAAGTGTATAGTCCTCACCATGAATAATTCTGAAAACAAGTCATCATAACCCTGCTAAATTTTACCCTCAGAATTGCAAACGGAGAATGTCTAATTTGTACCTATTTTGACCTTGCAGTCTGAGAGTAAAAGATTCCATTTTGTTGTCAGCCATAGTTAAGTCATAGATTTTGGTGATTCTTTATGGCCAGTGTCTGCAAAACCCCAGATGTGTGTATGTAAAATAGGCACTAGCAAACAGGTACTGTACTTCTAATCCAATCCGCTCCTTTACTAACAGCTGGGCATGAACAACAATGGACATGCATACAAATTTTGTTGGTGCAATTTAGAATATAGCCTTGTTTCTGAACTATCAATTTAACATAAGAGTATAAGACATATGCCATCAAACTATATAATTTTTAAACTATGGCCTTGTTTATACTACAAACAGAGATCATCATTAAGTTGCCTTCTATCAACTTAGCTGTGTATGTGTTGTGACGGAGTCAGACCAGAAGGGTATAGGAGAGTGCTGGAAGGCAGGTATATCAGCCTCAGGATGTGTAGGTCCCTGTTCCCTGAATAGCCAAACAAAGGCCATTCCAGGCCAATCAAGACACCTGGGGCCAATTAAGAACCTTCTAGAAAGGAGTAGAAACAGCTAGCCTGATTGGCTTCAGGTGTCCCAATCAGGCTAGCTGTTTCTACTCCTTTCTAGAAGGTTCTTAATTGGCCCCAGGTGTCTTGATTGGCCTGGAATGGCCTTTGTTTGGCTATTCAGGGAACAGGGACCTACACATCCTGAGGCTGATATACCTGCCTTCCAGCACTCTCCTATACCCTTCTGGTCTGACTCTGTCACATAGTCTACATGCAAATTTGTCTCCCACTGATATATGTGCCTCCTTACAGCAATGCAACCACCTCCCCAAATAGCGCTGAGCCATATTCAACATACTGTGGTTGAGACAGTGAGCATAGACATTTTGCGTGACTTATGTTGACTCTCACAGTCCTCCAGCAGGTGTCCCATAATGCCCGACAGCGACCACTCTGGTCACAGTGGTGAACTTCACTGCCCAGGGGTCAACCAGAAGCCACCATTTCCTTCTTTAAAACTACAATGTACTTTTGAAATGCCTTTTCCAGACTGCCCAGATTGGCAAGCACACCCAGCAGCTCTTCACTGTTGTATGCAACTGCCCAACCGACCATGCTCTAGACCAGTAATACTCAGCCACACAAGTGGCTGTTTCATGTATCTCCTGTGGCTATTTGTAGCGCATGGTATTAAAATATGGTGTGATTCAATTATTAACCAATCAGTATGCTCTTACTAGGTTATTAACCAACTGAATCATAAAACTGGAAGGGACCTTGAGAGGTCATCTAGTCAAGTGCCCTGCACTCAAGGCCGTACTAAGCATTATCTAGACAATCCCTGAGAGGTGTTTGTCTAACCTGCTCTTAAAAATCTCCAATAAAGGAGATTCCACAACCTCCTTAGGCAATTTATTCCAGTGTATAACCACCCTGACAGTTAGGAATTTTTTTCCCTAATGTCCAACCTAAAACTCCCTTGTTGCAATTAAAGCCCATTGATTTTGTCCTATCCTCAGAGGGTAAGAAAAACAATTTTTCTTCCTCTTCCTTGTAACAACCTTTTATATACTTGAAAACTGTTATCATGTCCCTCTCAGTCTTCTCTTCTCAAAACTAAACAAACCCAGTTTTGCAATCTTCCCTCATAGGGCATGTTTTCTAGACCCTTAATCATTTTTGTCACTCTTCTCTGGACTCTCTCCAATTTGTCCATCATCCTCCCTGAAATATGGTGCTCAGAAATGGACACAATACTCCAGTTGAGGCCTAATCAGTGTGGAGTAGAGTGTAAGAATTACTTCTCATGTCTTGCTTACAACATGCCCGCTAAAACATCCCAGAAGGATGTTTGCTTTTTTTGCAACAACATTACACTTTTGACTCATATTTAGCTTGTGGTCCACTATGACTCCCTGGATCTCTTTCCGCAGTACTCTTTCCCAGTCATTTCCCATTTTGTATGCGTGCAACTGATTGTTCCTTCCTAAATGAGTATTTTGCATTTGTACTTATTGAATTTAATCCTATTTACTTCAGCCGATTTCTCCAGATTGTCCAGATCATTCTGAATTTTAATCCTATCCTCCAAACCACTTGCAACCCCTCCCAGCTTGGTATCGTCTGCAAACTTTATACGTGTTCTCCCTATGCCATTATCTAAATCATTGATGAAGATATTAAACAGAACTGCACCCAGAACTGATCCCTGCAGGACCGCACTGATTATGCCCTTCCAGTATGACTGTGAACCGCTGATAACTACTCTTTGGGAATGGTTTTCCCACCAGTGTTGCACCCACTTTATAGTAGCTCCATCCAGGTTGCATTTCCCTAGTTTGTTTATAAGAAAGTCATGCAAGACAGTATCAAAAGCTTTACTAAAGTCAAGATATACCACGTCTACCACTTTCCCCATGTCCAAAAGGCTTGTTACCTTGTCAAAGAATGCTCTCAGGTTGTTTTGACACGATTTGTTTTTGACAAATCCATGCTGACTGTTACTTATCACCGTATTATCGTCTAGATGTTTGCAGATTGATTGCTTAATTATTTGCTCCATTATCTTTCCAGGTACAGACATTAAGATGACTGGTCTGTAATTCCTTGGGTTGGCCTTATTTCCCTTTCTATAGATTGGCACTATATTTGCCCTTTTCCAGTCTTCTGGAATCTCTCCTATGTTCCATGACTTTTCAAAGATGATTACTAATGCTCAGATATCTCCTCAGTCAGCTTCTTGAGTATTCTAAGATGCATTTCATCACGCCCTGGTAACTTGAAGGCATTTAATTTGTCTAAATGTTTTCTACCATTCTAATTTTAAAGTTCTGTTTCATTAATTTATTTTATGTCCATACTGTATTGGTCTTTAATTGCACATTAATGTTTTGCACTTGTTTTGATATGCACTGAATTTTTATTTTTTGGAAAAAAATCATTTTTATTACTTCATAATTTACACTACAGAATGCCTAGCACCAATCAAAGCATACATTAGTTGTAATACAACAGGAGCACAGAACTCATAGGTCCAGTGCAAAACACCGTGTAATAATTATAAATGTACAGTAAGCACTGCATAATTCATAAGTTCATTAAAAGATGTCTGATATTCATAAATATACACCACACATTACACAATTCCTAACAACCCCCAAAACTTTGGGACCAGATAGAGGACAACCCACTGCATCCATTTACCATAGCTGACCATTAAAGTGCTCTTCCAAGGCCTCCTTCAGGCACATAGCTCTTCTAATGGCCTGTGTGTCTGACTGTTCAAAGTCATCAGACAGATGCTCCACCTTTGCCTTTGCCTCAGAACTATTGTGCAGGACCCAACAGGCAGCTATAACTATTGGGATATTTTTTTCCACTGATATCTAATCTGGTAAGTAAACACCGCCAGCGTCCCTTCAATCTACCCAAAGCACATTTGACTCTCATTCTACACCTGCTGAGCCAATAGTTGAATCTTTCCTGCCAAGGTGGCCAGTGTATGACTTCATGAGGCAGGAGAGCAAGGGGTAGTCTGCGTCCCTCAAGATCACTATTGGCAGTTTAAAATTGCAAATGGTAAACTGCTATTTGGGGGAAATGTCCCTGCTTGCAGCTTCTTGAATAGTCTTGTGTTCTTAAAGATGTGAGTGTCATGTGCCTTCCCTGACCAGCCCTCATACAGATGAGTGAAGAGTGCCCGCTGATTCATCGATTGCATAACCATACAAAGGTAGCCTTTTCTGTTGATGCATTCTGTGGCAAGATGGGCTGGGGCCAAAATAGGAATGTGTGTGTTGTCTATCACCCCACTGCAGTTCAGGAACTCCATATCTGCAAATCCATCCAGGATGTCCTGCACATTGCCTAGAGTCACACTCCTATGTAAAAGGATATGATTAATGGTCCTACACACTTGCATGACATCATTCCCCAGAGTGGATTTTCTAACTCCAGAATGATTTCCCACTGAGTAGTAGCAATCTGGTACAATAGCCATTTGTCTGTCAAATGTCAATGCAACTCTCATTCTGATATCCAGGCACTGAAGGGCTAGGGCCCAGATCCAGGAATGTGGGCTTTCACATCCAAAAGTTCTGCAGTTTCTCATTGTCATCTGAAATCTTTATTCTGATTCCATCCCACTCGTCAATGCTCATTTATCGGGCCCAGAAGTAGTACTCCATAGTCTGCAGCTGCTCCATGAATGCTACAAGAAACTTTGACTTGTTGTCATGTTCCCCATTCCCCCACTTCTTGAGGCTCTCCAAACATTGGAGGATCAGTCATCGTATATTTGCCACATTCATGACAATAGCACAGAACTGTGCAGGCTCCATGCTTCTGTCAGAGATGGCAGATAGCAACAAGTGCTGCATGTGTTTGTGGGGTTTTAAAGAAAGGCACAAAAATGATGGGATAAGAATGACATTATGGGATAGAGAAAGTTGCATGATCAGAACTTGATTCCTTGCTCCCAGCCCCCTTCTGCATGATTCGTGTGTGCCCTACAATGCATTGCAAAAATTCCCCAAAAGACACTGTGCCAGACGGTGGAGCATGGACAGCGGAATACCTACCCATGGTGCACCACATCTTGCATTGACACAAACATTGCTGGTGAGTATGTGCAGTGCCAACACAAGCAGTCAAGTATGCACACGCAAGACCTTTATGCTGATGTAATTTGCATCAGCCAAGGATTAATGCTGACTTGGTCCCCCAAGAGGATAGTACATAATGTGGATTGCCAACCTTCATTACAAAAAAGGGGAAATATAGACAATGCAAAACACTGCGAGTTTGCTTACTTATTCTGAACAAGATTTGACATAGCCTGTGCTAAAAGCGCCTTATTTTTGCAGCGTGAAGGAGTTTTTTTTCCTCCTTTTAGTTTGAGATGTTGACACACCAGCTGAATGGTAGACCTGCGATAAACTGATTTTTAAAGCTATTTCACTAAAGTTTTCAAAATCAATTTAACTTTCCCACTACCATTGGCTGGATTCCCAGCTAGAAATATTTAATGTGGCAGCTGCTTCCTGAGGAGTTTGGCCTCTGGAGTACATTCTTTTGGGGTGGTAAAAAGAATTCTGAGGACCCCAGTGGTAGTTTGCTTTTATGTATTTTTTGGTAAGCCCGTTTTCCTCAGATCTCACATCTTCAACCTTTTCAATTGGGTAAGTTCAGAAGATTGGAGAAAATATTTTTAAGTATAAAATGAAACTGAAGGAAGGGAAGGCTTCAGAACAGAGCCCAGTCTTTAGCTTACACATGCACACAGGAAGATTAAAGAAGGTTCATTGGTTTCTTGACAGCTGTACCTCACTGTTGGAGGGAGACCAGCAGCCAGTGAATAAACTGCTAATTGTGACCAGCCAGTTTCCAGCAGGGATGGAATGGGCTGCCTCTCTTAGGAGGAAGATTAAGAACTCAGGCATGGGAAGGAAGGCAAGAGATCACCTGGGAAGATAACGAATTTGCCTGAAGGTAAATCTGGGCCTTAGTTAGATTACATCTGCCCTTGTACATTCATGTCCTTTGCTCCAAATTGTCATGTACTTCTTTGTGTTAGCACAAGTGTGTATTAGTGGTTGGTCCACAAATAGAATGCAAGACCTACTACTATATCACCAGCTCAAGCAGATCCCCTTTAGTTCAAGTGGTAGAGATCTATGATTCCGAAGATGAAATACCCAGTTCCCCCCTCAAATGGTATGCATATAGACTCTATCTAATAATTGTGCCTTTTGCTAGCAGGCGTGAATTCCTTAGACCCTCTCAATCCTATTCAGCTAACACCCTGGGATCCCCATAAGGATTATGTGGAGGGTGAATCGAAGAGATTTGTTGCCCTTCATGTCATTATCCTTTTCTGGCAAATACATTGTCTCGCCTTGCTTTTTCACCTTTCTTACTCTTACATTTATAAATGCTCACTGCAAGTGACTAGTAAAATATATAAAACAGATGCACAGTTGCATCTTGGGATGAATAAATTCTGTCTGTGTGTGAGAGAACAAATGTGTGAGTAGGTCAGTGAACATGCTGGCTACACACTACAGCTGATTTTGAAACTTCTAGATCTTGGCCACAGTTTTTTCCTCTAAATATTGAAACTAGCAAGAATATCTCTGGAACTCATTCTTTGCCAAATATCATGTTTTAATTTATATCGAGCCACTTTTTAAGCTAAGGAGGCCAAAATGTCTTCAAAACCATTTAACGTCTATTTTTCCCCACTCAACTGCATAACTTAAAATGGCCACACTGATGTTTTCTTTTCTACATCAACAAAAGGGAGGGGAGAAAACAGCTCCAAAGGCAAGTTTTCAAAGCTCCATGAAATGGGCAAGCAGTGCCTTATGTGGACAGCCCAGCATTTGTATGTGCAAGTTAGTTTACAGGGTAGTAATTACAAATGGAAATTCAGGATTTTGCCCATGCCTTTTGAACAACTATTGGTTGTCAGAAGCCTTGAAAACTTGGCCCTCCATGTCAGGTTGCAGCAGGTTTTCACAGATAGACTCAGATTTTCTGAATTACGTACGCAATCATGTATCACAAAAGGTAGCTGCAGCATGATCTTATGATAAAATGATGCTCACAGATCTGAATTCACACTTCTGAAAATCTGGGCTTAAGCATCCAGCCCCTCAAAAGACAGTTTTTCATAATGTAAATGCGAATGTAACAAATGACGAATCTATAATTAATGGTAAAATGGCACTGCTAGTGGTATAAGGATAGGATAACAATAGCAGTGCTAATGGCCATCTGGCCAGCTTATTCTACTTATGCCACCTACTTCGGTGATGGGGCACATTCAATTGTTTCTGTTCCAATCATGGCCTCTGCTATTCCTTAGCAGGACTAGTGAGAAAATTAATTCCTTATGAGCAGGGCACTGGACTGACATTCAGGAAGTATGGATTAAGTTCCTGGCTCCACCATGGACTTCCTTTGTGACGTTGGGCAAGTTACTTGGACCCAGATCCTCAAAGGCATTTAGAAATCAATGGGCGTTAGGCCTCAAAATACCTTTTAAGTTCTGGGCCTGGATGACTTAGTTCCCCATCTGTAAGATAGGGTTTACTGTGCCTGGCTTCACAGGTATATTGTGAGGATAAATTCATTAATGTTTTGAAGTGCCCTGATTCTACATTGTTGTGGGGGTGAGAAACATAAATAGCGGGAAATATAAACCATTACTGCAACAAATAGCCAAGGTCTGGTCAGATGCGACCTACCTACTGTACATAAGATGGCTGGAACTAGGGGCACTGTGATATCTCCTGCTTCCATTATATGCAGGATTTACAGTTAGTTTCAATGGCTCTCAGCACCCCCACTTAAAAAATATTTCCAGCATCCCTGAATGGCACATTCAGTGATGAGCTTACATTCTTAACAGTGAAATAAGTTAAATATTTAAACATTGAACCTGGACAATCTAGAAGACTGAATTGGCACCCCATTCAGAATAAAGATCTTTCACTTTCCTTTATATTTCTGTATAGGAGCCCAAGGAATCTGCTAAGTGAAACAGCTACAAACTGAGTCTCAGGTACAGTAGGTTTACCAGTATTTTTCTTCTATCCTTGAACAGTAAAGTAGTTGGTGGTCTTTAACGCTACTGCCTCTTAACATACCTGGATTTCATTACAATAACCCCATAAACCTGAAAGACCCAACCTTACACGAGCATCAGCCTTTGCTCAACAATCACAAGCTTCTTCTTGTACAGTGCTGGACTCAAGAGTGTGTGAAGTACGTATGGGGGGCTCAGGGTTTAAATACTTTTATGAAGGGAGGGAGGAAGACAGGCCTGTGTCATAGTGCGAATGTATAAAACTACCTGATATATGAGAGGGTTTCATCCAGTCCCTGTTACATGTGGCCAAATCCTCAGCTGGTGTAAACTGATGAAGCTGCATTGATTTCAATGGAGTATACCGATTTACACGAGCCAGCTGTGGCTCTGTATCATAAACCCTGAACAAGTTTTCCAAGATGTTAAGATATTCCTAACACATTCATGCAGAGTGGAAAGATGCATTTCCTGACTATGCTTAGTCTGTTCAGCAATTAATTGTTCCTTATATACATATAAGAATTGTATATTCTTAAATGCACAGAATATAATGGCAGGGTTCTCTTAATATCACATGAAACTTCAACTTGGCTTATTATAACAGCCTGACCTCATGGGATAAACGTTTAGTGGAGCCCATGTGAATTTACTCATGTATGTGCCAATTTTATTAATAGACATTGCAGCAAGTTACCATTATACAATGTGCTGAAAAAACATCCCTTATCTCATCTTCACATACCATGGACATCAGCAGAGTTTCTATGGATTTGAGTCTCTGCCGCTCACCTTGTGCTGTCAGGATTTTGACTTCTGAGACATTCTTGGAAACACAGCTCTAAAATTGCCATCATAGTAAGCACTTAGTCACAGGCAGAATCTTCACAGATGGTTGCAAGAGCAACTATCAACTTTCAGTCCTCACTGTTGTATCAAGTGTCTAGCACGGGATATCCCTCCCCATAGACCTGCTGTTTCTCAGCCCCTGCTCCATGATACCCTAAACCAGTTCGCTCCAGGTGATACGTGCATAACTTCAATAAGAATAATGACTCAAACATAACAAAACACTTGGACAGTATTGTGACATTCATGGGCAAACTTCATGGGACTAGAGTTGATTGGACTATTTTATGTACTAAATGTAGAACTCTCCAAAAGCTGGGGCATTCATAAGCAAGTGCTACCATGCTCTCTTTAATTCGACACATGCTCACGAGTTTTTTCTTCTTTCCCCTCTCTACTTCTTTCACAAAGTCCCTCTGTATTTATTTCACCCACCCACCCACATTCCACCTTCACATGACTCCTTTTTTCACCCCATTGAATCTTTTCCCCTTCTTCCTATTTCCCACAGGCTGACCTAAATTGAATTTGAGTCCAATCACATCCAACTTGAACTTCTAGACTGGATACAAGATTAAGCAAAAAGCTCATCAATATGTAAAATGCCAGCAGATAAAAATTTATTTAGCTAGCAATAGGACTTAAACCACTCAAGGTAGGATTTTCAAAAGTTTTCTGCAGTGGCCCAAATCCAATCCCAATGGGTTCCCCTAAAAGGCATACTTTGTAGTAGTTTATCAATAACAGTTTGGCTAATGGGTCTGATTTATGAGAATTACTAATAAATTCACAATTTTTAAAACCTATCGGTCTCTACTCAAGTGAAAAGTAGAACTGGACGAGCAAGAGTGTTTCATATAGGACAGGGATTATCAAACTGGGGGTCAGGACCCCTCAGGGGATCGCAAGGTTATTATATGGGGGGAGGGGTCGTGAGCTGTCAGCCTGCACTCCAAACCCCGCTTTGCATCCAGCATTTGTAATGGTGTGAAATATATAAAAAGGTGTTTTTAATATTTAAGGGGGGAGTCACACTCAGAGGCTTGCTATGTGAAAGGGGTCACCAGTACAAAAGTTTGAGAACCACTGATATAGGACTTTCATATTTCAGATACACACATATGCATGCACAGGTAAATAATTAAAATGAGGACACAGAATTAACTTTAGTTAACTTTAAGGGGGAAAAGCAGCATTTCCCTAGTGAGTTTTGGTAAGGATTATTCTATTTGAACTTAAATGTGTCATACTTTAATAGTTAGACTTGTCAATAATATATTGCTTTTCATAGGATATAATAGTAATTTATTATTATTCCTTATATGTATGAACGTAGTGCCTAGAACCCCAACTGAGATCAGAGGCCCAGGGTGTTAGGCGCCGTACATACATAGAGTTAAAAACAGACCCTGCTCCAAACTGCTTACAGGACAGCAAAATTTAGTATTATCTCCATTTCACATACAGGCTATGGAGACACCATAAATGCAGTTCTCCACTACTTTACTCCAGTTTTATGTTGGTGTAACTGTTGAAATTAGTGGCATTGCTAGACTAATTAGGTGTAGCCAGAGAGAAATGGCCAACGCACAAGTTCTATCTGCTCCTAGATGGATATGCAAATTACATCCTTCTTTTTGGAGGTGACAGGGGAAAGCCTCCCTAATTAGGGTTTTCTCCTCTTTTCTCCCAGAAGCCTACAGGCCCTTTTGCTGGTAGTTAATTCTGCATGCTTTGAACCCATGGTGAAATAAATGGCTCAACTGGAAAGCTAAGGACTCTGGTTTTGTTGCATTCCTAATATATTTTTTGCAGTTTATGGAAAACTCTTATAAACACAGTGCAACACAGCAAGCCTCAGCTGCTAATATGCTGTCTAGACTGCTCAAAATATTAGTTTACTCTTTGACTTCCAAACTTTTGACCTTGCTGCTTTCCTGGGACCACTCAGAAGCCTTGTCATTTTCCAAGTGTTTAATAGCTAAATTACTTGTCACCCAAGCAACTGGAGATGCAGACAAACTTAAAAACCTCTTTACACAGCTGATAGCCTGCTGAATAACATCTAACATAAAAGGTTAGAAAATGCTGTCAGCCTTCTACACAGCATGAAATATTCCGCACCCTCCCAAGTTGGGCGAAACTGATCCAGGTTACAGAACTGACAGCAGACAATTCTATGTGGGTATGTGTAACCTCATAAGATATTTGCTGGGAGGTGGCTCGGATTTTTGATGAAACCATACTAGTGCCGGGGCATTGCTAATGCATGCCTTTGATTTCTGTTTATGGCCCCCAAGTTGAGTGATCTATTTTATTGGCACCAACTTGACTATTTTTAAATGATGTAGCAGCTGGCTCAACACATAGTTCAAAGATTTATGCTTATGTCACAAAGGCTTCTGGCTGGCAGAGAAACTCTGGACTAGTGTCTACAGTTCATACCATACACAGATACAATCTTCATAATTTGTCTTAGTCCATCTCTAGCATAGATTTTAAGAGCTTAAAGGAGACATCGACATAACTGAAGCAAAGCAAACAGCAGCAGCAACAATAATTTAGAACAGGTTAGGATCTACCACCAATGTCTGCAGCGGAAGGTATGATCCTGGAGTTCATTTATTTTGAGTGATAGATGCTTATCCTGAGCATGCAGCCCAAGAATGACACTGCTCCTAGAGGCTGGGACAGGCCCATATTATAAAATGAAATAAATAAATGGAAAAAGAGTTAACCACACAGTTGCAGAAGCGCTATAGGCAGATGGACAGATGTATGGGGACACATATAAATATGCCATTTTTTAGATAATAAAGCAAAATAGTACCAATCCTGGCACTCATGCTGGTTGTGGACATTCCAAGACCCCATGAAATTGGGGCCAGTTTATAAAAGATGCTACTTCCTTGTGGTTCTGCAGAACCACAAGGAACTGTATCCTTGCAATTCACCTCCCAGCAAAGACTCTCTTGACATGAAGAAACTCAGAATCATGTTCGGCCTGGTTTGCATCCCCACTTCAGCTAGTCTGAGCTAAACTTTGCA
Source organism: Dermatemys mawii (assembly GCA_007922305.1). Lineage (NCBI taxonomy): Eukaryota > Metazoa > Chordata > Testudines > Dermatemydidae > Dermatemys > Dermatemys mawii. Next base: position 84,127,921 of record ML677332.1, read on the forward strand.
CTTAATTCTCATTTCAAGAGGCCAGGAGACAGAACTAAAACTGCTTTAGTGGCACTGATGGATGATCTCCTCCTGTCAATGAATAGAGGGCAGACATCCATTTTCAACCTCCTGGACCTCTCCTTGACACTGTTGACCATGATACTGTTGTCTCACCTGAGAGATGGGGCACAAGTCCAGGATAATGCACTAAAACATTTTCAGTCCTTCCTGGAAGGATGCGCCCAAAAAATAGTGAGGGAAACTGCACCTCCACCTCTAGACCCTCACTTGTGGGATTCTACAAAGATCAGTTCTCTCTGATCCTTTCACTGGGTAAACTGGTCAGATGATACAGCCTCAAGTGCCAGCAATATGCAGATGACACACAGCTCCACCTGTCCTTTACCACATACAACCACATCACTACCAACAAGATGGACCAGTGGTTGCATGAGATCAGCTCCTGGATGAGAACAACTGGCTGAAGCTGAACCAAAGCAAAACAGAGGTGATACTGGTGGGCAGAGGAAGTTATTTTGAGGAGTTTGTAGCCACAGTTCAGTCTCCTTTGACTGAAAGTTCACATCCACAGTTGGTTAGTTCAGTCCGTAGTCTAGGAGTACTCTTGGATTTCTCACCAATGCTGAGCTCTCACATCACAACGATTGTGAGTAATGCTTTCTAACATCTCCAGTTGGCTAGGAGACATCCTGGTAGAGGAAGACCGGCCTCCATTATTCCTGCCTTCATCATATCTTGGCTGGACTACAACAATGTGATATACCTGGGCAGGAAACAGCAGCACTTAGGAAACTCCCACTAGTACAAAATGCTGCAGTGCTTCTCCTCAGCAACACAAGCTACCACGAGCACATATACTTGTCCTCCGCTCACTACAGTGGCTTCCCATATTATTTTGAATCAAGTTCAAAGTCTCAGTCTTTATTTTCAGAGCACTCCATGGCCTGGGCCCATGAAACCTAAAAGATCATCTGACTGTCTAGAATGAAGATTGTGGTTGATAACCGCGCTTCTCTGGCACAATAGAACGTCCAACAATAAAGGTAAAGCCCACCTGAGCAGGAGACAGAACCTTCTCCAGGGGGCTAGTCCCAGTCTGTGGAATGAACTCCCCCAAGAACTAAGAACCATCACAAACTTTACCACTTCAAGTGCAAGGGGCATTCCTTTAACCTTGCCTTTTCTAACATAGCAACCATTACATTTATTTAATTAATAAATAAACCCACCACCAAAACAAGACACTTCACTGTACACACCTTTCCCTCTGTGGGGAGGATAAGAGACCAAACAACATGTGACAGATGTATAATCATGTTACTCACTGCACTACTGGAAGGCACTCAGATACTATGATGATGAGTGCAGCATTATATATAGACTAGAAAGGTATTTAGACATCTAACTCCCATTGATTTAAATTATTTCAATGGGAGTTACATACCTAAATACCTTTGAGGATCCTGACTAGAGAAATTAAATGAGCTGACTAAGGTCAGAGAGAGTCTGTGGCAGAGATGGGAATTGATCACAGGACTCTAATTGCAAGACCCATCTTGTTTTAGCCCTAAAAGAAAAAGTATTTCTAATGGAATCTGCACCTCAAAGGTTTGGTCATACCACTGAACAACGTCAAACTCTTGGGTCCAGTTGTCACCTTAGATATGTGCACAGAATGACATGGAGTATACAATGCACCTGTGCCTGAAGGACGAATTTGACCCATGACTTGTAAGCTGCTTAAAATATTCGGAAATATTTTCAACCTACCCCTAAATTCTACATTTTGTCTCTTAAGATGTGTTCAGTGGATCTTGACTCTAGTATGCCCCTAACTGTGTAGAACTTCTATGCCAAAATGAGTTCCTTCCATTTTAACTGAGCTGTGTGGTGCTGAGCTGCAGGGAGAACTATATCTAAACATTTTGTAGGCATGTCGCAGCTTAAATGTGTGTAAGGCGTGAACATTCTCTGTGCATGGTTTGTTTCTCTGAGCACATTAGTATTTATACAGCCCTAGAGCTAAGACAGCCTCTGAAATAACATGTAGTGATGTGACAGACTTAGGCATGAGTTGAATACACCCACACCAGCTCTCGCTATGATTTTCATTTGGAAATTTCTCAATGATTCCCTAATTTTTTTGTTTTGAGCTATTCACGTCTAAACCAGACACTCTCAGGAGGCTCATTTGCTTGTCTGATAAACCAGAAAAGAACAGTGTGTTCATACAAGTATTTTAATACAGGAAATATGAGTCTAGTCAGTATCTTTCCAACGACATATGTGGGGGAACTACATTTGCGGGGGAGGAGGGACGGTGAAATGCTACTAAATGTCTTTTAAAGTACTATTTAAATAGCTTCACAGAAACACCATCCAATCACATCTCTCCTCTTTATAACATGCTGAGTATTTTTAAAAAATCACGTTTTATGAAGAAAAGAAAAACAAAATTAGAAAAGAAAAAACAACAACAAAATGTCATTTAGAAGATATATCACACAAACATTTTAATGGTCACTTCTTATTTGGCTTCATGATGTAAAAGAATTTATATAAAAATTGAGCAATTATGGGGCACACATTAGGATATGGCTCGGAGCTGGGCTTCTAAATTCCCCAAGAGCAGGCATGAATTCCATAGGGAGTGACACTTTGTTGGTTAAGCATTCCAGAAGCAACTGAGGGGTGCAATCAGAAAACAAAACCCACCCCGCGATAAATAAACTTGCAACGAGCTTTGGGGAAATGACAGACTGATGGTAAAGTGCAGGCTCCAGGAAATGTTTGAATGCTCTCAGATGCTGTGTTAAACTCCTTGAGTGGAATCTGGAACAATATTTTTTAAATGGTAAAATTCAGGGCAATCTAGAATTAAATCCTGCATTTCTCAACAAAGCAAACAGAAAGCACGATACTGCTGGCCAAACAGGCATTAAATACCTTCCCTGCCCTCTTGTTTCTGAAAAGAAAAAAAATATCTAAGCAGCATATTGATAGTATGACACATCAAGAGGATTTCTGAGAAACGGCCCCATATATATGGGATAGAAAGTATGGTCTATTACACAACACTAGGCTAAGACACGTGAACAAAAGTGGGCACTTAACTTTTTGGGTGTCCAAGTTTTTGTTCACAAAAAACTAGGTTTGAGGGCTGGAGAAAATGACTTACAATAAGAGATTTAAGGAGTTCAATCTGTTTAGCTTCGCTAAAAGATTGAGAGGTGATTGTACCTTCAGGGGGAGAAAACACCAGGTACTAAAAGGCTCTTTAATCGAGCAGAGAAAAGCATAATAAAAACAATGGGCTAGAAGGCAAAGCCAGCCAAATTCAAATTAGAAATAAGGTACAATTTTTTAACAGCGAGGGGGATTAACCATTGGAACAAACTGCCAAGGGGGAGTGGTAGATTCCCCATGTCTTGATAGCTTCAAATTGAGGCTGAAGGCCTTTCTGGAAAATATGCTCTGGCAAAACTCAAGTTATTTGGATGAATATGGGGTAACTGGGTGAAATGTTTATGTCCTATGATAGAAGGTCAGATTAGATGATTTAGTGGTCCCTTCTGGCCTTAAACTGTATAAATCTATGAGTTAATTATTTTGTCACCACACCTCGAACATGTAACAGCAACAATGTTAATTTAATTTACACATACAGATTTGCTAGCATCCAAAAAGGACACAAATATAGTGAAAGAAAGGCCCTCATTCGCACTCAGGGGAGCATATGTTTAAATCCCACTGAAGTGAACGGGAGTTAATCACATGTGTTTAAGTGCTTCCCTGAATCAGTTGTATGCCAACTGTATCAGATAGCTTTATCCAAAGTCAAATGAAGTCAATGGAGTCTTTCACCAAAATCAAGTCCTGTTTCCTGGCAAAGTGGCACCAGTCCCTTCCACCTTTCTGTTTTACTTTTTTCGTTTTCTTATTTATTTTGTAATTATTTTGAAACTTTTCCTCTGCCTCCTCCTAAACTCCAGCTCAAACTTCAGAAATGGGGAGAAGTTACCAGGCACACTGACATGTATTTTATTATAAGAGGAGCCAGTCGCACGGCCTATTGTTAAAGTTACCCAGCACTTGACATTATAAAACTCTGTTTTCAGTTGCTAATCACTTTGCAAACTGTCTGGGATGAAATTGTCCACACTGGGTGTCTGCCTCAGGCTGATTTTTTAAAATATTTTTTAATTTCAGCCACAATGGGTCAGCCGTTTCCGAGAACAATGGAAAAAATAGGATGTTTTGCCCATGTTACAAAAAAATCTGGCACCCTTTTCTCTGAAGCATTCTAGCACACCCTTGTGCTTTGGAATGAAATTTGACTGGCGAGGGGAAAGGTGGCCTTTTTGATAGGGAGGTGCATTTTGCTATCTATCCAAATTTGGTCAAGTTATAAGCCTCTGAAAAAAATCACAGTTTGGACATGGTCAGTTGAGACTTTTCCTGCAATGGCTGCTCTGGGCCAGGGTGGAACCAGGCACTGGAACTGAATGCAGGGAGCCTCTTGATCCTGTGCTCTCAGGGACAGGGATGGACACACACACACACACAGGTACCCAGGCCAAACACACACACACACACACACACACACTGCTACTCAGGCCAACTGGAGGAGGAAGCAGAATGCAGAGGGGACAAAAGCCAGACAAGGGAGAGAAATAGGAAAAAAAATAATACGCAGTCACATAATTAGACTGTCTTAGTTATAACACATATGCACAAGTGGGCTGAATTAAGGTTGCACAGACAACCTTAATTCTAGCATTTCCTAACACTGGAGTGCTCAACTTTGCAACCTTAGTAATATATTTCAATATAGTTATTGTGTGTGCAATATGTAGATCTACCGGCCCAACACAAACAAACAGTGTGAAGTATTAAGACTCAAATCTCCAAAGTAATATTCTTCCATCTCTTTCCCCCAGACTTAGAGCTGTTTCCCTGGCAGACATCGTACAGCACAAAGAAAGAACAGGAATAAACACAACACTAATCTAGAAGCTGTCTTTCACCTGGGGTATTTTTTCTCTCTCTCTCTTCCTTTACTTCTTTCTTCCACCCTGTTTCCAGTTCCCCTCACACGGAGGTTCGTTCTTTCCTTTGTATTTACTCTTTGGTCTCTCTTCTCTTTTTCTGCATCGTTCCTCATCTCAGAGTTAGAAAAATAAAACACTCTCCTCATTTCCTTTATTTTCCGCGTGTATCTCCACTTCCGCTTGTTTCACTCTTTGCAGTCCCTTCCCAACTGCCCCTCAGCTCTATGACCTTTTTCTGCCTTCTATTCTTCCACCATGACCTTTCACCTTTGTCCTCCCCATTCTATTGTTCAGTTGTTCCTTGCTGGTTTGGGGCCTGCTCTCTGATTTCCATTTCCTGGTTCTCTACCCCCTTTTTCTCCTGTGCTTCAGTCCACTGTGCCCCCCCGCTCCTCCCCACACCTTTCTTTCTGCCCTTTGCTGGTCTGTTATCAGGTCCTCACCCTTGTGCCCATCTCATCCCCCCAACTGCCCTCCATGTTTCCCATCACTCTTCTCTTCCCCTCAACTTCCCTGCTACCTCACATGGATCCCATTCATCTTTTCTCCCTGCACCTCCTCTGCATATACCTACCTCTTGTTATGTCCCCTCCTCTCTCGGGAAAGAGTGAGCACAGACGGAGACTCATCTTTGTGCACTGCCCTCTCCCGCCTCTGCTTCTGTGCAGCATGAGGCGAGTCCTGACCTGGGCAGGAGAAAAGAAGCCAGCTGAGTTAACGCCACGGAACTGGAAGAGTCATACCACCACCACCTGGCAGTAGCAATAAAGCAGGAGTTGAAATCCATCAAGGCCTATCAGCGCCAGCCCCGCACCAACCCTCCTCTGAACAGGGCCTGACAACATGGGTGCTCAGGGGTGGTACCCTTGTTCAACTGCCCATGTTGTCTTGGAGTAAAACTGGCTATGGTACAGCCACACATCTGCTAATGACAGCTCATAAAGAAAAAAGAAACTTCCTTCAGTTTAAAGTTTGCCTTTTTTTTCTGCTTCAAAAGAAAGGCAGGTTTCAGGCTGACTCTGGAGCACCTCTGCTATAGTATGTGCCATTTACCTCAGTAAGGCTAATTAAGTCGTGCATTTACAAGTAGGCCTTCCATCAGAGCTAATTCAAAGCAGATTTGCTGAGTTCCACATCCAGAGAGGCATCCATCTGAGAGTTGCGAGGCTCTGTGTAAGAGCACTGTTTTTACGGCACTTTATAGCACACTGGCAGGACATTAATTGGTGTAAACATTTAATTTCAAATAAGGATCCCCTTTTAAAGTTGTATATATGCAGATAATTTTTATCGAGCCTTATATTACAAAGTCAAGGGAGGGCTGAAGGGGAAAAATAATCACCCCAAAAGATTTCAGGATCAAAGAAATCCAACCTGTCAAACACTAAGATATTTTTATGAGGAAACAGAACTCACATTTTCTCCAGAAGATGCAAAGAGAAGCCAAGAGTGGGAAAATATTTAACTAGATTTCATGTTACATTAGGTTGGGGGGTGGGAGAGGGATTGTCAATGCTAATATGTTGGTTTCAGAACCTTCTAGCTTGGCTTCTTCTGCCAGAAATATTGGCAAGAGAAGTCTCTGTGCAGGGAATATTTATGATAAAAGTAATAGATTTGCACAGCTTAACAATAGCAGAATTAAAAACTACCCATTTATTCCTTCCCATAGCTTTCAAACATATTTTGTTTTTTGCTTGTGAGCCAGCATAACCACTCTTATTCCTTGAAATTATCATCAGCCCTGGCTTACTGTAGTTTATTATCTGAGTTATGTTATATGGATGGATTATGGCCAACTTCATACAGTAAAAACCTCACACATGAGGTCTGCAGCTTGCTCAAAAAAATCTCTCTTTTTTTAGATTTAAATTTTATATTTATTAGTGGTATTTGCATTTTGTTTTGTTAACAATATTTATCTTATTTTTCAAGACAGTTTTTGGTGGGAATCCATCTTATTGTTGCCTTTATCTCCAGGCATGTTCTCTCTCACTCACATGGGACAATCTCATTCATTACTTGTATTACAGTCGCACCTAGAGCCTCAACAGAGATCAAGGCCCCATTGTGCTAACCACTATCCAAATAACATATTGTTGAAAGATCTTAAAATTTACAGATCCAAGATAGACAATAGAAGGCCTATTACTCCTGTTTTATAAATGGTGAACTGAGGCATTAAGTGATTTTCCCAAGATCACACAGGAAGTCTGTGACAGAGCCAGGAATTAAACCCTGGTCTTCTATGTCTCAGTTCAGTGCTTTAACCACAGCCCCTATCTCCTGAGAAGCTAGCTTGAAAACAGCAAGTGAGATAGATATCAGGAAAACATCAATTGCACGAGGATTGATCAGTTGAATCTCTCTCTTCCTAGTGAAGACTGAGCATTTGATAGTGGAGAAACATTACACAAAAGAAATCTTCCTCCTTTACTTCCTGCTTTCCCCGCCATTTTAGACCCTAGGTATTGCCGGCCCTTGTCAAACTTTGAAGACCTCAGCGAGTTTTCTGTATCCCACACATCCCAGAGGTGGAGGGAAGTAGGACATTTACACTGGAGGATATTTTGAACACTAGCACAACTGGAGATGTGGGCATGGCATGGAGTTTCCATGTAGGGGAGGAGTATCAAGATGTTGTAGCCACTAGGGGGAGCTCGTGTCATGGGCAGTAGGGGAAACAGTTTGGGAGGGTTAGTACTTTTTGATGGCTCTGTTACTGAGTTTTTCTTTTCTGGTGACCAAGGGCAGGCATGTAGGATGACTCAAGTCCCAAACCTCAAGTGCTGGACACAGGACAGCGCACTAGGAGTATAGTTTCAGAGTGGTAGCCGTGTTAGTCTGTATCAACAAAAATGACAAGGAGTCCTTGTGGCATGTTAGAGACTAACACATTTATTTGGGCATAAGCATTCTTGGACTTGAACCCACTTCAGCAGATGCATGGAGTCAAAAATATAGGAGCAGATATAAATACATGAAAAGATGGGAGTTGCCTTACCGAGTGTGAAGTCAGTCTAATGAGACAATTCAATTAACAATAGGATACCAAGGGAGGAAAAATCACATTCGTAGTGGTAATGAGAGTGGCCCATTTCAAACAGTTGACAAGAAGGTGGTGAAATGACTCCTTATTCTAAAATGCAAACTAGGGACATAAAATGGAGTTTATGGTTGTTTTTAAAAGGCATAAAAGGGAGTAAAATGTCCTATTCCCATTGTCTTTCCAGGGGAGGGGTGTGCTTGACTGCCCTTTGTAAATTGTTCCCTATTTTAACAACGTTGTGAGTTTTTTTAGGGGGGAATCTCCCAGACCAGTAATGGGCTCTGTCACTGCCTGATTTGTAACGTTGGCTGCCTTAGGGCTCTGCTGCTGTAGCTCTGAAAAAACTGCAGGCTGTATATTAATTGGATGTTGTGGAGCACGATTACTACAAGTAGAATGAGTACAAGTGTGACCATGAAGTATCTCTGGACTGAGCATGCCCAGTAGAAATTTAGAATGGTAAACAACCAAAGGTTACTATAGACCTAAGAGTTACTCAGAGTCACATAGAAGAAGCTATGGGTCACTAAAGGTTGCACAGTAGTAGCTACAAGTTACTGGAGGTTGTGATGGGATCCTTGGGGTGAAGCCTGGGATTGTGGGCCCACTGTGCCCTCTGAACTCTGACTCAAGCCAGGGCTGTCTCTCACCATGCTTTGCTAGCGATCAGCAGCAAACGTCTCCAGGACCTGTGATCACTCAGCACAATAGCATGTGGAGCCCTCACAGCCAGCCAGATTGCATGAATGCTCCCAGAGCCACTCGTGAATCACACAAAGGGTAGGTCTTCACTACCCGCTGGATCGGCGGGTAGCAGTCGATCTATTAGCGATCGATTTCTCACGTCTCGTGAAGATGCGAGAAAATCGATCACCCACAGCTCCCCGTCGACTCCCGTAATTCCAGCTTGACGCGAGGTGCAAGCCGGAGTCGACGGGGGAGCACGCCGCTGACTGCCGCCGCCATGAGGATGGCAGGTAAGTTGGCTGAAGATATGCCGACTTCAGCTACGTTATTCACGTAGCTGAAGTTGTGTATCTTCAGTCGATTCCCACCCCAGTGAAGACCAGCCCAAAGGCACCAGTCAAATCCTGCAAATCCTCCAGATGAGTAGTGCAAATTTATTAATTGGTTCACCACTTCATCAGTGGAAAGTGGATATACACCTTTGCAAAATCTGAGCAGATTTGCCACACACTTCATACAAACTCACTGGTAAAGATAAACAAATAAATTTATTGACTGCAAATGATAGATTTTAAGTGATAGGCAAAAAGTGAGAGGTTAGTTACCAAAATAAACAAACTATAAACCCACAGTCTAAACTCTAAACCCGATTAGACTGGGCAACAACTAGACAAAGCAGTTTTTCTTGCCCCATTGGATGTTGCAGTTCATAATACACAGATTTCACCCTTGAAATCTGGGCCAGCCCCTGAGTTGGACTCTTCAGAGTGTCCTTGTTGCTTGCAGCATAGGTGGGTGAAGGAGAAAGGCCTAGCATGTGACCACTAGGCAGAGGTGAAAGTAAGCTGGTACATCCCGGTACGGCATACTGGCAAGAGCCAGAGCATCGTACCGGGGCAGATCGACTTCCCCAGGTGCAATTTAAAGGGTCTGGGGCTCCCAGAAGCGGTTGGAGCCCCAGGACATTTAAATTGCTGCCAGAGCCCACACTGCGGGAGCCTGGGGAAGGCTGCAGCAGGGGCTCCGGCAGCAGTTTAAAGGGCCTGGGCGGTAGCGGCGGCCGAGCCTCAGGCTCTTTAAACAGCTGCCGGAGCCCCGCCTCCACTTCCCTAGGGCTCTGGCAACAGGGCTCCCATGCCCGCAGATCCCTGCTGCCGGAGCCCTGGGGAGGCTGCAGTGGGGCTCCTGCAGCTATTTAAAGGGCCCAGTGCTGGGCCACCGCTACCACCCCGGGCCCTTTAAAATTCTGCCGGAGCCCCACCCCCCACAGCCTCCCCCGGGCTCACGCAGCATGGGCTCCAGCACAATTTTAAAGGGGGCAGATTAAGGGGGCAACAGGCAGGTTTTTCTATGGTTTTTCCATTTTTCGGATTAACACCCTGTGACAGGGACTGAGTCGTCCTGCGTTCTCTGCACTCTCAAGAACAGGTCTTCACACCAGTCTTCAGTGTTTAACCCAAGTGTCCTTTATTTATAATACAAGTGTGTGGCTCCCAAGTGGTAAACAGTGCTCCGCGCAATCCCCAGACAGTTACCTCATTGTCTTGGTTCATGGGCCTCCAGACCTTCAAGGCACCTTGTACACAGCCAGGAAACAGAGCTACTGCCTCCTCTCCCCTGCCTGACCTCCCCACTTCTGACCATGAGTAAGGGCTTTTTGTAGCTGGGTCAGCTTCTTACCCCAGCTGTAGTCAATCAGTCCCAGCTAAGCCTGCGAGCCTAGGCTCATTAGGGCTCCCAGCTGGGCTCCCCAGCCGGTCACTACCAGCTCCTGCCCCTGGGCCTCCTTCCAGGAAGCAGGGTTTGAGTTGCAGAGGCAGGGCATTTCACCCCTGCCCTGCCACACATCCCTACAGAGAATGCTTCTAAAATACTTATAGCGAGGATCACAACTTCCTTCCACCAGCACACACAAGCTGTGAGGCATTCCCGACAGAGACATTTGAGGTAAAACTTTCTAAAACACCTAACTGACATAAGCTCCCAAGTCCCATTGACTTTTAATGGGACTTAGGCTCCTTAGTACTTAAGGCTCTGAAAGGTATATAAGCACCTAGTTTCTATTAAAATCAGTACAAATTAGATGTCTAAATACCTTTGCTGACCTGAGCCTAAGTCACTTTAGAAAATGGGATTTAGGTCCCTTTGAAAACTTGACCCTTGTGCTTCATCTTTTGTGGTGTTCCCCAAGTACATGTACTGTAAATCTTCTCCTGAAGAACCCTAATAGTGGCTATTTACTGAGACTATCTGAAAGGTCTACAGTCACGAACTGTGTGGACAAAGTGACAAACCATGGAAAATTCTCCTTCTCTTTTAATACTATGCTGGCATGGGAATTTGTTAACTTGGCAGTGAATTATTTTTAAACATCTTTGATATTGGATTGTCACACAGAGTGCACAGGAGAGGCCTGAGTTAATACAAATGGAGGCTTTGACAGGTCTGAAAGTGTGAAGAGGTGACTATAAGCCAGATTCTCCTCCCAGAACTGCTCCTGTCCTGCTACTCAGGTGGCACAGAGAAGCTGGAATCTGGTCAAAGCTGGCCCACTGAGAATTCCTCTGGCAGAAGTAGGAGACCACACTCTGAGCTGGCATCTAACTGCTAGACTCCCCACTAATAAGGCAGAGTGTTGAGTGGGAAGGCCAACACTGCCAATTCTCAGCTGGCATATGGGGACAAAAGCCAGCTGGCATAAATTAGAGCAGCCCCGAGGCTGTTTTACTTAAACCAGTGCCAGGGCTGCACAGATCCACCCGCAGAATGAAGGAGCCTCAACCAGCTCTTTGAGAGCCTCACTCCCTCCGGAGCAGGTCTTGAGAGAATCTGACCCTGAAAGATTAACTTGCTCTTTTCAGGGAGCTACATCCTTTTGATTTGCTTCCCTTTCCTTAACCCACAGTACTTACTCCTGAATTCAAAAGGAGTTCTGCCTGCCTAGAGATAGCAGGATTATTGGGCATTGTGTCGTGGTCTCGTGAGGGTAGGTCTCCGGGTTGGAGAATATGATTTAGTACATGGCAGGATACTGATCTTAAATAACTTAAGTCTTATAATGCATCATACTTAAATTATGCAAATAATCAGAGATTCCTCCTTGCCACAGACAAATACAGCCATATGTTTTACTTCTATTTCCCCCCCTTTCCAAATGCACCATTGAATTTGGTGCTCATTAAAGCAGGAGACTAAAAGCAAATCCTTCCCTTGGACAGTCATGTGGCTCTTAGCATTTGGCTTTAAGATACAGATCATTGCCAAGCAAACACTGCAAATTACCCCATTTTGCTCTGCCAACGCATCTCTCATTCCTGACTTGCAGCCTTAGCAGGTCTCAAAAGTAATATTTTAGTTTTACTGCACTGATGTAAATGCTGCAGAACTACTAATAAAGAAAGCATGTGATAGGTTCTCAGCTGGTGTAAATCATGGCGCTATATCAATTTACACCAGCTGAGGATCGGCCTCAGTGTATTTTTCCGCAACCTTGTTTCCAGCAATGTCAGAGATATTCACAAAGTATTATCAGCCTGTTTTGAGAGGGAGCAAAACTGAAAATGTAATATAGCCACAGTCACAGTGAACATTTTGGTTTTTCCATTAGCCAATATTCTCAGGTTACCAGAAAGGAATTCATTGTGGTTCTTTGTATTCTGTGCTAGCAAAACAAGAGATTAAATGACCTCAGCATAAGTCATCAGGATGGAAGCTACAATGTTTGACTTCAGTGTGTCAGTGCCTACCAAATTCAGGGCTGATTAGTTTTGTATTTTGCAGTTCCTGGCAACAGGGCTGAAGCCCAGGAAAGTCATTCTCTTCAGTGCACTTGCCACAAACACACACAGGACTATCAAACTCAAAACATCTTTGTCAATCTGCAGCTGCCCTTACTTACATACAGATTTATGAGACACCCCTCTCATTCCCAGCGGAGATCCAGAAATCATTCTGTGCTTTGAGTTGACGTACATTTTTCCATATCAGATCAAGAAGTCTGATCCCTGTTAGACTGCAATGTAGCTGTGGAGCAGAAGGGGTAAAGCTCTGTCTGAAATGGAGGAAATGATGATGTAATCTTGAACAGTTAAGGACTGAAAGTATTAAAAGATTTGGAGTAGGATTTGGAAAATCTCTGGTGTCACATTCAGAGGAGGTATATTGCCTTCATCACCATCTGGACAGAAATTAAGGTTGCTGATATAGCTGTGCTTCCCACTAGCACCACCATACTTAAAACTCTGTCATCATTTCCAGCAGAAAACCTTTTCTTCAAGGGGTTAGAACACCACGGTGAATATTTGTGGCAGGGTGAAACTTGCTGTAAGGTCTGGGCCCAGTCCTGAGAGCAGTAGGGGAAGGGTTGGGAGAATGAGTCTTGGATGCCAGTAGGAGAGCATTTCAATCTCCCTGAACACTCAGTAACAGACTTTAAAGTGGCCATTCTTCAATAAAAAAAACTGCAATGACAGACTTCAATGAGAAACTGCAGAGCTAGAATTAATTTGAAAACTGGACTCTATCAAATTAGGCCTGAATAAAGACTGGGAGTGTCTGGGTCACTACAAAAAGTAATTTTCCCTCTGCTAATGCTCACACCTTCTTGTCAACTGTTGGAAATGGGCAACATCCACCTTGATTCATTGGCCTTGTTAGCACTATAAAAGCAATTGAATACCTATTCCATCCTCACACCAGTGTCACCCTACATGTGCAGTTAGCCAATATTCAGAGTCTCATGGGTTGTTTCTGTTAGGAGGAGAAATTTATGATGTAGTCAGGTACATAAATTTCTGTTTCCCTAAACACAAAGAATCAAACAAACAGCACGGGATCATTTCTTTGCTCATGGTCCTAGACCTCCTTCCAGCAAGCGCTTTACCCCAAAGTGTGTTCTCACTCACCCCCTCTCTTAGCTTTTCTCAGCATCATGCTACACATACAACTGTGGCTGGGTCTGAGCTTCCTTGTCACCTTCTCTGTTGGCTTGGGAGTTTCTGCTATTTCTCTTACTTTTACACACACACACACACACCCCTCAGGAAAATCCCTTCAACCACCTGGCTCAGCCACTCCCCAGGTTTCTGCACAGTCTAGTCCTTGGGCAGTGGTTTTCCATTCATTCAGCTATTACTAAACAAAGAGGCATTTAATTGTTTTCTCATTTGGCCTGAAAGGAAGGCAGCATGCAGACTGATGGAAACGAACTGCCGGCTCCGAGTAGGGATCATAAAGTGATTCTAGTTATGAAAACAGTCCCAGAGCAGGCTGTAGATCAGGATCAACAGCAAATTCTAGGCTTCTATTCAGAAAAGCTGCTCAATACCTCCCCTGTGAGCCCCTGGAGGAACATTTTGCTGCAGAGCCTGCAACAAACTCAGTGGAAACAGAAGTTGCCCCTCAGCCTAGTAAGTTTCTGACTCCAGGTTACAGTTTATTATTACAGTAATGGGAAGGATTTCTGCTCTAAGAAGCAATGCAAAATTTATGAGAAGCCCCTGCTCTCAGCACGTATTGGCTAATGGTGGATTGTATCACAGCACCTCAGTGTCTTCCCTCCCGCTCACCATATGGAGTTTAAAATGGCAACTGGGAATTTTAAACATTTTAAAAACAGCCTTTAAAAGACTTTTTTCTCTGTAAGTCACCGAGGGTGAGTAGGGTCAGGCATGTTTTCCTTTCACTAATAAAGACTTGACATTTGTCACTCTGTAATCACTCCATGGTCTGTGAAGCCACTTGGAAACACGGAACTCAGTACGTGCATTTGGGAAACAGTCTTCCACTTCCAAATCTAGTCCATTTCATTTAGAGGTAGCCCATGGAGTCAGCAGGTAACAAAACTGTTTCTCCCAAGTATAACTGGAGTGTCAGTTTTGGTCCAGAACTGTGCAGGGTATAGGGAGGAGTAAAGTTTTAGAGTTCTGTGTTTTTTCCATGCAGCTATAACCAGGGAGCAAATATATGGGCTAATGAATCAGCCGGTTAATTCCCTCATGGATTCCGACCCAATCCTGGCTGCTGATAGCTGCAAACTGTTCCTGAAGCAGGAACTCTAGATAGCTAGTCTCACTGCAGGGAAAGGCATATTTTCCAGGCCCTCTGTAGCTGACTCAAGTCCCACTAACCCTACATTGCAGCGTAAACATTTCCTTACAGTAAAGTCCCAGCCTCTACATTACTTGTTGTGACGGTGCTGTTCCTGGTGTGACCCACTGAGAGTGTCAGATCAGGACAAATTGCTTCACAAGGGGCAATTACAGCCCAAAGCTGGGGTTTCCCCACCCTAAAGGGTTACCAAACCAGCCACACAGAAAAGACTTTGGTTTCTCCCCACTGGCTAGCCACAAGTCACACAAGCAAGTCCCTTAGACACTTCAGCTTCCCAGTATCACCACCAGCAGCCACCTGTCCTGGGGACTAATGGTTGTAAAAACCAATACCCCAATAAAAGAAAACAGTTCTTCCCAATTCCAAAGAATCAGGCCCCAGACCCAGGTCAATATACAAATCGGATCTTACCCACAAATCATGCTGTAGCCAATCCTTTAGAATCTAAAATCTGAAGGTTTATTATACAAGGAAAAAGATATAGGTGAGGGTTAGGAATGGTTAAAGGAAATCAAATACATGCAGTAATGGCTTGCATCAGTTGTAGAATAACTGCAGGTTCAAATCAGAGTCTCTGGAATACATTCCCTGGAGGAATGGGTCATCAATCCTTTGGCCAGACTGCCCCTTTGCAGCAAAGTCCCATCCAGAAGTAGGAGCCAGGCTGGAGACTGGAGATTAAAAGACAAAATGGAGATCTTTCTCTCAGGTTTATATAGACTTCCTCTTGTGGGTGGAGACCACCTCCTTCTTGCTAATCAGAGTCCAGTTGTAAAATGGAGTTTCAGAGCCATGTGGTCCAGTTACATGACTCTTCAAGATTCAGCACCTGAGCAGCCAGGCCACATTCCTGGGGAAGCTCAGGTGTGGACAGGCATCTACAAAGTTCATTGTTAGCTTGACTGGAACTTGATGAGCCATCAGGAAGGCCAGGCGGAGCTAACAGTAACTTTGTTTGGGATTTCACCCAAAAGCAAGTATAAGTTTGAAATACAGACACTATACAGCCAATTTTCATAACTTTAGCTACAAACAAGATACACACATACAGATAGCATAATCATAATCAGCAGACCATAACCTGGTCGTAGACACCTTATATGACCCCCTTTACCTAAGATTTGGTGCCCCTACAGGACCCTAGTTGCACCAATGATCTATATGATTCCAGATAATTTTAGTAACGTGACACTTGTACATTAGCTCTGTTACAGTTTAACTCATATGCTTTATCAAGACTGGTTTCTTCTCTCCACTTTTCAGAAGTTGTTAATGCAAAAACAAATGAATGCAATGTCCTGGTAGCTATAGGGAGAATTTTCAGAAATGGTTTAAAATATGTAACGTGCCAAACTGTGTTCTGGTACATGGGTGCAACTTCTGTTGAGGTCAATAGGACTTACCCTCCACCCAGGATTCAGAGCAGAACTTGGACCATGCAGGATTATATCTGTTGTCCAGTATTTCCTCCTGTGTTCTCATAAATCTAATTATCAAAATACAATATTAATGTAAAAAAAGAGTGTTTGATTGGCATGAGTATACACATAGCTACAGAATTCTCATGTCAAAGGACCTTAAGCATATGCACACATGAGCAAAAATACTGGGCTAAATCAAAAAATTCTCCATTGAAGACAATGAGAGTTTGCCAGTCTAAGGACCTCTGACTATGGACCAAATCTTATGAGAAATAATATCGAAGGGTAATTTTATAAGCTATCCTAGTACACATAGGAACTGGAAAAAAATACAGACACAGGAGCAGAAATAATATTTCTTGCCAATGGCAGAAAACCTAGGCAGATAAAAATCTTAACTCTCCTCCTCACTTATTTGTATATTTTCTCCATCACATTTATAAGAACTTATAAAATTAGTGCTGTCTGGAGAAATTTCAACAGAACTATATTCTATCAGAATACGTAGTTCCACAGAAACTGAAACACTTCACTAAATAAGGTAAATTTCACCCAAATTTTGTTTTGGAAGAACACAGGAAAAAAAGTTTGACAGCTTCAACATACCCCATTTCAATATGTTCAGAACAAAATGTTTTGAAATTTTTGTTTTGAAACAACTTTGTTTTGCATTACATATATACACATGCACAATAAATAAAAAAAATCAACAAAAATATTTCAATTTTGTTGAAACAAAACATTGTGATTGACCTGAAATGGTTTTCCTTTCTTCAGAATTTTCCAGAATTTTGAACTGTTCAGGTTTAATTCAGAAAGAAGCAAAATTTCAAAATCTCAAATCCTTTGTGAAATGGAACTTTCATCTTTTATACCACACCAGTTACAATAAGCTATTCAGAGCACATTTAAATTCCCAGGCTGACCTTATAAGCATTTTGCAAATATATTGTGTTCACTATGGATAACGAGAACAAAGGAGAAAAATAACTTGTAATAAATACCTTTTCTGTACAATTATAGATGTATCAGATGTCATAAATAGCAATTAACCATTAGGTTGAAAATATTTTACTGTAACCTATTACAATTTTGCTACATTTTCAACATACAGCCACTTGTATTATACCACTGCAGCATAAATTAGCACTAGAACTAAGCAAGGTTTCAGCCTTTATCTTTCTTTGAGTGAACTCTGTTGAACATGTGGAATGTCTGTTTTCTCCTTCATTCCAGATGCACAAGATTATATCTGTAGGTTCTGGTCAGTTGAATGTATTCTCATTGCTGACTTTCACATAACTGCTTTAAAAAGCTCTTTCCCCTTTGTTTTTCCAAGGATCTGCTCAAAAATGTTTCCGTCCATTCCGTCCAACCCATCATCAAACAAAACTCCAGCAGAGAAGCTCAGCACAATCATATGCAAAGGTTCCAAGTGCAATAGCAACTTCAGGGATTTCTGCTTTCAAAGTTCATCGCAGTTTCTCTTGGGCATTGTTTGCTTTGCCTTAGAAGACAAGGCTTCAAAGATCATTGGAACAGCAAAGGAGTTCAAAAGATCAGATCTGTAATAGCCAAGAAATATTAAAACTAGAGTAGGATGTATATTAAAAACCATCAGACAAAAGAATTTTATTTCCCTCCCCCAACCCCCACAAACGTAATGAGCCAAAATGCTTTGGACTCTGGGCGGGGTTGTTTTAGACATTTGGATCCCGGTCTGAAGTTTTGTGGCTTAACCTGTTTCTAACCTTTTAAAATTTGTGTTTATTTATTTTTTCGAGAGGAAAAAAGACATCTTATGGTAGACCACAATTTAAAAAAAAAATAGTGGAGCTCTGCATGGGCACATAGATCCACCCATGTAGCATTGATTGCAGAAGATGGTCCGGTGACTGATGATTCTAGACCAGAGGTGCTCAAACTTTTGACCCTTTTCACAGAGCAAACCTCGGGGTGATGCTCCCTTTTAAATTAAAAACATTTTTTTATATTTAACACTATTCTAAATGCTGGAGGAGAAGCAGGGTTTGGGGGGTGAAGACTGACCGTTCACATCTCCCTATGTAATAATCTCGTGACCCCCTGAGGGGTCCTGATCCCCAGTTTGAGAGGCCCTGTTTTAGACTGTGACTTGGGAGACAGGTTCTGTTCCTGCCTTTGGCATTGACTTGCTGTGATACCGGAAGCACATCACTTTTTCTCTTTCACCTCCCATCTGCCTTGTCTGTTCAGGCTGTAACAAGCTCTCTGGGATTTTTTGTTACTATGTGTGCATACAGTACCTCGCACCGTTGGAGCTAATGCTGTGCAAATAACACACTTTTTAGTTAGCTGGCCAATCCCCCCAAAAAATCAAATTCCCTTCCCCCTCTTCATGTCTACACTCATTTCACATTGACCTGAAATGAAAAAATTTCAAATATTTAACTGAAAAATGTTAAAACATTTATTTTGGGTCAAATGAAGCATTTCAGCAACAAAAGGTGTTTTGAACTGAAAAATCAAAACTTTTCATTTTCAAAATGTCAAAATGAAGATTTCAAACTTTTTTTTTAAGGCAGTACTGCCTAGTGGGTAGTGCACTGGACTGGGACTCTGGAGGCCTGGCTTCTATTCCTGGCTCTGCCAGAGACGTTGGTGTGTCTTGGGAAAGTCACTTCTCTCACCCTTTGCCTGACTTGTCTATTTAAACTGAAAACTTTAGGGCAGGGAGTGTCCCTTACTGTGTGCTTCTACACAGCCTACGTCAGCTGAGGTCTGATCTTGGTTAAAGCATCTAGGCATTACTTCAATACAAATAATAAAAAGAAGAAAATTAAAATTCTCCCAAAGAATACATCCAATGTACTGCTTGGCACAAACCATTTGGGTAGTTTTATAATATCCTTGGTAAGTTTCACACTTCCATATTACCTGAGATACTAAGTAGAAGCTATAAACAGTGTAAGAGATCACTCAGCTGTGGGAGACCCCTACCCATCTTGTCCTCTTTGTGTGCAGCTATAGGTGAGGCATAGATAAATGCCCAATACTTCTCAAGGCATCGTAACAGTGGTCTTTCATTATTTTAAGGAAAAGTTAATCACAGTCTGCTGTCAGAACACAGTCATTGCCGTGAGTGAAGACTGGGAAGTGGAAAGTAGGAGGAGATCTTTAGAGTAATTATGCTGAATTTGCCCAAACGTGCAATGCAGGTGGTCCAAGGCCTTAGGCAATGTCCTAAGAAAAATGGTTGGAAGCATCCAGATTCCATGTACTAATCTGTTTTTAACAATTTAGGGTAGTTTCACTAAAGGGTTTGAAGCAGGAGAAAGAAGGTTGATCCAATAGAAGAGCTTAACCCTGTTAGCCTTAGTGGCTTTTACACATCACCTTAAGACTAACCTCAGGCTGAAGAACCTGCTCACAGATCAGGAGTGCATTCAGCCACTAAACCCAACGGGCATTAAAGAAACAAAAACACACATTCTTTCCAGAAGGCTGGTGGGCAGCTAGCTGCAGTCACACCCTCTGAAACAGCTGCCCGAAAGGGGTTTAAGCTATTTTTGTTTTTCATTGAACACCCTGCTTCAATTTTTTATCTCATGGCAGCCAAGCCAGGAAAACAAAGATGTGACCACATGGGGTTTTATAGACAATTACATTTCAAATTCTATATATATATTTTTTTTGACCAAATCCTCCGCAAATGTGAATGGATGCAGCTGCACTGACTTTCAGGGAGCTACGAGGATTTGCACCAGTGAGAATCAGATGCTTTGCTTATCAGGAAATTCTCCTGCAACAAGAAACAAAGCCATATGTACTTAAACATGGAGAAAGGTGCTAAGAAATCATGTTGCTAATTTACAGTACACACTCCACTGGGTTCTAAATCCAGCTACATGTCAAATAAAACTAGTGTCTTAAGGTACATATCTAAAAATGTAACATTTGGCTTTAACCCCAACAGGCATTTGGGACAATATTTAATATACAGGTGCTGGGTCAGGTCAATCAAGACCCTCAGTGGTCTAGGACCAAGCTACCCCAGATTTGTGCTCTGATGTGTGTACTAGTCCCTCCCCTCATAGAACTTGAAGCTACTGTGGCTCAGGTCAAACTCTTGGGAGCTGGAAGAAGAATGCGTGGTGGAGGGTCCTCATCTCTGGAACTATCAGCAGAGGAGAGTCACGTAAGCTCAGGCTTAACAAAAGACCTGTCTCAGCTCCTATTAAAATTTATAGATTTGAAAACCTGCACAGCTTCGTCCCTCTACTATAACTAAATGGCAATGGGGGTTGTCAAATAGGCTGCTTTTCCACAGTATCAATCTTGGTCTGGTCCAGTCCAATCTACATTGATGTTGGACCAGGAGAACATCTCTTGATTCCCAACCAGAAAGTCTCTTAGATTACTCTGCTGGCCCTCCTTTAAAGGTGCAGCACCAGAACAAGATGAGTAGAAGCTTTGGGACCTCACTTCCCCCTTACACTTGTTTTCTGCCAGCACTTACTTGGTCCCCTAGTTCACATTCTGCAGCTCTGGTTCCCTTGTTTACTCTTTGTCAGAAACATTCAACAAACAGACAGAAACCCATCCCTGTTTTAGATCCACAGCACTGTAGCCACTAAAATTCCTGCCAAGATCCTGTGTCTCAAGCACTTCTCATCTTTCCTACACTGGAAAATAGTAATAATATGTAGCTGTTTTCATGTATTCAGGGGCAGAATCCAGAATAAGTTGTTCACTCCAAACCAGTTGCCTACACTTATTTTTTTTAAAACCTGAGCCAATTTTTTCAAAGGAATTTTCACAAACTGAATTTATAGGACACTTTTCCTGGCATTCATTACACAGTTATTAGCCATAATTAAATCCAAACCAATTATTACCTCATCCACCATCTCAGCTATCCAGACTTCCTGCTAAAATTCCAGAGGTCCAATTTTCAAACCCAATTTTCCTCATTTTTGAATCGATGCAAATTCCCCAGTCACTGTCTCCATTTGAAACTAATTAGCTGGTTCAGTTTTGGCTCCCCTATTCCTTAGCATTTTTAGCCTGTCTGGTCTAATAATAGTTAGGTTTGAGCCAGTTCCCACTATTCCTGTGCATTTTACAGATCCTATAATACACTCAATAGCCAAACTTCCATTATCTTTGTGTATAGTCCCAGACCTAAATAAAAACAGTGGGGCTGATCCTTGTACCTCTAAGCTTTGCCCCTTCAGTTTCCTGCCCCCCTATTTTCCAAACTGGATTGTGCAGGAGGGATTTCACTAGATACTTGTGATACTCTGTCCTGGCCCACCTTCTAACAATCCTTTTTATAGCCAATTTCTTTCACAACATCAGCATGTAACTGAACTGCTTCTCTTAATTTTTCATTATTGCCAATTTGCCTTATTTTATAAGCCAAATTTAACTCTCTCTCTAATTCTGCAACAATACAATAAACCGGATTAGACTTCCCTTTTCCATCATGCATATTAGACCTACATGTACTTACAGGGTTCACAGCAATCAGCTTCCATCTTCCTCAGCAGGAGCTGCTACCTCTTCAGGTGCAGGGCTACAAAGGAAGAGTCATTATCTGTGGCAAATTACTCAGCCTCCTGGAGTGTCTTTGGCCTCCTTTACATGATCTTGATCTGCAAATCCACATGCAACTGAGCACCTAATGAACTGGTTTGAAGTCAATTTATCCTGGCATTTGGATATGCCAGAAACACAGACAGCCCCGTGCAAACTAACCTCAGCATAACGACACCAAATTAACTCATTTAAAAGCATTATCATTGTCTGCACTCCGCTGCTCTCCCCCTTGAAGGGTCACCAAGTCACAGTCTCAGTGCAAACAGGAGCACAGCCACAACCCAGCCATGGTGGGCAGCATGTCCTGCAATGTATGGGAAGGAAAGCAGGCCATACCTACAGAATGGAGAACTGTATCCTGGAAAGCAGAGACTCTGAAAAGGAATTAGGGGTCATTGTGGACAAACAACTCAACGTGATCTCCCAGTGTCAGCCTATGGCAAAAGGGGCTATAGTGAAATTGGGTGTATAAATGGAGGATTAGAGAATAGGAGTAGGTGTCAATTTTATCTCTGTATATGGCACTGGGGAGACCGATACTAGTCTACTGAGCCTAGTTCCAGTGTCCACATTTAAAAAAAATATTAAAAATTGAAGAGAGTGCAGAGAGAAGCCACAAAAAAAATATTCAAGGGCTGGAGAAAATACCTTACAGTGAGGGACTTAAAAAGAGCTCAGTCTGTTGAGTTTATCAGAAAGGAAGATGGAGAGGTATTGATTACAGTGTATAAGTACCTTCACAGGGAGAAGAGACTAGGTAGGAAAAGGCTCTTTAACTGAGCAGAGAGATATAAACAAGAACTAATGGCTGGAAGCTGAAGCCTGCAAAATTCAAATTAGAAATTAGACACGTTTTTAATGATGAGGATGATTAACCTCTGGAATTGGTACTCCAATGAAGACCAGTCCCACCTCCTCGTAGTACTGGGCTGTTCCCAAATTGGCTAACAAGGCTCTGGCAACCACATTCCTACCATGAAGTTGCAGAAATACGATGTAGACAACTGCTACTCTACTGCCACATTTAACACCATGCATTCAACGGCCATGGACTTCCGGAACCATAACAGGGAAGTTGAAAAGGTTTTTTATGAGGCAACTATCCATGTTGCTGCTATACAAGAAACAAAGCTTCCTGACAAAGTAATCTATTGTGGGTTCAGGCTGCTTGAGAAAGGAATGCAGGGGAAGGGCTGATGGAGGTCTAAAGTTTATTATTAGGGAGACATTTAAACATGAAAGAGATTTGGAAGTTTAGGAGATGAAATGCCTTCTGAGGATTGGACTGTATCACTATCAAGTTCAGGTGTGAAGAGTTAGGAGTTGTCAATGTTTATCAACCAGATGACAGCTCAGTTGATAAAGAGAATCTTGTAATAGCATTGAGAAACTGCAGCCAAACAATTATCTGTGGAGATTTCAATGCCAAAAAGGAAGTTTGGAGGACCAGAATGATTGATTTAAATGGAACATTGCTAGAGGACTTTATCACCGAAGATGATTTAGTTGTCTTGAATTATTGCACTATGAATATGTCAAAATCATATGGCATTAGCTGTAATTCTGGGGAGCAGCATCATATCTATGAGCTGCACGTTGAAAGTTTTGAAAGATGTTGGAAGTGAGCATTGACCTGTACTCACTGGTTGGAATAGGAAGATGGTGGGCTTTCAGTTGATAAATAAATAAGAGGTGGAACTTTTACAAGGTTGACTGGTTTTATTTTACAGACAAATTTCTCAAACATCTATGAAACAATATTAAGGAAGATCTTAAGGTTTCTGAAGTTACTGTGCAGAAATCAGCAAAATAAATAAATAAATAAAATAAAATAAAATAAATAAATAAATAAATAGAGCATCCTAAAAGGCAAAAGGGAGAAATGGATTAGACATTGGAATGACATTAATTTTAAAAAATCATATTCAGGAAAGGAATCTGGTTGATTCGAGGCTGAATGGAACTCCAGCGATGAAGAGACCAGACAAAGAACAAAGTGTTGAAATAGGTTGCTGTGAAAAAAGCTGAATGTAGATGAAGGCATTGGGAAGACACATTATGGATGATAATGAAGCAAACTGAGAACTACCAAGCTAAGGCTTGCAATATAAAAAACACCAATATCCTGGAAAGGGAAGGTGTAGAGCAGGAGTTTTCAAACTGAGGATCAGGACCCCTCAAAGGATCACAAGGTTCTTACATTGGAGGGGCACGAACTGTCAGCCTCCACCACAAACCCTGCTTTGCATCCAGCGTTTATAATAGTGTTAAATATATTAATAAGTGTTGTTAGTTTATACAGGATGGTTGTACTTAGAGGCTTGTTATGTGAAAGGGGCCACCAGTACAAAAGTTTGAGAACCACTGGTGTAGAGGCATAAGATGACAAAGTCTGCAAATATATTGGTTGAACAATATGCCAAGATTAACAGGCTCACGTGTAAGGATAGAACTGCAGCAAAACATAAAAGATGGAGTATTCAGGAGGAAAGACAGAATTTAAAAATATGCACACAATGTGTTCCTTGGCTTTAGAAAGATTTCTCTTGTACATGAGTTAGAAGCCACAATACAGAAACTAAAACCAAGCTACTCGCTATGGTTCAACCTCATCTGTGACCATATGGTAAAGCCAGGCTGCTGGACATCATAAATGAATTGTGAATAAAAGAGGAAGTATTTAATCAGTGGACGTTAGGAGTTATTTTTTCTCTTCTTAAGACTGTCAAGCAGCCCCCTTCTCTGGGCAGCTATTAGCCTGTATCTTTAACCAGTCACCTTTGCAAAATAATGGAAAGAATGGTACAATTTGGGGAGAGGGGAGAAGGAGGGCATTTAAAAGAAGGGAAAACAGAACCTATCCAAATAGCTAATGGCCCCTTCTGGCCTAAAACTCTATGAAAATATAAATCTCCTCTGCATTTTGGATGGAGCCTGGGTTTCCCATTGTGTCCTCACCTTGAAAGCCTTTTCCATATCTTATCCCTGCAGGCCACAGTCAAACTTCAGTACATCATAACCTGTGCACTTTGCCATTTTAATTTCTGTACCTGGCAAGGAACATGGGACCCCATAAAAACACTGCAGGTGGTGGGAGCCAGTACTCTACTGACTTCTGTAGTGGCTTGCCATATACCACTTCATTATAGCCCCTTCAAAACCAGCCTAAACAGAGAAAAAAAATGGTCCTGACTGTTGCTCCTGAGAGTCAGCCTGGCTCCAGGTTGAAAGGATTTCATGTAAGAAGCCTGCAGAGCTTTTATGGTCATTTGAAATAAGTTGAAAAAGAGAAAAAGTAGAATATAAAGTAATAACAGTGTGAAATAGTGTATCAAAGGACCCTGGATATTTCCTGTAACCCTGAATTGGAGTTAATGAGCCTCTCTCAGGCTGGCTTCCAGTGCACACCACCATGTATCAGCTGCCTAGTCCTGCCTCTCCCTGGCTTCATGTTACAGACTCTTGGAGATAGAGAGCTCACTGTTTTAGCCTCCAACAGCCATTGATCAGGACATATAGGAAACAGAGCACAGACACAGGGATGGATTTAAGAGGCAGGCTGCACTTTATTAATTCAATATTGTGGAAGGGCACTTTGCTCTGTCTCCCTTCTACTAGCCATATAAATGTGTCCAGGACAAAATTACAGGCTCCCACTATATAATCCATAATTCCTTCTCCCCCAAGAGGATGCCAAAAAAAGGGACCTCGTAGATTCATAGACTTTAAGGTCAAAAGGGACCATTACAATCATCTAGTCTGATCTCCTGCACAATGCAGGCCACAGAATCTCACCCACTAACTCCTGCAATAAACCCCTAGCCTATGTCTGAGCTACTGAAGTCCTCAAATCATGGTTTAAAGACTTTGAGGTGCAGAGAATCCTCAGTCTGCAAAGGCTTCAGTTCATCCTTTTTCTCAGAGGCCCAAGCTCCATCAGCAAAATCCCAGATCTCTCACTTCTGGGAATTGGCCCTTTCAGCCTTTGATCTGCACTGGATGTCAGTGGCAAAAAAATCCTGGCAAGGGCTTAAATTAGTAAATGGGGGGAGGGGGGCGCAAGGAGTCCATTAGCTCTCCTTTCCCTCTGGCTGCCTAATGGGAAGCAGATAGCACACAGCGTAGTATGTCCCCCTCCAATCAAATTTTCCATCCATTGAGTGGGGTGCAGGGCATTTTGAAATGCCTCGCAGACAGACAGGGAGATTCTTTACATTTAAATAAGTAACATACAGAAGACAGAACAAAATATCCTTTACATTTACATAGCTACAATTGCAACAAGGACTGGCAGCTCAGAGGGAAGGAACAAAAGCCTGGAAATTGAGGCAGGGATCCCAGTTCTGAGGAATATCTCAATGAAATTCCACACACATTCATTGTGTCATTAGACTTCCTTCACTTTCACACTTCAACCATGAAAAATTCTCCAACATCAAAGGTGTGTGAAATTGGTGAAAAACTTTCCTTGGATTTTCACACAATTTTTTGTTTTGGGCATTTCATTGTGGATGACTCTGTGCCCCTTAAATTTTGTTTCCCTGTTACACAAAATACAGTTATTTTTGCATTAGAGACATGAAATATTGACAATGCAAAATTTCATATTCAAAAGCCCCCTTTTGATCCATAGGCAACCCCTCTAACTTGAAAATTGGCTCATTTTCACTGGAGAGTGGTATACTTTTGTGCAATAAATCTGAGAAATCAAATGTTGCAATAATATGGATTCAATTTTTGCATTCGTTTTTTTTAAAAAGCCACCCAACCCTGTCTTCACTTTTAATTGCAAATATTTCTACCACCCAAATCCTTGCATTTCTGATAACAATGCAAGTAACCACCCCACTAAAACAGAACATTTCCCTTAGGCAGAACATTTTTCCCTGGAATTTGAATCAGAGAATGTGCCTTTAACATCATGCTAGTCATTTTAACCTGCTTGCAATGATCCATTGTGAACTTCTATGACTTGAACCACACATCACTGAGGTTTGGTTAGAGCAAAATTCTTCAAAATGACAGCAGCTTACTGAAGAAATCCCCTACTCCCCATTTCCCCCCTATTCCCTAATGATAATTTCTATTGGTGGCTTTTCCTCCCTTCTGCCTGATTTTCTTCCCACTGTTTCACTTCATAAACCTGCTCCTGCCCAGTTCCAATGGTCAAAAGTGACCCAGCAGGAAATGTCTAGCGCTTCTCCAATCCAAAAAACAGCAGGCCTGTAGATGCTGTTTAGGAAAGGGAAAATGAATCTGTGCCAAGGTTCCAGGATAGGCGGCTCATGGCCAGGCCATCTCAGACTTTCCATTCCATCTGCAAATGAGACATGACAGGTACAGGTTAGGAGTGAGCAGCAGTCTCCAAAATTAAAAGCTTTGTTCCAGATAGTTTTTCACCACAGATTCTTGTATGTGACTCAAGAAGTGGTTTTCATAATAAACGCAATCAAAGTACCTTATACATGAGCACGCGGAAACATTCTGAAATTGGTTCAAAGTTTAGATGGCAGCTAGTTTCTTACACGTGACATAATAATTAATTCAGCTCACATTTGCCCACCTAATGATTGGCAGATATTTATATGGCCCCACTGTACACCATTTCTGATCTACAGTCTCTACTGAAAAGTGAAATAACTTGCACTGATTCACTGTGATCACTGCAAGATAACGTTACCAGCACTTGCCCTCAACATCTTCAACAAATTGCCAAACTTCACTGCCTCAGTTTTCATACCTGCAAAGTGGGGATAATATTTATCCACTTCCCAGGGATGTGGAGAACATAAGTTACTGTACATGTAAGCACTTTGGAGAAATGCCTGGTATTATTACTATGATGAAAGGATCTGTGAGGGCAACCATTGGACATGAGAAGCTGGAAAGTGAGTCAGGAAAATGGGGAAGAAAGGAATCATGGCTTCCTGATAGCATGGTTTCCATTAGGGACAGGATGAAGAACACAAAACTGTAGCATCCTGTGCCATGGGATTTTTATCCGCATGATTCTGTTACACCAGGTTGTACTGGTATTCTGGCCTAGAGAATAGAGCACAGGACTCAAACTCAGGTCACCTATGTTCTATTCCCAATTCTGCCACTGACCTGCTAGGTGACCTTGAAAAAATCACTTTCCCGCACTGTGCCTCAGTTTCCCAATGTGTAAAATAGGGATAATGTCAATGATTCTGACCTCCCTTTGTAAAACGCTTTGAGATCTACTAAAGAAAGGGGTTACACAAGAGTTTAGCACTCCTGACTGACTCCGTTGCAACTGAGGGGACAATCAGGCCCCTATATTTTCACCTAATACCAGTTTTCTCCAAATTCCAAAAGAAATACACTGCTACTTGCCAATAACCCGATCCCATCACACACTAATGTAATATGCATCATTACAACTTCTGGTTACAGAATAAATTAAAACATCATTAGCAATACAGCTGAGAAAGCAATGGAAAATCCAACTGGTGAGGAAGCTTTTTTATTCTTGATGTCTATGAAGTTCTCCAAGTTTGGCAGGCTCGTGAGCCCAGTAAAGTTAATGGAGAAGGAAAATCCATCATGTACAATTGCTAGTTTGGGGCTCACAAAACCCAAATAAATCAAAAGAGGAAGTAGAGAAACATCTATGACTGGAGGTTTGTCTGTGAATGTTTTATTATTTAATTACAGTTCCTCTTGCTTCTAGTTTTGGTTTCTAGGACTTTAGTATGTTATATATAGAAGGAAGCATAATCACTTAAACCACATGAGCTATTTTGGAGGCATTCCATATTCCCCTTCTACTCTTGTGTTAGGGTTCTTTCCCCTTCATAATCCTTCTACACATTTCCCTTATGTTTTAGGGTGACCAGATGTCCCAATTTTATACAGACAGTCCCTATATTTGAGGCTTTTTCTTATATAGAAATCCACCCTCTGTTCCGATTTTTCACACTTGCTGTCTGGTCACCCTACTTACATTACCCATCTATGGGTTTTATATTGATGCACATCTCTGTATTATCTGTGAGCTTTCCAAGTAAACTTGCTAGATATCATTAATGATTGCTTCTTGGACCAGCTAGTCCTGGAACCCACAACAGGAGAGGCAATTCTTGATTTAGTCCTAAGTGTTGCACAGGATCTGATCCAAGAGGTGAATATATGTAACCCTTCTGCCCATCAGAGTTGGCAGCAACAAGGGCTGGGTTCAGTGTCTAGGGGTTCCGCTCCAATAACACAATACAAAACTGGTTCGAGCCCCCACCCAGTGACCTGGGACAACCACATACCACCCCTCTGGGCGCTCCTAAGAGGCAATACTTCCCCTCTCGCAGGCACGGAGTCTGAGTGTACCAAAAGCCTTTTAATAACAGAGAGAAATAATACAGCATTACATTGGGGAAACACCACAAACAGGATTCATAAAACAGACCATGAACCAGAAGCCCCCACCCCCCAAGCAAATGGGCTATGTCTTTTCCCTTTGGTTCTTGAGTCCCACAACCCCAAAAGTCTCCCAAAAGTTCAGCAACCCAAAAGTCTCTGGTCAGTGGAGCCCAGAGTTCCAAAGTTCACCTGCAGAGTTTTGCCCTGCCACCCCCCCGCCCAGCCTGGGAAGAAATGGGGGGGCGCATTAAGGGGCACCTTAGTGGTCCAAGGCCGACCGCCCTGCTTCTCCCTGGGATTCTGCTACCGCCTTCACCGCGAGTCGCTCCGCTCTGCGAGCCATCCCACAAGCCGCTCCACCAGCTGCTCCACTCCACTAGCCACTCAGCAATATATCTTCAGGACCCCCCACTACTTAACACAGCACTCAGTGATTTCAGCTCTTTAATGTGGGAGCCTCAGCACTGATGCACCATTAGCCCAAAGTGAATTCAGCTCAGCAGCCTATAACCAGATTTCTAATAGAATCAAAATTAGCTCTGATAATCCACACTGGAGAGAGGAGTAGGAAGTGCAATTGGCATTTAGGGCCCTCATAAGGAGCCCATACCACAAGGTACAAATGCCTGTCCCCAGCCTCTCTCAATTCACTGAGTTTTGGAATCCATGCCCCTTGCCTAGCAAGTGCTACATAGTTGAGGGCGAGTCATCCTCTGTCATAAGATGCTAGGTACAGTTCTACTGTTGTTCATTCGCATAATCAGGATAACAACACTTTATTCGTTCTGCCCCAATAACAAAGAGACTGGAGATCCCACAGCAGCCAAAGTGATCATTTGGGCAACAGTCCCATCATGCTAGGCAGGGTGTGTGTGCCCATGCAAATAAAATTAACCCCAAAGTCCTTTTCCACCACTCACCACCAGATGTCAGGGTAGAGCCCATTCTGACTCTGCTTACCTGTGAACCACTAGGTAATAGTGACCATAATGGAATTAAATTTAACATTCTTATAGGGGAGAAAATTCCAAAAAAATCCATCACAATATCATTTAACTTCAAAAAGAGGAACTACACAAGAATGAAGAAGCTAGTTAAATGTAAATTAAAAGGAAAAATCACAAGAGTGAAATGCCTGAAAGCTGCCTGAAAACTTTTTAGTGACTCAAACTCAATGTATACCCCAAATTAAAAAAACAAACAAACAGAAAGATGACCAAAATAAATAAATAAATAAGGTGGTCATGATGGCTAAACAACACAGTAAAAGAGGCAGTTAGAGACAAAAAAGACATCTTTTAAAAACTGGAAGTCAAATCCTACTGAGAAAAACAGAAAGGGGCATAAACTCTGATAAGTCAAGTGTAAATGTATAATTAGGCAGGCCAAAAAAGAATGTGAAGAGCAACTAGTCAAGGACCCAAAAACTAACAAACAAAAAAATTAAGCACATTAAAAGCAGGAAGCCTGCCAAACAATCAGTGGGGCCATTGAATGATCAGGGTGCTAAAGGTTCACTCAAGGAAGGCAAGGCCATTGCAGAGAAGCTAAATGAATTCTGTGCATCCATCTTCACTGCAGAGGATGTGACGCAGATTCTCACACCCGAGCCATTCTTTTAGGTGACAAATCTGAGGAAATGCCACAGACAGAGTGAGGTGTCAATAGAGGTGGCATTGGAACAAACTGATAAACAGTAATAAATCACCAGGCTCAGATGATATTCATCCAAGAGTTCTCAAGGAACATTCATGAAATTGCAGAACAACAAACTCTGATATTTAACTTATCATCTAAATCAGCCTTTGTACCAGATGACTGGCAGACAGCTAATATATAATGCTGATTTTTTAAAAATAGGTTCCAGAGATGATCCTGGCAATTGCAGGCTGGTCAGCCTAATTTCAGTACCAGGCAAGGTGATTGAAACTACAATAAAAAACAGAATGATCAGACAAATAGATGAACATGATGTTGGGGGAAAGAGTCAACACAGCTTTTGTAAAGGGAAATCATGTCTCACCAACTAATCAGAATTCTTTGTGTGTGGGGGAGGGTGTATCAACAAGCATGTGGACTAGTGTGATCCAGTGCATATAGCGTACCTGGACACTCAGAAAGCCTTTGACAAGGTCCCTCACCAAAGTCTTAAGTAAAACAAGCTTATCATGGGATAAGAGGGAAGGTCTGCTTATAGATCAATAACTCAAAGGTGCCAACTCTGTGGGTGCTCTGCGCCTGGAGCACCCATGGAGAAAAACTGGTGTGTGCAGAGCACCCACCGGCAGCTCCCTGCCCCGCCCCCTGCCCCAGCTCACCTCCACTCCGCCTCCTCCCTTTAGCGTGCAGCCGCTGCTCCATGAATCAGCTGTTTTTAATGGCAAGTCTGGGAGGAAGGGGAGAGAAGTGGAGTGGCGGCACGCTTGGGGGACGGAGGTGAGCTGGGGTGGGGAGCAGTTCCTCTGCACACACACACCCCAAGTTAGTTGCTGTGGCCCTCCCTGCACCCCCCGCCCCAGCTCATCTCCGCTCCGCCTAGCCTCCTCCCCTGAGCGTGCCACCACTCCACTTCTCCCCGCTCCCTCCCAGGCTTGCTGTGCGAAAGCCTGGGACGGAGAGCGTGGAGGGGAAAATACGGCACTCCCAGGAGAAGAGGTGGGGCCGGGGATTTGGGGAAGGGGTTGGAATGGGGTGGGGCCGGGGGGCATGAGCACCCACCGGCACCAGCTAAAGTCGGCACCTATGCAATAACTTGGTAAAAGGTAGGAATAAACAGTCAGTTTTCACAGTGGAGAGAAGTAAATAGTGGAATCCACCAAGGATCTGTACTGGGACCAGTGCTGTTCAACATATCCCTGAATGATCTAGAAAAAAGAGTGAACAGTGCGGTGGCAAAATTTGCAGATGATACAAAATTACTCAAGACAGCCATCAGCTTTGGACTTAACTAAGAGTTAGAAAAGAATCTTGCAAAGCCAGGTGACTGGGCAACAAAATGGCAGATGAAATTCAATGTTGATAAATGCAAAGTAATACACATTGGAAAATATAATCCAAATTATACATACACACTGATGGGGTCTAAATTAGCTGCTACCACTCTTGGAATCATTGTGTACAGTTCTCTGGAAGGAAAGGGATAGATCAGTTGTCCCCAATCTTTTTGCAGCCAATAGCACTTGTCACGTCCTCTCGCACGTCCTATGTCACGTCCTCTCGCACCCGGGGCATGTCCGCCTAAATGATCTGTTCCGCTTTCGGCAGCATTTCAGTGGCCCCACAATGTTCATACCGTGTCTTCCGAAATGCTGCTGACAGCAGAAGCAGGCACTTCGGCGGTTTTTCGGCAGACACACTCCCGTGTGCGCACACAAATGTCCCAATGGGCAACATGGCGCCCACAAGTACCACGATCGGGACCACTGGGATAGCTAATAAGACAGAAAATATGTCACTATACAAATACATGGTACACCCACATCTTGAACACTGTGTGCAGTGCCGGTCACCTCATCTCAAAAAAATATATTAGAATTGGAAAAAGTACAGAGGGCAACAAAAATGACTAGGGATATGGAACCGCTTTCATATGAGAGATTAACAAAACTGGGACTGTTCAACTTACAAAAGAGAGGACTAAAGGGGTGTAACCCCTTTGGGATTTAGAGAGCATGGCCCCTTTAAATCTTTTTTCTGAGGGGGGAAGTGCTGATTGGAAGTGTTTGGTGGGGGCGCCCCCCCCGGGGGGGCAGAGAGAGAGGAGAGAGCCACAGGTGTGTCTGGAGCTCCAGACAGAAGGGCTGTAGGGCTCGGCAACCTTTCAGAAGTGGTGTGCCGAGTCTTCATTTATTCACTCTAATTTAAGGTTTCGTGTGCCAGTAATACATTTTAACATTTTTAGAAGATCTCTTTCTAGAAGTCTATAATATAGAACTAAACTATTATTGGATGTAAAGTAAATAAGGTTTTTAAAATGTTTAAGAAGCTTCATTTAAAATTAAATTAAAATGCAAAGCCCCCCCAAAGTGGCCAGGATCCGGGCAGTGTGCCACTGAAAATCAGCTCGCGTACCGCCTTTGGCACTCATGCCATAGGTTGCCTACCCCTGGGCTACAGCAGGCAGGCCCTCACAGAGTGAAGCAGCCAAGAACCTGCCTGAAGCCTAGGATGGATGGACCAGAGCCGGGCTCAGTATCACTGCTGCCCAGAGCTACATGGGGCTGTGACTACTGCTGCTTGTGTCTTTGCATTGGGAATAAGCGAGGAGGTGGCTAGCTAGTTAAGCGGGGAGGGTGTTGTGCTGTGTGACTTTGCAGGGAGCAGCATAATGCGGCAGTGGAGGGGTTTGCTGGGGAAAGTTCACTGGCGCTGAAGACGACCAGGAGCACCCAAGATTCACCACTGGACTGGAACTTTGCTGAGAACTCATGAGCTCTGTGTGCAGACACTTTGCTCAGTGTCTGCCCTTTCACACTGTGCTACCACTGGGCCTGTGGGGCCTTGAGTTGAATGCAACTCTCAGCCTTCTGTAAATCAATATTTCCATTTTCTAAATTCATTGTACTTGTCCAGGGTAGGTGTGTGGTCACTGGGGGTTTGGAACAGGTGCCCCTGGGGCGGTAGGGACTTTCCCTGCTGCATTCCAGCACACGCCTTCTCTTGTCCAGAGCTGCCTATAGAGCAGACTCCATCTTGGCCATGAGGGCACTAAAGTTACAGGGGGATATGCGAGAGGTCTATAAAATGATGACTGGTGTGGAAAAAGTGACTAAGGAACTGTTATCCATCCCTCCCTGTAACACAAGAACCAGGGGTCACCCAATGAAATTAATAGGTAGCAGGTTTAAAAACAAAAGGAAGTACTACGTCTGTGACAGAGTGCGCTCACTTCTCACGAATGCCTCCTGTCAGCTGGGTAAAAACTTGCACTCTTTCCTTTCTCTGTTCCCTGTGCCCCCTGTTGGCCTTTTCAGGCAGGTCTTCAGTGCTCAGCCCTCCAGCCAGGTCTCACACACTTAATATATGAATGAACTAACAAACCCCTCCTGTGGTAACAAAAGTCCAACAAGGCCTATCACTGTGCCCTGGTTGGTATCTGCAGCTCTTTCAGGGCTAGCTTTAAGACTGTCCCTGCTCTGGTATGGAGCAGTGCACCCAGGGCTTTCTCCTTTGAAACTTTTTGCCTCTCTCAGTTCTTATTGCCCCAGATCTCTAGCCAGGTTGCTCCTTCAAGTTCAGTCCCCTTCCTGGGGGTAACAAAGATCAACAAATGGTTGGCCCTCTGCAGAGTGTCCAGCCCCATCCTAAAGCCCTTTAAATTCCAGCCCTGTACTTATTCTTGTACACAAAACTTGTCCCCTTCTCAGGCTTTGGACGCTCTGCCACTGGCCTGTGTGGGGACCCAGATCCACGCACTATTTGGGGTTCCAATCACAGGACCCAACAAATTGCAGCCCTGTGCTGCTTCCTTAACTCTGCTGCTATTCCCAAGGCCACTTTCCACATAGCCCCTTCTGCTTCACCCTTACACCTCAGGGTTCTTTGCCTGTTCCCTGCTTGAGCAGGGTCTCTCCCAGGCCTCTTTACCAGTGAGTTTTGCGGCCTTCCAGTTCTCCTTCCCCCTTCTGGTCCCAGCCAGCAATGGATCAGCTCGGGCCCTGCACGTCTCCTTTTAACTGAGCCTCTCTCACTCGGATTGGCCCTTCTAGGCAGGCTTGGAGGACCCATCTTCATTGCTCCTTTTTTGGGAAAGGGTGTTGCAGGACAAGGCCTTCAGCAGGGGACCTCAAAAGGCCTAGTAAATCTCATCACAATTTCTCACAATACAAAGTCAATCTGTGGATCACTGTTGCTAGAGGATGTTGTGAAGGCCAAAAGTATAACTGGGTTAAAAAAATGTTTATGGAGCTATTGACCAAGATGATCAAGGATGTAATCCCATGCACTGGGGGTTCCTAAATATGACTGCCAGAAGCTGGGGATGGATCACTCGATAATTGTCCTGTTTTGTTGATTTCCTGAGAAGCATCTGGCACCAGCCACCATTGGAAGAGAGGAAACTGAGGTAGATGGACCATTGGTCTATCCCAGTATGGCCATTCTTATTATGTTCTTATGTTTTTTGTAAAATCAATAGCAATAATGAAATCCCTAGTGCTACTAGTCCAGTCTTGAGATAATCCAGCCCTCATCAATGTCACCACTCCACTTTTACACACTCGGCAGAAGATAATTGGATCTGGATCCAAACTTAAAGGGGTTGCGGGTTTAAGTCTAAGTTCTTGGTTCAACATATTATAGATAAGGACAGCCATACATTTCACATATAGATCCATAGTTAGAGATGGACTTGTGATCTGGAGACAAAGTTCAGGGATGCTCAGCGCCATATGGTTGATTGTGAGCCTTCAGGAAAATCTTCACTGATGTGTTCCAAAGCACAACGCCCCTCCAGCAGGCTTAGCTTTACAGTACTGCACTAATGTCAGTGATGGTCTAGTTCAAGACTAACCTTTCACCTCTGTGCATTAGGATGAAACCTCGCTGTGGCTGAAAGTGATGGATAGTTTCATTCCTGGTCCACTGAGACACCTACCCACATCCCATATTCATCATTTTACCACCACTTTGACTTGATTAGCATCTCCACTCAAGAGCAGACAGCTTGGAATAGCAGTGTGTGTTACAGGCAGATAAAGGATGCCCAGCACTGGAATATCAATGGTTTTGGAGATGGATTAATGTGCATTGGCAAGACCATGGAGGACAGAAGCACCTAGCAAGCCCACCTGGGACTGGCTCCTCAATGTGCTGTGATGAATATACGCACATAGTAGGAGCTTACAATCTAAATAGATAAGACAGACAAAGGGTTGAATGGGAAAAGAAGCAAAGAGAAGAAAAGTCACTCACCAAAGGTCATGCTGCGTGTCACAGCGAGAACTCATTGGACCACCTTGCCTCACCTGCGGCAGCTGGAGGTCTAGACTGATGTCACTGCTTGAGTTGCATAAGGATGCCTGTGTCTAATAGGAGCCATACCATGCCATCATTTTTTAAACACAACTCCCTGAAGTCGTCCATTTGATTCTAGTTAGAGCAGTACGTTTCCTTTGCAATTTTCTCATAAGAAGCACAAAACGATTCTTAAGAGCAAATTTCTTGGGACTCTCCAAGTCTCCTATGGGGATGTGTTTCTTTCTGTTGAAATAGGACAAGGAAAATTCACGAGACAGGTCACCCCTTCCCCTGAAATCTGCTATCCACCAATACAAGAGTCAAACTCATAACAACGACCATTTCTCACCTTTTACAAGGGACTGGCAGATCCCAGGCTATGCCATCAACTTTTTAAAAAATAAAAGCAAGTCTGTCCATCATAATGAATTTAAAGGCGTAAAAAGGTTCTGAAAAAGTCTGTCCCTTACCACATCCACCATTGCTGTATCCTTGCTCTGCTACTACTGGTTCTTATCCGCCATCACACCTTTAAGTACAAAAGGCGTGTCTAATATTAGCCAGGAAATGTCTTGGTAAAGACCTGGACTTTTTCAGCTAATCGGCATTAATAACTTTGTATGTCTAAAGACAGTCCATAGGAAATGCGGGCTGACTCATCTACCCAGTAATTAGACCAACTCCTTGAGAAAGTGCAGGTGGCTATACCACAAGGCACATTAGCCAAGGTGTAGAATACGCATCTGACCAGAGGGCAGATAATAGCAGCAATAATTTCCTCTGGTGATATAATATAAAAGAGCAGTGTTTCTGACAGACATGGCATCTGGCTGGGACTGGAAACTCAAGGAGCCTTGTGGGACTCACTTAAAGGAGCTCTGTAATACACGGAAACCATTGATTTATTTTACACCCTCACAAATTACTGAAAATAACCACAATCAAAATTCCACAAGAAACAGCAGGTATTTGGTATTTATAGTATACACTGTCCCAAGATCTGTATCTTGTGTTCCTTTTCTGCAAAGGCTAGCTGTATATCGTTTTTATGTATCTGAAGGATTGTTGTAATGCAATGTGAACCTATGAACGGGATAAAGTTACATATTCTCCATTGATTTTCCATTGTATCCATTATCTTTAATGCTGGAATATAGGTTAGTGCTAGTGGCCGGAAGCTTCTTCACCTCCGCACTGAATGGTACTTTAGGAAATCCATACCCTGGTGGAATATAAAATCAGCTGTTAGTTGTCAGTAGGAGACAGATTTTCCCAAAGTGCCAACTTAATGGGGGAAGTGGGTGGTGCACCCATGCACAGAGCATATTTTTGTGTAGGACAGCGAGACAGAGAAGCCAAAGGAGTAAGAGAAGGGAAAGTAGTAAGAGGACAGAGAAGAGATGAGATAGGAAGTAAAGGAAAAGAGATGAGATGGAGCTGGAAGGAGGTGAAGGTGTAAAGAATGAGTGGAGGAAGAGGAATGGTATAAGGAAAGCAATGAGGAGGAGTGGACAGTGGAGAAGAGTGCAGGGAGGACACACAAAGAAGGAAAAGCCCAGACATGGAGCCTGCCCATGAGGCTCAAACCCATAAGGAACCAAGTTTAACGTTCTTCCTCCTATGTTAGTTTCTAAAGCAGTTGACCAACCAGCCCAGATGGGCCCAAATATACAAGAACTAGATTTTAACAATAATTCTCTACTTAGCTTTTCAAATCACGTTAAAGCCATTCCCCAAAAGTTTCAAGTATTAAAAGAGAACAAATGTTTAAGTTCACTAGGTTTTAGCACTACACAAGATCCAATGTTGCCCACAACTATTTCTGTGCATTTCAGATACTGGCCCTAAAATATGGAAAGGAGTCCTTTATACTGCCTTCAAACTCCCAAACTATTACAAGAAATTACTTGCAAATTTCCCCCATATTAAATCTGTGTCCTAGGAGTAAGTGGTGAAATTTTGATTAGGACAAATATTTCTTTTTATCCCTAAGAAAGAGACTGAGCATTTACTCATGCAAATGGTTCTATTGAAGCCAGTGGAATTAAGTAGCGACTCACCCATGTGAATAAGAGGTTCAGAGCCTGGTTTAAAAAGAAAAAAATCTCCACTTTCACTGCAAAAACTGACTGTAATCTTAATTATGGAGTCACCAATGTCTGTCTTCACAATGTATTTTTAAGTACAAAATTCTTCTGAAGGACAGGTCATCTTCTTCTGACCTTTACTGCTTTCAATACTGCTGTTGACATCTGCAGCTAATTCACGATCTATGAGTCTGAGCTGTGACCAATGCAAAAAATATTTACAAAACTCTGACCAGCTTTATTAACACACTGTGCTGACCTCACTCAGCACTTGTGCATATGTGCAGTTATTTTGAAATAGCAATTCCAGAATAATTCTTTCTGAATAATTCTTTCTGAATAATTCCTTGTGTGAACACCCTTCTCTGTTCCTTATCGTGGAATTTGCCTTATTCTAGATTAGTTTAATCCATTTAAAGTAAACTGAAACAGTGCAGTCATATTCCAGAATAAGTGTGTCCACACATGGAATTATTCAGGAATTGCTATTGAACTTTAAATTCACATCCTACTTTAATCTTCAAGCATAGGTAAACCCCAGAGACTCTACTATCACTGAACATGCATATAGAAAAAAGATAAAACATGGATTTTTCTTCAGTTTATTAGTGAAGAATAGAAACTTCAGCAGGTACTGAGTGATACTTGAGGCTATTAAATTTTGCAACTAGCGCAAGAAAATCTACCATCCTAATCCCATAGTGTTACAATTATTTTGTTATTTTAGCATATGCTGAAAACATAAATGCTCCATCCCAAGCTGCTCTCTCTCTCTCTCCCTGTGCACTTCACAGCGGGAATCCTTTTCTCATTTAAACAGCCAATTAAAACCTACTCTGGCACTTAGCACAAGACATCAAGTTGCAGTACTTAGCTGCCTTCCACAGTGTGAATTTAATTTGACAAAAGGGCGACTAATAAAGATCTTGGAAGGCTGGTTAAAGTTAATTAAAACTTTGCCTTACTCTTGGTTTAAAGGTACACTTCCCACTGGTGTGAGAACTTGCTGCTATTTTTTTTTAAAGCTACTTTATATCCTCCAACCAGAAAATTGTGTGTCACATCATGGCAGGCTGCATTTGAAGTCTCATGGTCAATGTCATCTCAGGCTTTGACTCTTTACCCAGGAGTGGCTGGAAAGAGAAGCTTTTTGCCTCAAGCAAATAAAGAAGAGTACAAGGGAACTGGTTTCATGCAGCCAGACTTTCCTCCTCTTGAGGGAGTAAAATTCTGAAAGGAGGACTTAGC
Organism: Dermatemys mawii; assembly: GCA_007922305.1. NCBI lineage: Eukaryota > Metazoa > Chordata > Testudines > Dermatemydidae > Dermatemys > Dermatemys mawii. The sequence continues at coordinate 84,167,492 of ML677332.1, forward strand.
TTCTGTCATACTGAACTACATTTGTCCTATTTCCTGAAAGCAATCTGTAATGCCAGATGGGTTTTTATAAGCAGAAGAGGAGGTTCCTCCAAGTTCATTGGCTTAATGAAGCCTGTATGGCTGACTGATGTCGTAAGTATTTAATCGTACTGATGAACGTAATTTTAAGCACTTCAACCACACACAGTTCTGTTCCCTGCACAGTCATGCCACAGTCAAATATTCACCTCTCTGCCACTACATCTGCAAGCATCTTTTTTTAAAATGCATTTTAAAAGAAAGTGCACATAATAACGTGTTACCATGTAGCAAATAATGGTCACCCTTGGAAATACCCCTCAAGTCTTCTACATGAGCACCACAAATGATTTTTTTTTCGGTAAAATCCACTTTTCTGTTTCTACAATTGTTTTAGAGCTCATTCAAGGGTTAAATATTTTCTATTTCATGCATAAATTGGTTAAAATATATATGACCACAAATGAATGCACATTAGAAAGTACATTCTTTAAGCTTTCTTCAGTTGTGTTCAGACAAAAGTATACAGACATACCTTAAAACCATTGCTTCTTTCTAGGTGCGATTAAGATATCATAGCTATGAAATAGTCGTCCCGCTGTCCTGAAATGTTTTCTCCCACTGCTAGGAAGAGGCTAGCCCTGTGTGATTTCTAGTGCATGAACCTGCTCCACAGCCTACTGAAATCTATCAATGGGAAGTGCTCCATAGACTTCACTGGGACTTGGAGTAAGGTTGGTGAGTTTCAACAACAGGCCACTGACCTAGGGCTGCACTGTAAAAATGGGGGAGGGCAGCATTGGGGGGCCCCACCTCAAAGGGGACTGTACCCTCATCATCATCACTCTGCTTGCCCACAGGGAGGCCAGGGTCAGGGCAAGGCCGGTGGATTATAGAGCCACCACCACCCATTATTCACTGTGGGCAGGGAAGCATGCTGGCTGTGGGAGCTACAGCAGAGCCAAATGTGGTGGTGGTGGCTAAATGGCGGTCTGCTTTTCTAATGTAAGGGGAAGATTGCTAGTCCTCAATCACAGTGCACAGCCTGGCCCTTCGGGTTATATGCCAAGTCCAGGAATTGACTCTGCTTTTCAGAAGGAGAGAGAAAGTATGTGTCTGTGTGTGTGTATCTAGATCCCCTAGATATTTCCCTGCCTAGGAAAGAATCCAGAATTTAGAGGCCTGAGCTGAAAGTGGAAAGTGGGTATAATATCTGCCTGCTGGGAGTGTTCTGAGGCCTACTTCATTAAGGGTATGTCTATACTACCCACTAGATCGGTGGGTAGTGATCGATCTACTGGAGGTCGATTTATCATGTCTAGTCTAGACATGATAAATCGATCCCTGAGAGCTCTCCCATCGACTCTGATACTCCACTGTCATGAGAGGCACAGGTGGAATCAACAGGGGAGTGGCAGCAGTTGACTCACTGCTGGGAAGACACCGTGGTAAGTGGATCTAAATACGTCAACTTCAGCTATGCTGTTTTCATAGCTGAAGTTGCGTATCTTAGATCAATCCCACTCACCCCTCCCAGTGTAGACCAATGTAGATTTGTAAAACGATTGGAGATCCTGGAACGAAAAGGTGCTGCATATATACCTATATATGCCAGGCATTCGGATACCATGGCAATGAGCATGTAATAGCTGCTTACTTAGGTAGGGTGGGGTGACCAGACAGCAAATGTGAAAAATCGGGACAGGAATGGGGGGTAGTAGGAGTCTATATAAGAAAAAGACCCAAAAATCGGGACTGTCCCCATAAAATCAGGACATCTGGTCACCCTAATAGGGCCCAATATATTGGCAGTAATTTCTGCTGGAACAAGGAACAAATGCTAATTCCTGGGAATAGATTCACAGGCAGACTTGCATTGTAGTTTGAACGACACTGTTTGGCAGTTCCAGTCATTCGCATGTCAGGCTGTGAAAGGACACAGAAATGAAGTCAATGGGCCGAATTCGTAGAACTACATCTCTGGGCATGAACTCTGTTAGAGATAGGGCCTTGCAAGTTGCTAGTGATGAGTCATTCAGCTGGAGCTGTGGGGGGGCTCACTGTAGTATGATGGGCTGGGAGGTTTTATTTATGAGACACATTGAAAAATGTGAATTTTAAAGTTTTTTTTTTTTACTCTTGGTTACATTTCAGTCCTTGTCCAGCTGGACAGTCATTATTGTGTACCATAGGCATGTGCACGGAGCATGCCCTAATGTAGGGTGGGCAGCAGCCCCTGAGCTCCGGCTGGGGAGGCTGTTCCTTCCCCTTTCCCCTGCAGCCTCAGTGTGCTGCATGAGCAGCACTCTGGTGGGCGGGGCTGCGTGATAGCATGTCTGGCTCCAGGCCAGACCCTCTGCATGCTCTGGGGGAATCATCGTGGTAGCGACACGCTGTTCTGAGCGGAGGCATGGTAAGGGGGGCTGAGGCTGGGGCCAGGCTGGGCTGGGTGGTTGGATAAGGGCCAGAGGGTCTCAGGGGGCAGTCAAGGGATGGGGAACAGGGGCATTGGATAGGGCGTGGGAGTCCCAGGGGGCTTGTCAGGGGGCGGGGGTGTGGCTAGGGGTCAGGGCAGTCAGGGGATTGGATAGGGGATGGGGTCAGATAGGGGATGGGGTCCTGGGGGATGATTAGGGGATGGGGAGGGTCTCTCGAGAGGGTAGTCAGGGGACAAGAACCAGGGGGCTTAGATAGGGGGTGGGGTTCGGGGGGGGGGGCAACCCGGGGACAAGACGCAGGGGGGGTGTTGGATGGCTCTGAGGGGGTGGGAAGTGGGTGGGAGTTGGATGGAGCCAGGCTGTTTGGTGAGGCACAGCCTTCCCTACCCCTCCCTTCGCACAATTTTGAACCCCAGTGTGGCCCTTGGGCCAAAAAATTTGCTCACCCCTGGATTAGCTCATTATCTGCTTAAAGATAAAAATTGACTGTGTCTTTGTATACACCTTGTTAGCATTACAGCAAAAAATTGATATTTTGTGTCTCATTTTTTAAGTTTGTATTTTTTAAGTAAAGTTTAGTTAATTTTTTAAAAAAATCAGTTTAGTTAAGTTTTAGTTTCTTTAGTTTGATAAATAAAAAAATCTTTTCTAATTGAGTCTTCAATAAATGTTCACCTTTAAAAAATATAAAAAATAAAATTCCCTGGGTGCACACCCTAGTGAAATGTGCTGTACATGCCTGTGTTGTGTATGTTCAAGAAGCCAGAGTCCCTCAATTTAGGAGAGTGGTGCATTGAGGACGGTATTGGAATTGCAAGCTGTCACTTTAAGGAGGGGAGAGGTGTTTCCGGGTCATGCTTGCAGGCTAGGAGGCTCTGCAGTGAAACCTGTGATGTAGCAGCAGTCAGGCTGCAACAAGCCAGCCTATAGTAAAGTGGGGTCAGTTGTCTCTCTCTGTTTTAGGAAGCAGCCTGCATTGTGTCTCTGTTTTTGGTTATGGTGTATTATTGTTCTGGATTCTAAGACTAAGTAGTGTTAGGTTGTCACCTTCCAGCAAGAGTATTTAATGTTTTTATTTAACTTCTCTCTGTTGGCTGTGAACATAATGTGAAGAACTAGGTCCTACTTTATCAATGCTTCAATCATACTAAAGAAGGGTTTATTTCCTTAACTATTTCCCCTCTGCTAAACTACGTCATCGAGCATTAGGGTCTACAATAACCAAGTCACTGAACCCTGGGAAGTCTAGTCTTTAGAACAATGGGTCCCCTCAGGAAATCTTTACTGATGCGAATAGTTTTATTCATATGAATAAGTCTATTTGTTTCAGATTTGCAGAATTAGACCCTTTAATTGATAGAATGTTACCACCTTGTTGCATCTGAATGGAGGGTGCTTGACTAAGATGTTGTCATGACTTTTCAGGCAAGAGCATTAAATAGGACAGCATTAGAGTAATGGAGAGATCTCAGTTTTCTTGTTTATGAGTTCAGGCTGTGGAGCTAACGGACACCAAAAGAGAGAGCTTAACACCTATAAATCTTACAGCATAAACTAACTTGATTCATGGCTCAAATGTAACATCCAAGTTCTTGACAGTCAGGAGAGCAAATTTTTAAAATATGGTTAGTTGCTATCACTGGAAACTTTAACTCACTGGCTTCGCACTCAGAAGGTTTAAGCTGCAAGTGGCAGGAGAAGATTTATGTGTTCTTGTGAACAAAATAAGTGAGGGTAGGAAAACTTGACCCAACAGTTTTGAGACATGCCTGCCATAAATAACCCATTGATCTGGATGACTAACAAAGCCATTAGCGGGCGTGGAGCGCCTGCTGCTTTTCAAGCACCACATAAAATGCTGGAGGTGCCAGCAAAATGGATGTGGCTGGCAATTGACTAGCACAATCATCTCCCCGAAGAAATGCTCAGGAGGGATAAAGGAAAACGCAGTCTCTCTCATCTCAGTCATCTCATACTGCAGCCAGAGTTGAGGATTATGTGGAACCGTTCTGTCATGGACGAAACCAAAATAAAACGACTACCTTGCTCCCGGGCAGTAAATCAATTGGAGGAGTGAAAGTATTTCAAATTAAATAGATGCCCCTGTCTTGACACTCGCAGACAATAGGCCTTGTGTGCTGTAAATCACCAGAGCTATGCAACCGATAGCAGTAGTCTTAATCCAGTGGGGCTCTCACTCTTTTTTGTTTTGTGTTCTGGTTTCTGAAGAAGAATGGCAATAGTTGTTATCGGGGGCGGGGGTGAGGTGGGAAGGGGCTGATATCTCTGATCACTGGCTGTCAGGTAAAGGGAAGGAAGCTGAAGGTTACATTTCATTATCAGATTATGGGCCATTCCCCCCTGCCCCAGTCTCAAAAAAAGATTGTAATGAACGTAATTTGAGCCATTTCATTGTCACTGATGCCTCCCTGAAGCAGTCTCCAAACTCACATACATTTATCTTGGGTTAAACTTGGCTACCCTACTTACTCTTTTTTGGTGGACTTTCCCATCTTTACGGAGAAGGACACAGCTGCAGGAGTGAGGAATCCATTGAAACTGCCTACTGAGCCAGGGGAGTAGGTTTATTCATTTCTGGAGAAAGATAGTCACTGTCTTAAGAAGAAAAACTCCAATGGCAGTAGACAGCAGGCCAGACACCCCATTGCCCTTCACCTTGTGTATTAATTCTTATCAGGTTTCTAAAACAGAGCCTGGTGAGCACCATTAGAAGGCTCACAAGCTTCTTAGAGGGATACCACCCTATTCCTATACAGAACAAGAATATACATTATGTCTGTCACTATGTCCAAGTTTCATTGTGTTAATCCATAGGATGTCCTGCTGTTTCAGCAACTTCCTTTGGGCAGGCTAAAATATCCCGGTTTCTCCTTTTATCAATCTAAATCTTTTCTGAATAACCACAAAATATGTTTCTGAGAATATATCACTTTGACTAGCATTTGCTCCGTTTACAGGAATACAGAGCCCAGTGGAGTGAATGTTCAGGGTGCTGAGCAATGTTTGGAGTGAAGACACTATCAAAACTAGGAGTGAATATTGCTGACACTTGACTGTTTCTTGATAAATTAATTCAGAATGCTAAAGGCCTGTGTAATAGGTGGGACATGTATGCACATCCAAGTGTTTCAGCCCATGGATTCTTTATAATTGGGAGTTGTTCACTTGGTGCAAGCATATGACCTACAGGAAAACAGATAAATTACTTCCTGCCACTGAGGCAGCCACAGAGAAAAGAGACACAGGGTCAGTGATACCCCAGTATAGGTCGTTCCACAGTAGCTAGGAATAAAAGAGAAGAGTGTGTCCTGGGAAAGTCTTCGCGGTTAATATCTGGTACTTTGAATTTGTTGGCTCTTCTTTTGGAACCTCATTTGAAAACAAAGCCAGCCGTGAGAAAAGGCTCCTGGACTAGCAATTCTTGGGAGATTTATTCGATATTCCTTGTCCAGTGAATTTGTCCACTGAATTACAGCTCAATTCTTATTTACACTAAGATTCCTTTAGACCAGTCTGGCAGCATCAAGAAACCTTGATCTAAATGAAAATCAGACCCTGTGGTACTGTAAAAAATTCTTCCCCCTGAAAAAATAGGTACAAGTCACTGCTGAGCCAGAACCAGCAACATCAGCACTTTTTTTTTTAATTTAAGAAATGCACCTTTTTCTTTTATATAAGCATTTTGTTCCCCCCCCCAGCTTTTTACTTAGAAAAAGGTCATTTTAATACTCAGAGAGATTCCATACATTTTTATAAATACCCACTGGTATATAGAGAGAGAGACAGCATGTTGAAATGCATTTAAAATAAATACCAAGGTTATCACGTATTACATAGTCAACATTAAAATAACCATCTATATTTAACCCCACACAGAAAGCCAGATCCAACCTTCAGAATAAATTATTTATTTTAAAGGTCAGTTGGAACGGGTTTGTGTGGGCGAAAAAGCCTCCAATGTCCACAGTCCCAAAGCATGAACAGAGCTCATGTATAGGTTTAAAATTTATAACTAAATGTATTTTAAATTAAACATCTTAAACTATTTTACATACCTGTCAAGATTTGAATTCAGATTTCTGGGTTGCTCCTAGAGCAGCTGATGGAAACTCCATCACTCAGTGCATTGAGCTAGCTGCTTGATAGTAGATAGGCATTTCAGCTCACTTTTAATTGTCACATACATAACAAGCAGAAGATGGAAAGGTCAAAGAGTTAGTGTTCAGGTTTGGATTACGTTTAGGATGGGAATCAGAGTTGAGGTTTGAGGCCAAACCAAGGCTAAGATTTAGATTGAAATTCAATCCTGAAATCACTGGAGTTTCTCCTCAGACATTGGATCCAAATAGTGAAAATCTTGCAAGATTAGTAGTTCTGTGATTGCTACCTCCTGTATCATGGCACTCTTGCAACATCTGCAGTGCTTACAAGATTTCTGATTTTTAGCCCCACCTGAATCAGTTCTGGAAAAATTAGCGCCTGGTAGTTTTGAGCATGACCAGGAACAAAAAACAAAGGAGCAGCTTTGGAACTGGGGTTTTGAATACGGAGTCCTGCCCCTAGCCCTTTAATCTGCTTGGGCTTTCAGACGTGAGATTCCAGTTCAACCTACCTCTTAAGAATAATGAACAAGCAGAACAAAGAAGTCACAGATTTTAAGGCCAGAAGAGTCCATTATGAATATCATCTAACCCGCATAAAACAGGCTATAGCTAGAAAGCCACAACCAGGGCAGACCAACACAATGAGAGGTGTCAACAAGAAAACAATGGGATTTGTTCTCTGTTAGTTGATTTGGGAAGTTATTTTATACAACTCACTAAACCAACACTGGTACACACACACATGAATAATCACTTCCATATCCCTCATCGAATCTGGGCTCCCGTTATTCCAATTTAGAATTGTATTTAGCACAAGTCACAATGTAAACCTCTCTCCCCACGAAACATCTATAGTGTGCCTTCACCTTTCACTTTTACCTCAGGGTAGCCCAGCTAGGAGGGTTTTCTGTGCATTGCAGGATACCCTTCATGCCTCTGCTCAACATGTGGAGTTGCACCATGTGTCAGAAGGATGCTTGTGAAATCACTGGAAGCAATGACACAGCTCTAACTTCACCGTGGGATTTCAGGATGTCCTTCAGCCCTGGGGAGGAATGGATGGAAACTCTAAAACAGTGCAGCAAAGAAAACTGCTAGGTGTAACTTTACAGGATGTGAAGCATAATCAGAAGGCATCAGGAAACTACTTTTAATTAGCCCTGCTTTGTGTTATTCCTGTTGATGAAAAATTTAAAAAAATCATTCTGTCAACAGCTCTATCTATAGCATAATCCTTACATGAACTAACCTGTCAAACTCGACTCCTCCAGCAAAACATGTTATAATCCTGATTCTCAGCTGTGTGAATCAATCATCCATTTCCAGAACACATTGGTCAACCTCCCTGGAACCTAATATATTCTTATTACGCCAGGAAAGCCAGCAGCGGAGCACCAGGTTCTGAAGCATTTGTCTATTAATTGTGCAGTTTCATAGGAACTGTTCCCTGTTCCCAAGGTTACATTCAACGTGCCTGACCTGGAATAAAGCAATCAACCTTCCTAATAGGGAGAGTATATGCAGCATGTGTTGATATTTATGGAATTAGGTAAGCAAGAGGAATCTCCAGCACGAAGCTGGATTTTGAAGTGGACAGTCTGAGAAGCTGTGGTTGGACGAATGCAGAAAAGCAATATTATATCTTTTAAAGAAAAGGAAAACAGTCTGATATAAATTAACAGACTTATGCACCGGGGTACTGGAGGAAACACACACATGCATGGTCATACAAGACTGCACCCTCGCGAGCAGAAATTGCCTTTAAGAATATCAGATAGTACTTATCTGTCAATATCCTATCATCAGCATGTTTGGTATAGGAAGACTGCTGCAAGAGTTAAATACCTACCCTTCAAAACGCCAGCTGTGGTGGCTAGCATCTACATTGTGTACATCTATAGCCCCCATTTCTGAGCACCTCACAATCTTTAATATACTAACCCTCACAAGACACCTGTGAGAGAGGGAAGAGCTATTATCCCTATTTTGCAGATAAGGAACAAAGTGCAAGGAGATTAAGTGATCTGTGCAGTGTTACACAGGTACATGCACCTGCATTTGGGCTCCCTACCTGGGCAGTCATTCATGGAAATCTCGGGGTAGACATGCAGTTTATGCCTTTTGTTTGTGCAGAGTTCTGACTGTTCAAATGGTATCTCTGCCAATATTGCAGGCACAGTTAAGGAAACTCACTCAATTTAAATCCAACAAATCTAGGTTTTCCCTGAGTTCTTAGGTTAGCAAATTGGCATCATACAAAAGTAGAAAACAAAATGGATAAGGAAGACAGTAGCTAATCAACTGAACATGAGCACCCACTGCGTGAAAGTAGCTAAAAGGGCTCATGCAATCCTTGGCGGCCTGAATACAGGAATATCCACACTTCAAAAGGGATTGCTCAAACACTGAAAAGGGTTTAGAAACAAGTTACAAGAATGATTTGAGGTCTGGAAAACATGCAGTTTTAAGAAGCTCATTCTATGTAGTTTATCCTAGAACAGGTTAAGAGCTGACTTGATTGCAGTCTACAATATCTATGTGGGGAGCAGATTTCTGATTACCAAAAGCATTTTATCTAGCAGAAAAAGGCATAATGAGATCCAGTGATTGGAAGCTGAAACTAGACAAATTCAGACAAAAAATAGGGGGAAACTAAATTTTTGTAAGCTATGAGGTAATTAACCACTGAAACAGCTTGCTTAGGGCTGTGGTCAAGACTACATCACTTGAAGTCTTCAAATCCAGACTGCATGTCTTTGAGAAAGTAATGCTGTTGCTAAAACAGAAGCTCTGGGCTTCATGCAGGAATCGCTGCTTGAAGTTCTATGGCCTGTGTTATGCAGGAGGTCAGACTAGATGATGACAGAGCTTTTTGGTTTACAATCTGAAGACGGGCTGAAGTACATTCAAGGAAACAAATGTGTATTCAATTACAGGCTTGTTAAAAATGAAAGATTTCAGCTAAAGCCAGTCAAGAACAATAGGTGCAAACAGAGCTAATTCTCACAGAAAGAGAACAATTATAATGGGCACCATTCTTTGTTTTTGAGAATGGTGCCACCTGGCATAAAGAAAATAAGGTGGATAAATAAGGAATTCTATGCATAATAGTTGTCCCAAGGCCAAGTAATCTTAGATCATTGCTTTGTTTCATGGCTCAAGCTAATAAGCATCTAAAAGTTGTTTAGGACTATTGTAATATAAAGCCCCATAAATTGTGTGTTCATGACAGTTCAAAATAACTCAGAACAAGACTTTTACATCAGCAGTAAGATGGCCATAGTCACATCTAAGAGACATTAATTTGACACTTATAGGAAAATACCATTGCTCTGTGCTTTGGAGGATTCCCTCCAAGTAAAAATGAACACTAGTAACAGTACTTTTAGCTATCTTCTTGTATTCTAGCAAGAGCACTCATGGCAGCTAGAGTAAAGGATGCCCAAGGGATTCCATTATCCTCCCTTGATTTCAGTCACTCCTAATTTTCTTAAAAGTCTTGCCTCAAGAGCGGAACTGTGACAATCCTAGTCTCTGTGAAGGTGAACATTTCTGAAAAGGCTGGGTAAAAACACTTCTACCAGTTTTGAAGATGAGAAAGAGAAAAACAAGTACACTTTCCTCACTCTAAAGAGATTTCTTCTGACCTTCTTATTGCTACTGCTATAGTGGCCAGGGTAGGAAAGCTGTAACTTGGTAGGGAGACAGACCTTGTTGAGATGTACACCTTTGAGAATTTTAGTGAAAGTTGGCTGAGTGATGAAGCGCTGAAAAAAGTGGACTTTGCACACACTTTTTGATGACACCAGAGTTTTTAACCATCTATCTCCAAGCATTCAGAAGGGAGGCAAGCTGATTGAGCTTGCATTCATAATGATTCAATATGGTAGGAAACAGGTGGTGGTATGACACAGCATGGACCTCTTCTAAACGCCTTAGTTGCCTCATTGAGCAAGTCATGTGATGGATGAGGAAGAGCTCTCCAGGAGCATTAGGGCCTAATGCAAAACCTACTGAAGTTCATGGCGATTCTGAAGGTACACCTTGCTTGAAACAAAAACAGCCATGCTGGGTCAGATCAATGGCCCATCTAGACCTGTATCCTGTCTTCTGACAACAGCCAGTGCCAGATGTTTCAGCAGCAATGAGCAGAATAGGGCAATTTATAGTGATCCATTCCCTGTCATCCAGTCCCTGATTCTGTCAGTTGGAGGGTTAGGGACACCCAGAGCATGGGGTTGCTTCCCTGACCATCTTAGCTAATAGCCATTGATGGATCAATCCTCCATGAATTTGGACACATGGCATTAAAGGTTCAAAATTATGGAATTTATTGTTTCTTTTAAAAATACCTACAAAATTCCATTAAAAAAAAGACACTAGGCTGGTAACATTTGAGTTGCCCATTAAGGCACTCAGACAAAGAAATGGTGTCAAAACCCCATGTGCAACTAGATTTATGTTTTTGACATGAAACCTGGTGAAATCAGAGTTAAACTGAGCTCTGCATGAGGTTTCTAGATTTACTTGTTATCATAATTCAATGTGAGAATCAAGGAGGGACCCACCTGTGTTGAAACCAAAAAAAGATTGTACTGAGAAGCAAAGCAGCACTCTCTTGGGCCCTGCTATCCAGAGCAGAATCTCCAGTCATGCTGGTGCATGTCCCACACTGCAGACTCAGGAATGGTTTGTGTATTTTATCAGTTTAATGTTTTTGGCACCAAAAATCCTTGTAAGGGATGAAAAGCTGTCAAGTTTTGCTAACACACAAAGAAAACAAGGCACACATCACAAGAGAGTCAAATAATTCTGGAGCGGTGAACAAAATCCAATTTGACGAATGGAAATCCATTCCCAGTATTTGAAGCTAGCCGCTGCTGTGGGACTGCTCAGTCATATGTGCTGCGAAACCAGCCTTTGGAAAGTCATCTGCTGTTCATCTTCGATAAATCCAAAAATAACTGCCCCTAAACCCTGAACATCATATAGAGAAGGAACATCAGTATCTTTCCTCAGCCACAAGAAATGAACTAGAGTGAAAATGGAGGAAGGAAAGAGGCTTTACATTTACTCTATGCATAAGCTCATTCTCTTGTTTATTAAAGGACCCATTGTCATTTCCCAGCCTGTACACATCACACACGCATGCCGAACCAGCTGAGAACATGTACCCCCTTTAATCCAGCTTGTGCAATAATGGAAAGTTTATATGCAAGTGAAATTGAGTATTGTCAACTCCTTGAATTTAAAAATCATGAATAAGGACTCCAAAAATAATGAAATTGGCTTTAAAACGCTGAGATTTTTCAAAAGAACGTATTTGGAGTTTTTTGTTTGCCTTTTTGTTTTTGGCACTTTCGTGTTTGTTCACATTTTAAAGCATTTCTCTATAACCACGAGGACCTAGAAACTTACTGTTTAGTTTTAACGAAAGCTGGGATTTTGGTGTGTTCACATGAACTCGGGTCTTAGGGCTTTAAGAATAAAACCCACCAAATATTGCCAGACTTGTAATAAAATTGCCAGAGCTGGCAACACTGTAGTTGCTGTGCAACGTAAAACTGCAGAGCCAGTTTTCAATTTTGGATGTACAGAGCTCATTTATTTCTATATATAAAAACCCATTACAATACTGTTGTGGGAATAAATATTCATCTTACTCAGGTAATGGCAGGGAAACTGGAAGATCTACTAGATATAAAATGAATGTTTAATCCTCTGAAATATTTTATTTTATCAGTTTGATGCAACTAAGAACTGATGTAAAACTGCAATTTCTACAGTTCACTTTCGGAAAACTTCAATAATTTATGCATTTTTATCCAATTTGTCAGATTTTTTTTTCAGTCCTGGACTAGTATGATGCCCCAGTGTAGAATGGTTAATAACGCTATTAGTATTAAAAACACTAGCAATAAGAGAAATCAGATGCAAGTAGCACTTCTAGCAGTGAATGTTCATATCTACCTGCGACAGACATCTTTTGCTGGAACTTCTACTATGTCTTGTCGCCTACACTACAATATGTCAGTTGCCCAGTGGTGGTAGCAATGGTGGGAGGCCAGTAGTTATAATGGTCTCTGCCCTCTCTATATTAGCCATCCTACCTTTGCTAGCATTCGTAGAAAATCACAGGCGATGCGGTGGAGGAGGCTTTCTTGAAAAACACTATTAGACAAGGCTCGAGAGTGATGTCTAATGCTAAGAGTCTAAGGGTATGGTTACACTTACAAGATTATAGCGCTATTGGTTATAGCGGTCCCCTTATACAGTAATATGTATAGCGCTATTGTATGTCCACACTCAGATGCGCCAGTGGTATAGCATGGCCACATTTGGGGCACTTAATGCGGCATTAAGAGCAGCGCATTAGGGCAGGTATCCCAGCATTCAGCTGGGTGCAACGTGCTTTTTAAACGAGGAGGGTAAGGGGGGACGCGTTGTGTGTATGCGGAGGGAGAGAGATAGTGATTTTTCCGTTCTTCTGAAAGCCTGTCAGTGAGCCTCCGTTCACAGAAGGCTTTGTTTTCACACAGGCTCCCTCCTTAAACATTTGCATTGCTTATCTGCCGCGTTAAGAGAGAAACTCTAAAGAGGTACTTCCGCATTCCTCCAGCCGAGTTCAAAACAAAGGGAAGAGACGTCAATTGCCTTAAATGGCTCTATGCATCTCCAGAGATCACTTGTAGCGCAGTGGGTGTCCACATTCTTGCTGTAGCGCTACAGCAGCTGCGCTACAGCCCTTATTCCCCATGCGGAGGTGGATTAACAATAGCTTTACGTGCCTTGCCAGTGTGGACGGGGAGGAGGTTATAGCGCTCGTGGGGGCTTTATAGCGCTATAAAGTGCCAGTGTAACCAAGCCCTTAGGAGAGTAGTGAGGAAAGGGAAGAGAATTGAAGGGAAAGTAGCAGGGGAAAGGATGCAATTACATTATGCTGTACTTTTTTTTTTTTTTTTTTAATTGCCTATATATTTTAAGGCCACATGAAACACAAATCTAGCAGGTTCCTACATATAATAATGTAATTTCAAGGAAGTAAACACAAATATTCAGAATAATTACAGTAATTGGGCCTACAGCTATTGGAAAACAAAACAAAAAAAAAGATGAATGAGCATGTTAACTCGTTTTTTTTATCTCATGAGAACACCATAGGACAAATGCACAGGTAACTAATTAGTTTAGGATTACATAAGCCCTATACACTTACCAGGAAAGGGCACGGGGGATAATTTACTATACAATTACGAGGCTTGCACATGGTTCTGTCTCCATGGAGCATTGTAAAGTGGAGATGCTGATTAGTCCAAGTCAAAGCTGGACTCTGAAAAGCTGCCCCTTGCTCCCCGGGGGCATCTTTTTACACTAGAATCTTAGGCAAGTAGCTGAACTCCTCTGCCTGCCCCGGTCATCCATTAACAAATAAGATTCTTTTGAAATGCATTTTCTCAGCCCATATTATTGAGCGCGCCAAAGAGGAGGCTTAGAAACCCAAATACCATGTCACAACTGGGCCTTTGTTTGTTTGGGCATCAAGAGATGATTCCCAATAGTCTAATATTCTGAAAGTGTATGTACAAGGGGGTCATACGGGTCATTGTTTAACATAATAAGAATGGCCGGACTGGGTCAGACCAATGGTCTGCCTAGCCCAGTATCACGTCTTCTACCTGGCCAGCGCCAGCTGCTTCAGAGGGAGTTTATTGGGTGAGCCATCCCATCCCATTTTCTAGCTTTGAGAGGTTTAGGGACACCCCTGACTGCTAGAAACTGGGACTTGCAGGCTGAGTACATTACAACCACAAGGGGCTCCTTGCTTTCCTGTCTTCTTCCCCACAAGCTCCCCTTCCCTCATATCAGGAACTCTGTGTGTCCTTAATGTCCCGCTCCCCTCATACCATTGTCCCCATTCATAGACTCCAATGGTTGGACGTGCCCCTGCCTTTCCCTCATGAGAAATCAGCCATTACTGTCAGAAACACAGGGAATCACATTTTTAGGAGCTTTTTTGCCTTCCTCTTAGGAAGGAAAGCACAGCAAAACCAATCCTCTCCTGATGGCAGCCTGAAACATTGGGTATGTGGGAATTCAACATAAATTGGCCTGCAAATTTTACAGGTAGGATAGCATGAAAATAATCCCCTACTTCAAGTCCAGGCCAGTTCAAATACAGTACTCAGGCTGCAGGTGAGGATAAGGTGGGCGATTGGGAAATCGCCCACCTTATTTCAATGGAAATTTCATGCAGTGTCAAAATTCTATTATACGATCACAGTTTATTGCATTACGTTTTAATTTCAGTGTGTAAGTTCTTTGCTTTGATTAGCTTTAAGGGACCAAGAACAGAACTCACATGATGAAATGAAAGTGTCAAATCTAATTCTAATATTTGGTATTTGCTTTAGTGGGTGAATTCTCGCCCCTCTTCTCTCGCCCGGACATATTAATAGCTCTGGTTCAGATTTGGGCAGGAGCTATCTAAAGTTTCTCACAGGGCTCTGCTAAGGTATCTCAATCCATCTTCTCTCTTGGGACAAGACTGCCCATCACACTGTATCATATCAGCTTTCAGTTGAGTAGGGGTGCAATTTTTGTCATGGTAATTTGTGGGACAAGTCATATGGCAGTCACGCTGAAGGACAAAAGTCTTGCAAATATAGGGTGGGGGGAGTCAGAGGGAAGTGGAGGGGGAAATCCCTGACCTATTTCTGTATGCAAAATATCTTTTTGTTTTGCCACCTTAACTACCAGCAAGATCCACAGTCCTAAGTACACATAGCACTATGTAATTCTAGTAGACAATGTATATAAATCAGAGGACAGCTTTTAAGTGTATAAATATCATCTCAAAGCTAAGTGGCAGAGCAATATGCTGCCTGGGAGCAGACTGGGGTGAAATCTGAGATCAGCAGGTTGCAGGGAGCTCTGCAGAGGTGGTGTCCTCTAGAGCAGTGTTTCCCAACTTTAACAACCTGGGAACAACTTTCACTAAAATGTTCTATCTCCCAAAGCCTCTCCTAAAAACGAATATTTCCAGGGATTTTCTCCTGTACTTGAGTATAAATTATAAAAGCAGTGATCTTTGTTTTTATGACATGCTTATTACACACTATTTATTATTATTATTTAACATTACAGTATTATTACATTGTAAAACGGCAACACTCTTCCAAGATCTCACTTTCATAGCTTGTATCACTTTGAATAAACCTATTATAAGACAAGGCTCCTATGTTTCATCAAGGAGTATCAGATGTGAAACGACATGAAGATATTTAAGAAGCCAAGTCCAAGAGTTCCTCCTACATAAGCATTCAGGTCTTGAACAGTCCAGGCAAACAACGCACATTGCAACAAAGCTTAAACTTGTTCATAATAATTTTAAAAACAATACTAGCTTATTATTTAATTTTAAAAACAGCAAAAAAAAAATCCACTTCCCTTTCTGTTTCTTATAAGAAGTCTTGAAGTTTAAATCTCCTCAGTGTGATAGATATGCTTGCTTTGACGTGCTTAGCTCTTGGAAGTCCAGGGGTTCCGGGACGCTGGCCCCGTGCTGCCTGGAGTCTCTAGGGGCAGGTCTGTTTGCCATTAGGAAATTTTTTTCCAAGAACCCCCTGTAACATTTTGTGAAACCCAGTTCAGGAATCACTGCTCTACAGGAAATGCCCATACAAATCACAACTGGTAAAGACCTATTAGATTGTATTCTCTAAGCCTTGCCCACAGAGGAACATTACCTGCAGAATAATCCCAGGTGTTCTATCCTGCTCAGTTTGAAATGAATCATGGCGGGTTTCCAACTATTTCCTTGGGGGACGTTATTTCACAGCCTAGTTTGCGTTACTGTTAAGACTCTTTTCCTGAACTCAGTCCTCTGTTTTCCTTCTCTTATTAACATGCCACTGCTTCTTGAACCACTAGGACTAACCGCTCCCCAGCACATTCATGCCATTCACATCCTCATAGATGGTTATCACAGCCCTGTTGCCATCATGGAGCCAAGCTGTATTTCTTTTAAGCTTTCCTCATCAGTTAATCCCTCCAGCTTTCCCCCGCCTCCAACCATCTCTCTCATAACCCCCTTTGGCTGACCAGAGGAGCTATGCTGAAGGGCTACAGTCACTGCGCCACATGCATTCTTTATGCTGGAGTCTATGCCCCCCACCAGAATGGGAGATCCCAACAGATACCCCCAAGAGAAAGAAGCAGACTATAGTTCTGTTTTTCAATACTTCTCCCCACACTCCACTACAGGCCCCCCCTGCACACAGCACTTTCCTTCATCTTGCACGAATTTAAAATGATTTGGCAGGACAGGAAGCATCTACAAATAAACCAGAGTGCACATTCTGTTGAACAAACTCCAACAGATTTTAATGAACAAATGTCCTCTTACCTGGAATATGATTTTCATGTAAGTGACAAGTCAGCAGGTCAGCTGATCTCTTCCTTTGCATCACAATGGGGATAACAGAGATACCATCAGCACTAGTTTTTCCTACCCCGCTGTGCTCTAAAAATTTATTCTAGGAAACTAAAAGAGCAGAGGAGTAAAAAAAGAAATGCAAGTTCAGCAAACAGAACTCCATAGTCTTTATTCAACCTTTTTTCACAGGGGATAGGACCAGAGGGGAGGTGTTTTAGTTTATATTAAGCTTTAAGAAGTATTTACTCAGCAGTTCTAGATACAGACACAGCACTCCAGATTTGCTTTACATTTTTCCAATAACCCAGATTTACTGCATTTCTAATAAAAAACACCACGGAACTTTTACATTAGCCCTTGGTCTACACTGGGGAGAGGGGGAATTGATCTAAGTTACGCAACTTCAGCCACGTGAATAACGTAGCTGAAGTCGACGTACTTAGATCTACTCACTGTGGCGTCTTCTCTGCAGTGACTCGACTCCTGCCACTCCCCCCGTAGACTCTGCCTGCGTCTTTTGTGGTGGTGGAGTGCAGGAGTCAACAGGAGAGCGCTCGGGGGTTGATTTATTGCGTCCAGACTAGATGCGATAAATCAACTCCTGCTGAATCCATCACTACCTGCTGATCCGGCGGATAGTATAGACATTAGTTAAAAATCATCAGCTGATGTAGGGAGTCTCAAAACATTTAGCTGGAACAAAAAACTAAACTACTGCCTGAATGAAAACAGTTTGATCTTTCCCTTCCGTAACATTTTTTAATATTTAACCAAGTGCTAAAGAAACTTTAAATATAGGCTAGGATTTAGTTTATATGATGCCTATCCTACTGCCAGCATACAGACCACAAAATTCCCTTCTAATATGTGACCTAATACTGCTACTTCATTGTTCCTACTACCCTGGACATCCCTGCTTCCTGTTGAATTGCACGTGCTCTTACTCCCAATGGATCTTCCCAAGTCCCAGCTCAGATAATCATCTTCTCATGTCCTTGTCACAAACTAGATGTTTTTCCAGAACCATGAACAAGCAGTGGCTCTTTCCCTTAGGTTAAAGCATACACAGCTGAAGCAGCTGATGTTGTGGTCTAAGAACTGGAAAAGACTGGAAACTACTGGGGTAGGGCAACAAACACAGTGATTCTTACATGCTGCTCATAAAGTGTTGGCCATTCAAATATTTTCCAGTTGCCTCAGACAACTAAGTAAGTGGTTGCAGTTAAATGACCTGACAATTTGTGATATACAAGGCATTTCCTTTTAGGAAACATAAGGGAATACTGCTGCAACTGAGGTAGCTGCATCTAGCTTAGATAAGACTGGCAATTTTCTTTTTGTAAGGGCCACCCAGTGGAGACAGCACTGTTTTATGTCCTGATCCAAGTCCTCCTGACGTCAGTGGATATTGAGTGGGCTTTCTACAGCTCATGGCCTCCATTGGTTCACTGAAGGTGGTATGAGGCTGTCAGAATTTCAGTCATTCCTCCTGGTTGGAGAGGAGGTCATCGTGATGCAAATATCAGTGAAAGAACTGGTCAAAAAATTGTGATGGGACCATTTTCTATTGGAAAATGCTGACTTGATAAAAATCAAACTATTTTGTGGGACCACCAATTTCATTACAATTTCTGAAAAAAAAATTATCCAAGCACTTGTTTTGACTTTATAATTTGAACTTTGAGGTCTATTATACATTAATCAAATATAAGTCAAAATGAAACACCCCAGTGTCTATTAAACAAATCACTTTCATAAGGTTGTTTCTATATTTCTGAAACAATTATTTTCAGAATTTTTGTTTCATGTGAATTTTCACTTTTCTCAAGGAAAGGAAATTTCAAAATGTCAGAATTCCCCATGGAATGGAAATTCCAAGTTTTGACCAATCAATACCCCAGAAAAAAATCTAGGGCCAGAGTCTTCCGTGAGCTTGGCCTGCTTTGCTCCATTTTGGCAAAAAAATATAACTGGGTTAAAAACAAACATTAGAGAAGTTTGTGGAGGACAGGTCCATCAATAGCTGTTAGCCACAATGGCCAGGGACGCAACTCCGTGCTCTGTGTATCCCTAAACCTCCAACTGCCAGAAGATGGAACTGGATGATGGGATGCATCATTTGAAATTACCCTGTTCTGTTCACTGCCTCTGAACTATCTGTCATTGGCCACTGCTGGAATATAGAATAGTGGGCTAGATGGATCATTCGTCTGACCCAGTATGACCATTTATAAAGCAGCTTAAAAACCATCATTACAGGCACCCCGCTGGGGGGAATGTCCTTGGTTTTTACACAGGCAACATAGCAGCTCTTACACCACACTATTCCCCAAATCCCTACTGCGGGGGGCATGATTGGGGCATCCCTATGTTCTGGCAATTTTAAGCTGCAGGAATGGCCCCTGAAGCCATAGATCTGCTCTATTTTATACCAGCCACCTGAGATTGTTCTAGTTTATATCAGGCAGGGCCCTGCCTGATATATAGAAGGCGATAGGCGTGAAGCCATCTTTAAACCCTCTCATCCCAAGCTGTGGCTGAGCAAAAGTTGGCTGCAGTTCAGGATCTGGGCCGTGACTAGTATTTCTAAACAAGTGACAATTGCCAAACTTTAAAATAAATCTGCGAAAATCCTACTAATTGTATCCCACAAGCTGAAGTTGTCAGGTGCTAAAAGTTTGGGAGCTTGACAAATGATCTTAGTACTCTCAGTGCTAGCTTGTGATACAGAGTACCCAGTGTGATTAAGGCAAGCAGGTGGTGGCAAAAGGATAAAGTTTTGATTACAAAGAATTAAAAATTTGCAATACACAGCTAAGTGATTTAGGTGTTTATGTCCCACTTACTTTCTATGAGACAAACTTCTAAGTGCCTAAGGCCCAGATCTTCAAAGGTATTTAGGTGCCTAACTTGCATTGAAATCAATGGGAGCTAGATGCCTAAATACCTGTGAAGAGCTGAGCTTAAGTCACTTTTGAAAACAGGATTTAGGAAACCAACAATTTGGGGCACTTTTGAAAGTTTTACCTACAAGATTTTTTTAGTCAGATTTTTGCATGCTCCTTTATTGCCATTACTACCAATCTCTGGTTTATTTTCACAGCATAATCATTTAACCAATCATTTGGAACCCTGCAAATCCAAATCAAATTTTGTTCTAGCCAATACTAATGTCAAAACCATTTGTACAAATCATGCAGCTACACAAGTTCCATACATCCCGTACAATGTTGCACACACTCAATCCCAGATATCTGCAATGGCAGCTGAGGGCACTTTGCACCTGGCAGGACTGGATCCCTCCAAGTGCAAGGATCAAGAGAAGGGAAAATATTTAATTCACTAAATTAACTGGGTCTGCCATTTTGTTAAAATTAATAGGTTTGAGTCTGAATTTTAGACATTCCTAGCTGTGCAAAATTAGCATATCCCCACTATGAAATAGAAAAGGATTTTAAAAGCCCAAGAGCGCTTTTATATTAGCATGCTAAAGGGACTGTAGGAGGGCCAAGGAATTGCATGGAAGACAAAGTTAAATACTTTCTAGCCCATTTCTCGTGCTCCACCCTGCATTAAAGATCTGTAAACAAACCTTTTCAAAGACTTGAGCCAACTCACCCTGAAAACAACAGAGACAACCAGGGGCTTTGATGGGAGTCTCAGCAGGGCTCAAGTGCATTGGTCAGCATGGAAAAAGAAACCCTCTCAAAGACCCCATTCAGCAGAGACTTAAACACATGCTTAAGTGCGTCCTTGAATAGGAATGCATTTAAGCACGTGCTTATGGACTTTGCTGTTAGTCATGGTCAAAATATTGATTTATACTGAACTCCTTTATTGCTAACAAAGCAGCAGACTTTATGCTAAAGACAACAGTTTAAGAACTTTATTTCTCACGATTAGGTAGGGTACATTTCAAACAGGGAATTTCATCCAGTCTCCCTTTAAGTCCCTTAAAATCAGTCACACTTATATTTTCTGCTCAAAGGAAAAAAAGTGTCAAAACAAAACTTTCCCCCCATAACACCATGCTGGGAAATGTCTGCCAATAATTACATTCAAAAGAAAAGGATCCGTTTAGATGAAGACTGGCAAGCAGCCAGTCCCTGCTTTTAGTGAGGGGATTTATCTGACTGAAAATTAAATACTGATTTGCAGAATATTCAAGGTTTTAAAAATCCAGCGTTTGGGACATGTATTTCTGTGGGACATTTCATTCTTTTTTGATAGCTATTCATCAAATGGAGTGGTTAGCTCAGAGACATGACACAAGTGTCTTCTACCAGCATTTGGCATCCAAGTATAGGTACTATGTCTACTATTGTAACCTTCTTAAAGAGGACCAGACAAATGTGCTGTGGTGCAGATGGTTTAAAAAGAAACAACTTGTACACAGCAGTGGAAAATATGTCAGGAAGTACAAGAGAAAATAGTGCCATTTTAATGGCCGTCTCAGAGTTAAACAGCACAGTGTTGTTATGAAGAGCATCAACATTGCCATATCAGAGGAGACCAGTCACATATTTAGCCTCTGACAGTGGCCAAGAGGAATGACCGCCCTTTCAACCTTATCATAGCTAGCATAACAGCAAATGCCATTCTTATTCAGAGCCATCTCAAACCCTTTGGCACTCGCTACGTAATTTGCCACAATAATATTCTGCAGCTCTAAGTTCCATGATAATTACTCAGTTCAGTTACCTCTCTTCTCAGTGATTGCCAATATCAGGTTAACCACTTCCGCAACAATTCATGGACATACAATTATTTATTCAATGTAGCAAGCAGCCCTTAGCTGAATACTCTAAGTCTCCAGAAAAGACTTACACAATGATTCCCAACCAATAAAGCACTAAACAGTTTCAAGAAAATGGGATATGTGCTAAGGGCACTTTGAAGTCTGGGCTGAGGTCTGAATGGTGGTAGCTGAGAGTCAGGAACTCCTGAGTTTTAACGCTTACTTTGGCAGATCCCATCTATTGCCCAAACAAATCACTTACAGCCAGATTTTTAAGAAGTCAGGTCAGCAACACTGGGGTCTGGTTTCCAAAACTGTAGCATGCCCACAGTTCCCAGCTCCACCAAAATGTTGTTTGTCCCTTGTTGACTCAGAGCAGGCTCTCAAAAACTGAGTCACTCCAAACATACGAAAATTTTGGTCTCAGTTTCTCCATCTGTAAAATGAGGATACTTGTCTGCATCATGAAGCTCTGAGGAGGACTAATTAATTAATTGATTAGTCATCCATCCTGGGTGTTTAATCAGTGTGCTCTAGAGGACTCTTTCTGGCAAATTTTGCCAAGATCTGATTCTCCTCTTATTAAAATCCAGGTCAACACACCCACTGATTGCAATGAAGTAGGATCAGACTCACTAGTGGAATGGGGAGGAATCCCCTCCTTGCTACATTCTTCCCATTAGTATTAATGAGAGTTCTGTGTATGCCTGTCACAAAGCCAAGCACCAAACACTCAGAACAGAGTTATGAGAAAAGCCCCATGGCTCACCATGGAACGACTCGCCTCTGGATCCTGTTACCACACAATGATTGACAATTAAACATTTACACATAAGAGGAAAGACAGAGTGTATGTGTGTGTGAGGTTTCCGGGAATTAGCCTAAGCACATTCAGAACATGCACGCTAATGTTAAATGCGTCATCTTCAGCAGGGCCTCAGCCTGCTTTGCCTTTTGTACCCTTGTTTTGTACACTCAAGCACACAAATATTACTATTTGGATGGTAAATTTTCTGATCTACACCCAACACTAATATTTAAGCCTGCAGTTACAAATACAGATACAAATAAAGACTGCAGCTGTGAATTCTGTGGGAGTTGACAAGCTGGTGAAAACGATAGTCATAATTTGCACCAGTGAAAAGGAGGTCAGGTTTTTAAAAATGTTGGTCAGTAGGACTGGGTGAGCTTTTATGTATGTGGAAAACAAAAGAGTATATTTTAGAGAATAACAGGCATGAATTCAGCTGCTTTCCCCTTTTAAAGGGATGGAGGTTGTACATCTATATCTCCATCTGCAAGACTAAACACATAACCTGCTCCCCAGGGCCATATTTGAAAACACAAGCTACTTAAATCCTGTGTAGAGAGGGATCTACAGCCACATGTTTCACAAACCCAGCTGGAAAAATGCTATGTTAAACATCCACCCAAAGACCCACTTGTGAAATAAAGCACTAGAGTGCAACATTAGGAGGCGAGAATAGGACCTCAAGTTTTTCATGTTCTGTTATTTCAGCCCTATAGTGGTTTAATGTCTTAATAACCAGTGTCCCAAATCTCTTCTCCATACTTGTGTGAAAATGCCATTAAACATCAATAGGAGCTTTATGGGAGTATAGAGAACAGGTCCAACAACATTACTCTATTCTAGCTGATGGAGCTATAATACCGTGCTTCCTCTCACTGCATTCCTACAAAGCCAGCAATCTTTAGCAACCACCCAGCTTCCCCAACTTGTTAACTCTTCTGGCTAGGGCTGTGATTTGCTACATGATGTGTAGAGCTACAGTTTCCACCCTGGTCTCCAGAAAAGTAGTTCTACAAACCAGCCTGATTAGCAATCAGTCAAGATTCCCGTTCATTTGATAAATCTAGTGCTTTGGATTACATCATTCCAGAAAACTGAAATGCAAGTCAGATGCTTAAGGCATTGATGACATCGCTGTAAAGACTCAACAATGCAAAGCTTCCCAAAATGAACCATCTTGACCTTTACCGTACTGACAATCAGTGTGACACCATGTGCAAAGGAACTTTAAATTTAAATCAGGTGCAGAGAGCTGCCTGGCACCTCACGAGTGCTGTGCAAACCACTAACATGCAAGGAGCTATGCTGAAATAGTAAAATGGAAGCAAGAGAAATGCCAAGCATGGACAGGGCCCACTTGCTATGTGACAACATAAAATCTGCCATGCCCTGCTCAGCAAAGGTACAGGAGCTTAATCTTATGCTGTCCAAAACCAACTCTGGCTTGGGGCAAAGGAAAGTTTAATAATATGCATAGCAGATCCCGGATATTAACACTCATGCATGTGAGCAGGTTTTTACTTACACAGATGCTATAATTATTCCAGAAACAAGACAGTGAGGATTTTCCAGTTATAAATTCTGATGTCCAAGACTCTGTAGCTTGGACTTTTCAAACTGTATCAGGTTAAAACTTGGCACACAAGTTATCAGGCTGAATTATTATTTATACGGCACCAGGGGTAAGCATGGTGTTTTATAAACTAATAAAAAGACATGATCCCTGTCCCAAGCAGCTTACATTCTACACAGTGTCTCATCTCAAGCTCTCTCCCAGGCCCTTTTAAAAGAAGTCAGTCAGTTGGGTTACTCTCAGTCTTTACCCCACCACTACATCTTTCTGCAGACTTTAAGTCCTGTTCTGAGAGAGTGCACCATATGGAGCACTTGTTCTTAGGTCTGCCACTGACCCTTTCTGGCCAACCACATTTCCCGATGTCCTGCAAAAGCAATTCTTGTGTAAGCATGATACATAGGGCTTGGCTATACTTGCAAGTTATAGCGCAATAAACCCACCCAGAGTGCCTTACCTTATTACCCATCCACACTGGCAAGGCATGTAGAGCGCTCTGACTCCATGACTGGAGCACTCTTGATACTCCACCTCCATGAGAGAATTAACATTTGTTGGGCTCCCGCCGCAGCGCCAGTGTGGATACCTAATGCGCTCTGATTGGCCTCCAGAAGTGTCCCATAATGCCTGTTCTAAGACACTCTGGTCATCACTTTGAACTCTACTGCCCTGCCCTCAGGTGACTAACCATCAGACCCACCCTTTAAAGTCCCTGGGAATTTTGAAAATCCTCTTCCTGCCCTTTGAACATCCACCATTCCTCAGTTTCATCTTGTTGGTATTTGTGCTATTTTGCTCCTCCTAGTGGTCCCCCTGTGCATAGCAAAAACAGCAGGCTTCCTGTGGGTTAAACTGTCTTTGAGGCAGTCAGTCGGAATTCACACTCGGCAAGGTTATTTATGCAACTTGAAAATGTCAGAGCGCATAGTTCAAGGAACAAAACAAATGTTTTCCTCTTCTCTACTGTCCTGGAGATAAACAGATCCTCCATGAGCAGTTAACAGCACACTGAGCAGACTCTCGTGCTCTTTGTCAACCATATTTTATCCATGAGTAGCAGATTAGACCATTTAAGGAGACTTCTTGTTTACCTGCCAGAGTAAACAGCAGAACCAACTATAAAGAGTATGTTTATGGGGCGGAGGAAAACGGAAATTTTTAGAAGTTGGATGGAGCAAGGATGTGGAGGACCCTATCTGGACTTGACATTATATAGGAACAGGGAGAGAGAAGACACTTTAAAATGCATTAAAGTTACACCACTATCATACTTAAAAAGAAAACGCATGGCAGAGTCCTCTAATAGTTTTATAATACTAACAGACTGCATGGACTCTATTGGCAACACTGGTAGGTTTAGGAAGTTAACTGAGATAATACATAACTTAGTTTAATAAAACAGACAAATTATGCACAAATCATTCCAAAAGAGAGTAGACAGTCAAATGAGTTATGCAAATATTATTCTTTATAGGAACAAGCCTATGACTGTTGCATAGAGTTTGCAGAGAGTTTGAGGGGATGTGGAATCAAAATCGGGAAATATGTTGTATGAACAAACAAGTTTGTATACTGTCAAAGATAGGGTAATTTTTAAATGCCTTTTAATTTCACATTAAGTATAAATATTCCCATGATAGACTGATCACTACTGAAAGAGAAATATTTTTATATATATATTATATATATATATATATATATATATATATATATTACACACATAATTTAGAGATGGGATATATCTATCTATCTCTATACATAGACACACACACACACACACACACACAATTTAGAGATGGGATTCCCTTCTACCCTGCTGGTCAAACCAACCAAGATGAAGAAGAGACCAAGAATATACCAATGTGTCACCTAAAGGTTCAAGTGGTATATCTATATCTGAACAGCCCAAATCACAAGTACAAATACCTACTGAAGAAATGTCTTCACAACCTAAAGGCAATTCCTGATGTTAACTGGTCAAAGTTTTCCCATTTATTGAAGTTAAAAAAGATGGCTACTGGTGTACTTCATGGGCGGGGGGAAGCTTACAAAGGAGGAAAGTTTACCACTACAATTGGTAAAACTGGAGGAGAGTGGTTTGCAAGACCAATCAGCAAAGCCAATTCTGACAAACTACACAAAAGGGATGCAAAACACCAAGTCTCTATACTGTATTGACGTGCAGAAAGCCTTATACGCCAGTCACTGTCAAAGCCAATTTTAGAAGTACTTAATGAGCCTGTTAAGAATGCTGGAGACAATACAGTTTATGCAAAGTAACATGGCTGTTGCATCATACTTTCTATTTAAGCAAAAGATACCACACACTACAAACTACACTACAAATGTTATGTGCATTTATACTTGTTAACCCTGAAGTTGGACACTGGTCCCATACAAGATCGACAAATGCTCATTATCTTTCTGCAAGAAACTCAACTGACTGATTAAAAGCATGTGGTATAACAGTTAAACACTAAGCAGTTGAAAAGGTGAAGAACATTCAAAAAATTCAAAAAACCATTCACCACATTCCAAAAGTTTTCATATGACAGATGAAAGCACCAATGTAAATAGGCATCAAGTAGTCTTGCATACGTTATCTTGATATCAGTGGTAGGCCAGTAGATGCATTTCTAGATGTTCAGGTTATAGAAGACACATGGGCTCCATTTGTGACAAGCCACATCTTAGAAGAGTTAAATGCTTGTAACTTGTACCCAAACAGATGTCTGCTTGTGCGTTTGATGGGAACTGCAAACTTCTCTGGAACATATGATGGAATACAAGCTGTGACCCGGGGTGCGTGGCTCGGCCCTCACTGAAAATGCCAAGGACAGAGCAGGCTGCAAAAGGGAGAGAAGACAAAACTCTCTAAGCTGATGGTTACCACTAAAGTTAAACTCACTAACCAGTCACAAACTATGCTTCTGCTTCATCACCCTGGTTATCAAGAAGCTGAAAAAAAAATAAAAATCGCACAGCCTTCTTGTTGCATTCAGTTCTCTGGCTCACAATCAACATAGGTCCAGTACAGTGGGAAGTTATTTAAAAAATCTATTCACTACACAAAATATTCTTCTGAAAGTCAACCATGTTACCAGGTCAATATTAGTTTGGATCTTACCCAAAAGACCACGCTGCCAGCCAATGCTTTATGTCTAAAACTAAAGGTTTATTATAAAGACAATAGAAAGAACAAGAAGAGAACTGATAAACTGTAAAGTAATCAGATATATACAGAAACTTCAGAGCCCATACATCAGCTTCGTAGCAATATTGGCAAGTTTCCTGGCTTGAAAGTTCCTCTGGAACACATCCACAGTTTGGATGAGTCATTCAGTCCTTTGTTCAGAGCTTCAGTTTGTAGAAAAGTTTATCCAGATGTAAGAAGCAGGAATGAAGACAACATGGAGATGACGCAGCTGCCCTTCACATTCCTTTTGCCATGTGGCTTATACTTCCTGTGCCCCAAACACAAGCTTTACAGCACATGGCATGGAAAAGCCATAAAGTATGTCTATAGGCATGCTCTTGCATGCATTGCTGAGTCAGAAGGTGTAGTCCTTGGCCTTTTCAATTGGTTCATTGCACAACTGATGACCCTTGAATGGCCATCGTACAGACTAGGCCATGCTGATGCCAATCTGGGAGTGTCACACAGAAAAACAGCACAAGTTTGGAAATATAGATATACCATATATACGTATATAACTCATAAAACAAAGGTGATATAAACATATAAACAAGATCACTAGGCATGGCAAATTATAACATGTTTGTACATACGTCACACAGCATATCTGGTCAGATTCTTTGCAATTTTACAACACTGGTATCAACAATATCATAAAGTGTCCCCCATACTTCATACAGCACCACACAAGCTTTGGTCAGAGCGAAGCATAACCATAATCTCTCTTATACACACAGCAGAGACCATCTTAATTTCAGTACCCGTAAAGATAATGGAGCAAATAATTAAGCAATCAATTTGCAAACACCTAAAAGATCATAAAAGTGATGAACAGTCAACATTGATTTGTCAAGAACAAATCGTGTCAAACCAACCTAACATCTTTCTTTGACAGGGTAACAAACCTTGTGGATAGAGAGGAAGTGGTAGACGTGGTATATCTTGATGTTAGAAAGACTTTTGATATGGTCTTGCATGACTTTCTCATAAAGAAACTAGGGAAACACAACCTAGGTGGAGCTACTTAAGGTGGGTGCTTAACTGGCTGGAAAACTGTTCCCACTCCTAGAGAAGTTATCAGTGGTTTAGAGTCAAGCTGGAAGGGCCATATCAAAAGCCTTACTTGCAACAGTGACAGTTGAGCATTCTTATTCATCATTTAGTAGAAGTTTGTGTTCTGATCATGTGAATGAACTAATGAGCATATCAGCTGAAGGCCTAGAAGTGCCAGACTTATGAGAAGCCACCAATGATGAACACACTTCATTCAAGAACTTCATTAACAGAGCTGTGCAAAATTACAAGAAACCAAGAAGGATGTAGATGTAGTGCTTCATAGGAGGCTTGAGTAGCCAACTTTAATTTGTGAGACAATTTAAAAATCTAAATAAAATGATGAAACATTTTTCAGCTTTTACTATGGTGCCATACAGCCCACTTTTTCCTTCACAGTCTTATCCATTGGCCCTCGCCCCCTTGCAAATTCAAACACCCCTCCTCCCGCCCATTTCAATTCCTGGAGAAAATACTGAAGAGATTAGATAACCTAATACTTGAAATTTTTTGCCATGGTGGTGCTGCTTGAATAAGAACAGAAAACATATGAAGAAAATACTCCTTCATAATAAGGCCTTATTAAGCCTTTCAGTCAGGAAAAAAAAAGGTTGCAAGCTGTCATTAAAGCACGTTTAAATCATTAAAGCAGCTTTAAATTGAACTGCAGAACTACAATTTCACTTTAAGAACTGAATTAAAATCCAAGCCTAATTCAAAAAAATGTGTACATGATCTGTCTTACTGAGAACAATTTAACACTCAGTCCAGTTCCTTTGATCTGATCTGATTTTGAACCTTTAATTAGATCTTACAGAGGTAAAAAGATTAAAATAAATTTAGTAAGTGGCAATTTGGCAACCAACCCTTTTTTCTTTTAAAAGGGTCATATTGATATAGATATGCATATTTAGTATCTATATAAACACCTTTATGTCCCAAAGAGATATCCTAGAACAGAATCTCAAAACACCTGGACTTTTGAGAGGTTTTCAACCTCTGGACCCAAAACTAGACTAAAATTTTGTGGCTGCAGACTAACGGCAAAATCCTGGCCACACTGAAATCAATGGCAAACCTTGCGCTGACGTCAGTGGGACTAGGATTTCATCCCTTTCTCTTTTCTTAAAGTGTAGGAGGGAGAAAAAGCAAGATGAGGGGAAAGATAAGGAAGGAGGTGTCGGAAAAACAGCTGGGAGCATGGGTAGTTCAAATGTGAGTTCAACTAAACCTCATTCCCACTTCCTCTTGTTTGTTATGGGGATGGCAGGAAGGGGTGAGCAGGGTTATTTGAAATGAAATGGTTCCGGTTTAGTTTATCTATGTATAGATATGGCTCTCATCACTGTAGAATCTGAGCTCCTTTTTATATAAAGTATACTACCTATATGCAGCATTCTTATTTTATACTAGACAGCTTGAAACAGTAACTAAATTGATTTCATTACACTGGCACAAACCCCTCATTTAGAATCACTGTGTGATATGGTAGATCAGGTGCCAGCTCATGCCAAGGCCCCTAAGCTTCAATGAACACTAACAAATGTATAGCTGGAAACCAGTCTGGTTCACCTGCATGTTAGAACTGCTAAAACAGATGTTCAGTTTATAAACATGTGGTTTGTGTTTGGAATTTATTAAATACTTGAGAGTTGCTGTATTTATTAAATACTTGCGAGAACCTGTTTGGGCTCGCTCACTCCGGGGCCCCTGGCATTGGCCACTGTCGGTAGACAGGATACTGGGCTAGATGGACCTTTGGTCTGATCTGGTACGGCCTTTCTTATGTTCTTATGCATGCATTAATCCCATTTATACTATGTTAAAAGGTGATATTTAAGTGTTTGCTTTATAACTATAAAAATGTTTGCTATGAAACTGTAAACATCCCTAGTCAGGAGAGAAGCATTACCAAGTGTGAAATACTAGTTTAACACATGAGATGTCATCTCCTGCCCAGTAAAAACTATGGACACCAGATGAATCGTTGTGGAACATCAGGGACCAAAAGACTTTATTGATTGGTTCCCCCACAACCATGAAAAGGGGATGTGCACAATCCCTCCTCCCATTAAAGTCTGAACTCTCGGGAAGCTAATAAAGATCCCTGACCAGAAGGAACTAGATCACTATGTTGCTTGGAATTTGGAGAAGACAATATTTCTAAGCATAAGCCAGGGTTCCCCCTACAAGCTTCTTAGCTTGAGTTAGCTCTAAAGGACATATAGAGCTTGTATGTTACAGCAGCTGCTATTACTTTTTGGAACCTAAGTCTAACTCATTCATATGCATATATTTTCTTGCTTTAACCTTGTAAATAGCACATTTCCTTTTCTTAGTTAATACATCTTTAGTTTATTACTGGATTGGCTTCAAGCATGGCCTCTGGTGTGATCTGAGGTGCAACTGCTCTGAGGTAAGTGACTGATCCTTTGGGACTAGGAGTAACCTGAATATCGTTGTGAATTTTGATATTAGAGTCCATCTGTCACAAAGGCGGGCTTGCCTGGGTGGCAAGATGGACCAGGGCGCCTAAGGGGACTGTCTGTTATAGCGCTTGAAGAGTTCATACTCGATAACTGGGGAAATCTATTTATAGAACACACAACCAATCTGAGGTTTGCGTCTTGGTTTGCAACAGTCTGCCCTGAGGTCAGCACCCAGGTTTGAGAGCCACTCTAGATAATTTAGCACAGGGAAACCATTTTCAACCGTGCTTATAGCAGTTTACTTTAATCTGTTATTTTACTGAATTAAACTGAACTGGTAACTCAGTTACATTGGTGAAAAAAATCCAAGATCTTTTTCTCTTTTTATATATTTCATATTTTATGGGCATTAACAGCATTCCTTAATAGTCAATAAAATAAATTAAATGCAGTTATTTCCACAATCAGATGTTTTTGCCTAGTTTATTTTCACATACACAGAAATTCATACCTCCAAGAGGGCCCTGATCCTGAGCCAGTTTTGTACTGAGCATTAGTGTCTCCAGTGAAATAGGTGCTTCACAGTGTTTTAAAAAATGAGCTTTGTGAACTAAATTTATAGTCTATTTTTACCCACATAAAATGACATTTTCATAGAACATGAGAAATGTATGAATAAGATGTTAGCTCGTTTTCTCTCTCATGAAAGCATTGTAAACATCAGCTGTTTAAGTGTGTATCTCAAAGTGGGTGCTATCAGAACAGTGACAAAAATCACAGTGATGGCATTGCACTAGTACATAATTATTTTGTTATAATTAGTAGGACATAATTTCTACTAATTGATCAGACATTTATTAAATTACTTCAGAATTCCAGCCAGGCATGCCTCCAAGTGCTGCATGGAAGGAATCCTCCAAAAAGTGGGACAATTCCCACCACATTTCTTATCAGAAATGAACACTATACATTCCATCCCCCATCCTCTGTACAATGCATGTTTAAGTAGTTGGGCTGTTAAACTAAAAACATTTTCTGCACAGTGACAGTTCAACTGAAAACAATGGGAATATTATACAAAAATATATGTCAGAACATGACTATTCAATTCATTTTAGGCCTTGTCTACACTTACCGGAGATTGCAATTGATGCAGCGGGGGTTGATTCAGCAGGTCTTTCACTAGACTTGCTAAATCGACTCCATAGTGCTCTCCAGTCAACTCCAGTACTCCAACGGAATGAGAAGACTAAGGTACTGCTGTCGATGCAGCGCAGTGTAGACACCACAGTAAGTCGACCTAAGCTACATCGACTCCAGCTACATTATTCATGTAGCTGGAGTAGCGCAACTTAGGTTGTCTTACTGCAGTAGTGTAGACAAGGTCTTAGACCTACCATGTAGTGAAACGAACGGCATAAGAGACTCAACTGTGTTAAACATATAGGGATATATACAGTAGAGAATTTTAATTAGATTACATTTCTAGTGTCAAAACAAAGCACTATGTAAATATTAAGAGTCAAATTGCTTACCAGATAGCACTGATTAAAATATAGAAAAATGTCAGCATTTCGCAAAAACTAAAGACTTGTTACAATTAATGCAAGCAAGCTCCTTTTTTTATAACTTCATTTTCCTTAACTCTGCTTCCAACATTTACAGTAATGAGGGACTAGAACAGAAATACCATATTCACCCAGCTAAACACAGATAGCCCTGTAATTTGATCGACATTCAAAATGTGCAGGCAAGGGTAATAGGAGAGAGAATGATTTATTTAACCTAAAAATGTTCCCAAATCATTTATATCTTTCCCAATGCATTTGCATCTGTCTTACAATGATCATTATTTTTCGTTAGGATACACACACCGTCACCTACCTACTGAAAAAAAATATACATAGATTATGAGCTGGGGGCAGGGGAGGGAATCACTGGTTCAAACCCTCTGCAGTTGCACTGGCGTGACATCATGCAAACACCTAACAGACATACTGAACTAGCACTAAATGCAGCTCGCTCTGCTAAGTGAAGGTAGTTAAACGAGCTACTTTATTTTAAAAAATGTTCAAAGAAAAATTTCCCCTGTTTTTTGAAAAGTGCATTTTTCTTCCTTGGGTATTTGATTTTTCAGCGCAAACTTCAAAAATATCAATGAAAAACAGAAATGATCATACAAAAAAAAATCTGTTTAAAAATTTGTTTTCATAAAAAAAATCAATCAAAAGTTTTCATCCAGCTCTGTTCTAAGTCGCATTGGTGTAAGCCCTGTTTTGCACTGATGCAGTGCAGCTACATTGCAGATTTGTACTGGTATAACTATGATGCTGTAGCTACATTGGTGCTAAAGACTCAGTAAACACATGGTCCATTTTCCCCTCTATTTCCATTTAACTTATTTATAAGGCAGTAAATACATTTTAAAGATGATGTTGACATGAGGACAAAAAAATTGTATAAAATATCAATATAAATAATGAGGGGAGAGAAATGGTAGCTTTTATTCAGGGACTCTCTCACAATATAGGGAAGCATATGAGCAAGGACAAAAGAAGTGGAGGTATTCTGGAAATACAGGTTATTTCTCCAGATTTTAGGTTCTGCCAAACTTAAATTTCCTACAGATATATTTCTTTTAAAAAGAAACATTTGTAACTCTTCTCCTTGTGAAGATAACCCTCATATTATAAATCAATGCACTGCTGTCTTGTATGCATACTCTGCACCTAGACTGAAATAATATAGCTCCAGAGGTGTAAGTTGCTTCCATTCCCCTTAATGGAGTATAAACCTCACAAACTAGTACTAACCATTTAAAAGCTTAGCTATTTGTAAATAGCCAGAGATGTTAAAAGTGTCATGTTTACCTATATTACACTGTAAAGTTTGTATTTTAAATGGGAAGCCATTACAAACATAGCACTGGCATGTTCATATGCTTTCAGATATTTCCTTAGTTGCATTCTTCAAAATTATGCACACAAATCCCATCGTAAATTGTCCTTTCAGAAGAGCAGGATATTAAATTTAATGCTGGGTACAACTTTCATTTTTTTTCCAGGGAGGTATAAGAAAACTGCAGATCTTGCCAGGTTTTTATAAGCTTTCCAGTTCTCCCAGTTACATTTTTAATGTTAACTTACTGTGCAGTTTAAAATACTTTTTTAGATTACCATAATTATGTCTTGAAGATATTACCAGATATTAAGATATGAAAGCAGGGCAAAGCAGTGTGTGAAATAAAGAATCCAAAACAGAAATTCTCCTGATTTTGATTAATATTCTTGTAGATTATTAGTAACCTTGCAATAAAGCTACAGATAAACCTTGAGAATGATCCAACACACTTTCAAATGAATAGAAAGATGCTCATTGACTTCAAATGGTTTTTGAATCAGGCCACATATATAAAAAAGTAGTTGATTCACTGCTGTCCCACTGTCGCATTTACTCAAGAGAGCTGGGTAACATCGATCCAAGATTTAGGTTTAGGTTACCCAAGACTTAGGTTTTCACACTGCTCACTGAAATATCTGAGCAGCAGGACATTTGGCAGAAGGGGAAAATTAAGACATATCACTATCTTTTCTTTCCAATGTATTTGTTTATCAGTAGTGAAATCTGGGAATAATTGCAAGAAGGATCAAAGGCAGGACAGAGAGCGTCCTTCATGTCTGTTTGTTCAAGCCTTCCACAGTAATCCACACTGCCAATCCCTTGATCAAAGGAGGCAGGAAACTACTTCTGTTCAGAGGTACCCAAACTTTCCCCAACAGTTTGGTTCAGCTCAAGGCTACACTGTAAACTTTCATGAAGTATATTAAGTTCATTCACTAAGACAAAAGAAATATGCTACAGAAACTCCTAAGGTCAGATCCTGGGCCCTGATCAGGTAACTTTGCTCCATCAAAGCAGCACATTGTTTCTATACTATACTGTTTCTATAGTAGACTCAAAGCGTAGCTGAGAATTCTCTTTGGCATGGCAGAATGGTCTGTACCTATTCTTGTGGTTGGAAGTTGAAGCAGTCCTGTTTGACCTTCTATTGGCCCAGGACTAGAACTGGCGATCAGAGCTATCTTTGCATCCGACTTCCATCAACTGCACAACTGAAAATTGTGTCAGCTGAGTTTACTTTAAATTAAAGTTGCAAAATACAGCTGAATTGCATAAATGTTACTTTAGAGCATTTCACTTTTGTATCTTATTCTACATTTCAAATGTAAAAGTAAGTAGTAAATCAAATTAAAAGAAATATCACATCTGGAAATAATGAAGTTTCCAAGCCTCTAAATCTTGCTGCTCCAGTCTGAGGTTTAATTACTTAACTTTATGTAGGTCTCATTTCTGTGGAGTCTTAACTTTCGTAGAAGATAAAAATCTATAGATTAGAATGTTTTCATTTTAAAGAATATGCTCTACAACGAAGAAACTTTTAGAAATTGACCATCATTCCAATCACTGTTCAGTTCCTCTGGTGCAAGCAATGTTGGCTCTGGGCTGCCAACACCATTTTCAGCATTGTGTGGATGAGACCTCAGAGAAAGTCCAACTGGTGCTGAAAATGACATTCAGATTTCATTTTAAGTATAAAGAGTGCAGAAGGGGATATGTAAGAGTTCAGCAACGTGGGGTGAAACTTTGGTCTTATATGGCAAAAGTCCCATTAACTTCAATAGCCCCAGGATTTCACCCTTGGAATCTGATTCTTCTCTAATTTACACCAGTATCAAATTTAGACACAATCGAGTTCAACTATAAATTATTGGGCTAGAACCCAGAATCACTGAATGAAGTTTTATGGCTTGTCTTATGCAAATCAGGCTAGATGATCATAATGGTTCCTTCTTACTCTCATCAGTATTACAGTATCTCCAGTGGAAGCTAACTGAGTTACACCTGTGAGAGTTAGGGGGGTACAAAAAAAAAAAATCAGGCCTCTAAATGCTTTGAATATCCATATTAGGTGACCAATATTCAAAAATAGGCATTTGTAATGCTGGAAGATTTTAAACGCAAGATAAAAGTGATTGCTAGCACTTCCAAAATACACATCAAGTATCCTAGAAGGGCACAGAATTTATTTGACAGACTCATTCCAAGAAGGCCTAAATATACGGAAGTATAAACTATACATAATTTAAAGTGCAATTTCAAATAGAGGAACATGCTGGTAGGAGGGGAATCTTCCTATTGGGTAGGAAGTGGAAGTGTGGAGACCAAATCAGCTTCAAGATTTCAGTATGAGGGTGGTAAAATTTTGCAAGCTATTTTAATGAAAGTGATACAAATCCTTTTATAATTGCTGTTGTGAGACTTCCAATGATATGAATGGTAAAAGTTTTTGTAAAATCTGCCCATCTCATGGGAAGCAGTTGAATCCAAGCCAGAGCACAAGAAATAAGCCCCTTTCAGCTCTGGGTGCCAGGGCAGGTTCAGATGCAGACCTCTGACTCGTTAAAGTCTGAAAGCCTTAAAGCAACTATTTTTGCATTATAAGCACATTATATAATGTCGTCTCATAAAGTGACCTCTTCACCAAGATCATGTTAAGTCATTTTAAGACTAATATATTTGTAGAATGGAAGAGTTTAATTGTGCAAGAAGTAGATCAGTCAAAGAAACAGACATGACAATAAACAAACAAAATGTTACTTGTTTCATACACAGCTCTTGAAGGGTTTCTTCTTGAAGATGTCCAGCATTCCGTTGAGAATTTGCAATATGTCGCTGGAAGTCTCTGCTTGCATTGTCTTTCTCAAGTCCAGCTCAAGAAGCAATGGAAGTGATTTTATGGATTAATCCAATTGAAAATGATTAAGGATAAACTTAAGAGACCAACAAGTATGCCAAAAATAAACAATGCACAAGCCTGGGAAGACAGAAGAACAAAAACAGCAGAATTCAATTTATACTTCTAAGAACTGCTATTAAGACCTTGAC
This sequence comes from Dermatemys mawii, assembly GCA_007922305.1. Taxonomy (NCBI): domain Eukaryota; kingdom Metazoa; phylum Chordata; order Testudines; family Dermatemydidae; genus Dermatemys; species Dermatemys mawii. The sequence goes on from ML677332.1 coordinate 84,204,253, forward strand.
TGCGAAAAAGAAATTCTACCTCTAATGCACTGACAGGCTTTAACAGCATATTTTTAAATGATCTGCTATGTTTAAAATAACCAAGTATTTAAACACAGTTGCTCTTTCCAACACAAATTAAATATATTCAGAAAGATATTCATCTATATGAACACTAAGCTAAGTCTGCTCTGGGAATGATTTCACAAAGAATTCCCTTTCAAAACTGGATTTGTGCGTCCACACTATCCACCCAGGAACTGTGTAGATGAACTCTGCGTATTTAACTAAATTCCAGGTAAGGAATTAATTCCATTTGACCCTATGCACACAGGGGCTCAAAGCAAGTTAAGAAACAGAATTTAAACTCTGCTTAAGACAGTTCTAGTTAAACACATTTTGAACACTGCTAGAGCAGCCAGGGTGGACAGAGACAGACCCTCTGGAAACCATATTGAGAAACAGTGTTATAACAGTAAGCAGATTGCTGATTTATAGCCAGCTCTGCTGATGTTATCATGCTGTATCTAAACAAGCTATTCACAAAGCCCAGCTACTCAAGACTTTAAACTGTATGAGGGTGTCAATATTAGCCTTTCCACTAAGATTTCCCATAATTGCTAGTCTTAGTGCAACTATATGGAGGAGAGGGTGAGGGGAGATACAAATGGTAGGAACATCAATGTAGATGGTCTGCTGGCATTTTAACCACTGTGTCCTCTAAGTTTTCTCAGTTGATATGGTGGTTAAAATGACACTGACCATGGTCACAGGCAGCAGCATGTTGTTTGCATTAGAACTCCCTCAATGGCTACCACTGGTAGTGCTGTAGCTGTTGTATCAACCATGGGAAATGTTAGAGGAAAAGGGGGCTTGTGCCAAGGAAGGTTTACAAGGGAACAACATATCAACAGTATCCCTCACAAACATGGTTTGGCTGGACAACATGGACAATGCCAAACTATATCAGAACTATGTTTAAAAACAGACTGATCTGGTCTAAAGCCCCAGATCTGGACTTTGGATTCAGATAAATATTACACGGCTTAGGCTCATGAAAGAAGTGGACTACATTAGTTTCAATAAGACCAGAGAACTGAAACTGAACTTAGCAGACGACAAACTCCACACTACTATTGCAAACTTCAGGCTGCTAAAAATGGGTGCAGTGCAAAAGGCAAAGCATATTCTCTAGTGTAATAAAATGTATTTAACATTAGAATCCTTGCATACAATAAAAACACATGGAAAATATCATACCCCAAGCTTCTGTCGTGATATAAAGTCCTCCCTGCTAAGTTTCAGATAAAACAGTCCAGGATACACAAATAGCAAACATGTAGATGTAGTAGAACCTTTATAATATAGTAAGAAAAATTTTAGCTGTAGTAAGACTGGTACAGGGATATAAGCAGATATATTGTGTGATCTTTTTAGAATAGAACTCCATAATCCCCACCCCCAAAAAACCCAAACAAGAAAAAAAAAAAACTTACCAACTAATCCAAATACATTTCTAATGTCGGGCACATACAATGCAAGCAAAACAATGATAGCATTGAGTGCTAAAGTGACAAGGATATGGCAAATCCACGAAGTAGGAAGATGAGATAAAAATATCATCATTACAGCCTTCCTTGCCTATATAACGAAAGGGGGAAAAAATTCAGGTGGGCACAAAACTTTATTCTAAAAGCCTTATTATTATTTCCATTTTGATAAAGAATACCTCAGGTTTTACTTGGAAAAAGACCGTTTAAGAGGAAAACATTTATTGACGTCGTTCAACCAAAAAACAAAAGATGTTCACATATAAATGTCAAAGAAGATATGACATATACCTTACAGCCTTTAAAGAACAAAATATATTTAATTATTGCAAAATTATGTGCATGCACAAATCATTAATATATGTAACTAACTCCTTATGAAGAGGATATGGATTGTAGTAGTTGGATATACTTTGATATTAATATTTGCTAATGGTTACATTCATCCAGAGAGGCATATCATTATCCTGAAAACTAAATTAAGTTCTGAACATAAATCCCCTACAAACTGACAGAACTGTCCCCTAAATTTTAGAACCACGTGATAAATACTGCTTTAAAACTTAAGTAAATGCTCCACTATCTGAGGACAAAGCTACATTAAACTTTCGTTAAATCGCTAGCAGCAGAGTGATTTAACGAAATTTGCTGACTTCAATTTTCCTCTCCATACAGTCTTTGGAAACCAGAATTTAAGAAAAATCAAACCAAATAAACTTTAGAAATACTTTATTCTCTAAATTAAAACCAATGCTGTGGGTTAGTTTAAATCTAAGCTCAGTCTCAAAAAGCATAAATTAGCTTAGTGGTTAGTTGTTATTTTGGAGTTTTCATGGAACATATGCAAGTATGAGGTCTTTGATCAATCACTTGACAAATGATTAAGATACACAAAGCTAGATGTCTCTCTAATATTGCAGTCTGCAAAGAATTATCATTACCATACTATGGAATTGCTATGCCAGCATCAAATATTTTAAGAGTACTTACAGGGAAATGGATTAGAGGCACTGTCAAAATCACAGCAAACAACATGCCTAGTTTTACAGTCATGATGACAATATCATGCGGCAGGTACCTGGTGTAACTTTGCAGTAATTCGGAGTCCACTTTGTCTGAAAACCAAGACACTGAATGTCATAAATAAAAGGGAACTCAGAAACAGTTCTACGTCTCACCTATATATTAATTCTCAAAGTTTCCATCTGGAGCAACTAGTAGGCTGTTTTGTGCCCATGGCAGAATGGAGGCTTTCTTCCTGCCCTTAAGGAACAATAAATAAAACAACAATAAACATATATATGTTTGACTGACAATGGAAGTTTCTCTAGACTGTGAGAGTCATGAAACCAAGCTATGTACAAGTAAGAAAACAAACCTGGAGAAGAAAGGGCTACACCAAAGGAATACTTGGGCTTCGCAGATGTAGACTATTAGCTGGCCAATCCACGGGCAAGGCAACACTGTGCTAGTGTCATTTGTGCTAGTGTCATGGATATGGGTGGTTGGACTCAGGCATGCATAATGCAGTATGGACAATGTAGTATAGACTCTAGAGCCCAAGATAGGATTACAAACAGTATAGATGCTTCAGTGCTTCATTAACAAATCCCAAGGTCTGCTAACTAGAGTTTTACTAACCCTGCATTTACACTGCAGACATACCCTGAGTAGCTTAAAGAAAAGAAATGGTGAGGAGACAGATGATAAATTATCCTGTAAGACAACACAACTCAAGGCAACCTTGTGTAGATAACTGAACCTGATGAGCTGTAACCAAGGCATTTGTGGTAGCCTTCAAATAAGATATTCAAAACAGTGATGAGTGGGCTTGAAGAGGGCCCACTTTGTTAGACTAAGACCAAAGGAAAAATATTCAGACCAAATAAGGCTTTATCAGAATCTTTTCTTGTTTATGCCAGAATGGTAATAATTCATGGAGAATAAATGAGGATTTGCTCTCTCAGGCACCAAGCAGCAAGGTGAAGCCTGGTATAATTAATCTGAAATATTTGGTCCTGCTATGGCATGTCCTAGAGTATAGGCTTGCTAACTGACACCTCCAGTTTGAAGAATGAGGGTCTCAGTAGTTAGAAGTAACCAGAACAATTGTTGCTAGATTTTTAGTCTTCTTGATCATTTGTCTGAACAGAAGAACAAAGGGTGGAATTCAATAAGCCAAGGCACTGTGCCATATAGCTGGTTCTTTGTATCTGGAAAACTAGGAGACACTTTTTGGTTAAACTGGGTGGTGAATTTGCTCAGAAGTAAACTCTTTGTGCTGGACTCTTTCCGCATCTAAGTGGGTATTCACCCACAAAAGCTTATCTCCAATACATCTGTTAGTCTATAAGGTGCCATAGGACTCTGTCGCTTATGTAGTATAAAGTGATTTGGAAGGTAAAATTTCACCACTTGGGAAAGTAGCTGGAGCGCCTCTAATTTCAAAGAGGAATTCTTGGTTATTCCTCCGATTATACATATGTTACTGTTGTCTAATAGTTGCCTTCTTTCGGTATTTTTGCAGACTAGTTATTATGGGGAAAGGATGATTGGCTAAAGTCATACTTCTATTAATGACACTTGAGATTTGTTTGACATATAAGTGATTGGATGTTGTGGCAAAAGGCTGGTGCTTGAGAGCTGCCAAGTTAAACCATGGGAAGTACAAGAATGTAATAGAAAACAGGATAGAAGCAACATAAAAGACCAGATGAGAGAACTTTCAGTAAGAACTTTAATTCCCTCAACAGTTCTGAGGATTCTTCTCTTAGTTCCATCACCATTTTAAAACTATTTGGAGAGTGAGATTAGTTTTGTAAAAGTCACATCTGAGGTGGCAACTATTATGTTCAAATCTCTAATAGCACAAGCACAACTCCTATTTTTGGTACTAAAGGTAGGAAATGATGATTACTTAGAAAACAAGCCAATAACTGCAACTTTCACTTTTATTTCCACGACTTTTGCCCTTTCATCCTGACCATTTTCATGACTTTTCTAGGAAGATGCCATGATTGGGGAACCCCCCCCCCCCCAAAAAAAAACACCCTTACAAATGATATGCTACTCTTAACTAATAGCAGATTTATGCTACCATGGGCTTCTGCTCCTATCGAAGCCTCTTGGCCGCACTGACTTACAGATCTACAGCACAGTCAACATCCTTTCAGACTGGAAGTATAAGAAACATCTGTTCTCAAATGAGCTCTTTTTTGCTTTTCAGTTGGTTTTTACTTTTCTATGAATGGTGTTTATGACAAGGGGATAGATAGGTGGGGCACGAGTGGGGGAAGATTCATTTAATTAGCCTTCTTGGCTAGAGATAGTGGAAGAGGGAAGGAATAGCCTGCATACAGGAAAGAACCCTGTACGTATCCTCTGAAAAAAAAAACCTATTTAATTAACGTACATTATACCATCAGGTCTGAAAGGAAAAGAAAAGAGACACAATCATTTCAATCAAAGTAAAGGTTAAGGGCTGGAGTTCAGGAAGAACAAGGTTCCAATTAGGTCTACTGCATAAGGGACCAGGAACATGGTCTTCAGGACATGACAATGCTCTTTCTTCCTTCCTTTCCCCTTTTGCTGGGGGCTTATCTGGAAACAGAATGAAGAGGAACCCCACCCTGGAATCAGCTTCAGTGATCTTCTGCATTGGCACTCAGCTCCCACATTCCTTTGCAGGCTGTTTGTTTCAACTTTCTTCCATGTGAGAAGAACAAGCATGTGGGGAAAGTAGCCCATGTTGTACTGACCAATCTGACAGGGTGCTAGGAAGCAAGGTGAATCAGGCTGCACTTTATCATTTGAGGGGAAGCCCACTAACTTACTTGCTCTGTCTTTATCAGATTCAGCTGGCTAGAAAGCAAGCAAGTAAGTAAAGGAAATAGACAAAGGGGAACCAAGGGGAAAACACCTCTAATTTGCAGGAAGGCAGGAAAAGGCAAGTTAGAAAGTTGGCAGGAGCAGTCCTACACCAATAGCAAAGGCACTGAAGTAGGGAATGCTAGTCTCTACTATGTAATTGATAATAGGAATTTGTTATGCCTACAACAGAAATACATTAATGCTCTGAAGAGGCAGTGTGCTTTTTTGCAAGAACTCAAAGCAATTTCCCCTGCAGATCAGTAATTATTTGGTAAGGGTCAACAAGACTGGTGCTGTGCCAGATTGTCCCAAGCGCACAGACATTCTAAACAGGTATCACAAAATACCCAGAGAGACAAGGGTTCTCTTAAGAGCATTTCCCCCCTACTGTTTGGCTGAGAGTTTTATTTACTTCGACTGACAGAGATTAACACGTTAACTTCTTGGGAGGAGTGAATTTTGAGAAGCAATTTGAAAGAAGAATCCTCATGCAGGTCATAATACATTTCAGTGGCCATGTGTGCTGATGCATCTGAAGCAGTGGGGTTTTTTTCCCACGAAAGCTTCTGCCCAAATATATTTGTTAGTCTTTAAGGTGCCACTGGACTCCTTTTCATGTTTGTTTAATGCTCCCATACTGCAGAGGGCAGATGATCCAGATTGCTGGATCGTAACTTGAGAGAATACAACTTTGGCATGCATGATCTATGAACAAAATGTACAATCACGTGAAAATAAAGCTGAATATATGTAGAGCTGAACAACGTTTTCTTGGAAAGATATGGCACTGTGACATTATATGACAGAGTTCTGAAAACACTGTCACCCCGTTGACACATCACATTGATGCAGATTAACTTGTATCTATATTTTACAAAACTGAACTGCTATATTAAATGATCACTCATCTACTTCTGACAATGTTATGACAGACCTTTAAAAAAAGAAAGCCAAAGTGCAGTTAAGAGTTCTGAAATCTGTCTAAGTATTTGGGAGAAAGACTATTAAGTCACCTATATTTAAGCCCCAACTACAAAAAATGGCACTTCAAAGTGTTCAAGAACTGCATTGTCAATTTTATAGTTATTACACTGCTGCTGCAGCATACTGCCAAGCAAAATCTACAGAAAAACAGAACCGAAGGAGTCTGCTGAACAGGTAGGATGATTTTTATATGTACAAATTTATAATTGGAAATCCTCATTTTCTGTTTAAATACAAAAATTCACCAACAAAACATAACTACCACCCTCCCCATCCCCACCTTAACAAAATGGCAAGGGTCCTTTAAAGAGATCTTCAACAGAATGCACATCTTGGTCCCCATGATCAAGGTAATTCATACTGAATGTATCATTTTGTGTTTCTGCTTACTCATTTGACTTTCTGTTGCAGATAGCAGCAGTGTCTCTAAGAATTCACTTTGTGTGGAGGACTGTATCATACAAATAATTAGCGAAGCTGTTTAGTAATGCTTTCTTGGAGTGTTTGTTTAAACTTTTGTTTTTGTTTCATTAATCACAGATGTCTATTCAAATAAATCCATACAAGAAAACTACAGCTTATCATGGCCTATGTGACATGTCCATACTGCTCTTGGCAATGCTTTGGAGGGTGCAAAGGTGACTGGAACCCACCTTTACACCTCGGCACTCCTAGGATCATCCTGCTACCGATCCAGTCCTTGGTGTAAGGCACAGCAGGCTTGATGCTGCATGTTGTGCTACAGGTGCACTGGGTTGACCGAATGGTAATTAGCATGTCAAACTTCTCTAATGTAGGCACGATCTTAGAAGATATTTCACTAATTTTGTAAACTGTTTACTTGTGTAGTGTTTAAGGTCCCAATCTTGCAAAGAATTACATACATCCTTAACTTACACACCGAGTAACTATATTGAAATTAATTTTTACAAAGCTAGGCACATGTATAAGACTTTGCAGGACTGGTGCTTAAGTGGCTTAACTATTTCATATGTGCAACACAGGCCCTATTTTAAATACCCCAAATATTTTATTTCTTCATATACATTCTATCGTAGGCTTTACATATGTGCAAACAGAATGAATTATTTAGCACACAAATCAAATGAAAAAATCCTTGGGAGCAGGCAGAATCAGCACATGCACTATGGAGTATAAAAGTCAGAACATTCTTCACTATTATCTTGACCTCTAAAGAACTGTTAAGAACATACTTACCATAAAAAGTAAGATACCCAAACAAGGCAGACACAAAATAGAGCAGGAAACTCAGACCAATTCCTGTGTTGGTTACATTCTGCATTCTGCTTTTCGATGGACTAAAATGCAAAACAATCCCCCCCCCCCATAATTATTATGGTTTAATGCATGGTTTGAGGTGTTGAACACACAGGAGTTTATTTTTAGAATGATTTTGCAACTTACATTTTACAAGGATGAACCCCTATGCTTTATCATTACCCAATGACTTCATCGTGCATCCGACGAAGTGGGTATTAGCCCACAAAAGCTTATGCTCTAATACTTCAGTTAGTCTTTAAGGTGCCACAGGACTCTGTCATTACCCAATACTTTGTGGTCCCTGTATCGGCAGATTTCAAATTACTTTACACATGGAGACAAAGTATCATTATCACCATTTTACAGACACGGAAACTGAGGCACATAAAGGTGAACCTTTTCCCCCACAGTTCTGACTCGCCCAAGATGACACATCAAATCAATGGCAGAGCCAGGAACAGAACCTAGTCCAGTATTCTATCCACTGAGCCCCACAGGGTGACTCTCATATCAGTGCAGATTTGGCCAAATGCAGGCTCTCTGACGCCTATAAAAATCAGCTAGTAAATGTCTGTGGATTTTGCCTACTGGAAAAAAAACAATGAAAACGTATTTGCTACTTTTTCTGCTGGAAATCTAATCAGAGGCTATGTCTACACTACAAGCTAGGCATGTGATTTCCCTCCTTGTGTACACCTATTCGCCATAGGTTGATGTGAACTAACACGAGTATAAGTAACCGTTTAGCTGTGGAAACATGGACAGCAGAGGCAGGGGTAAGCTATGCTGAATACAAAACTGCCTGAAAACAGTGGTACATATCTGGCATGGCATAGCTCAGCTGTGCCTTTGCTGACAGTTCCCATGCCATCATGGCCACATGACAATTCATACTCACTAGTTGTTATTAAGCAAACATGATTATGTGCATGTGAACAGGGGAATCACACCCCTTGCTTGCAGTGTAGACATAGCCTAAGATGCAAATGCCAGTGCTGCCTCAGATGAAAATTTTGCCTACCTAATATATAAACGATAAATCCTGATCATTGTTCAACAGCACTAAGCTGAATACAGAACAGATTTTCTGACAACTTTGGTTGAATAAGAAAAACACTATGGTTCTATTTTAACATTACTTGCTTTCCATACGTTACCTTCGGAGCTCACAGTAAATGGGCAATACTGAGGTATGGCAGAGAAATGAGAAGGCCATGGTTGGGATGGCATAAGCACTCTAAAAGAAGGGTTGGGGAAAAACAAAGAAAAAATAATTTCTCACTATAAAAGGCTATAAATTAATTTGATTGAACCTAAGATTCTACTTCATGGCCTCAATCCAATGCCTGAAATCAATGGGAGTGTTTATGGATAAACACCATATGCTTCCGGATAAACTCCATACTACAGAATGGGGGTTTCCTAATTTTTTCATACAACTGTGCCATTTCAGCTAAGAACTCCAGTATATCAGCCAATGTTCATATTTAAGGTTAATCTTCCACTGAAAGTGGAGGGTATGGGCTGCAAGACTCTTTTTGGACATATAAAGCCCAGAAGTGCCAAATCCTACTCACCTTACTCACGCAGGTTCTTCCACTTCAGTTCCTGAGCCTACTCCCATAAGTAAGATTAGCAGGATTTGGCATATAGGGTCAGTAAAAATACTACGTTTGGTCATTTATATAGTATGAAACTTACTAAATTATAAGAATAGCTGTCTATAGCATGCAACATTACTGTGTCAAATTACTGACTCCTTTAACCTGCCCTGAACTTTTAGTTAAAAAATTCAGTATTCGTTTCTCTTAAAAATTGGTTACAGCATTCAGAAACCTGAAAGACTTTAAAAAATGCTTTCGCAAATGAAGTCTGAAGGCTGTTCTATAATCAAAGTTTTATCAGTATAACTGTCAGGGGTGTGATTTTTCTTCTGCACAACTAACAGCTAGAAACTTTTCTTAAATGAAAGCTGAAACTCTGGAGAACAACTGAGAGGCACATTTGGGTACCCCCAACCTACAGCTATTCCTTTAGAAAACATTGGTTTATGCCCTAAGCCAGGAGGGTTCATATCCATTAAAAAACCAAAACCTCTGCACACCCCACCTGTTAATAAGATACACAGCACATTACCTTCTTAGAAAAATGAAAGAGCTTTGCTTTACAATCCTCAGTAGAATTTGAAATCTGTGTAAGATACATACACAAAATAAGGGAAATGACATATTAAATGACTGACTACAAACCACAGACAGTAGATCACATTGTTTCAAGCTAATAAAATCATGAAAATTCAAGTATCAGGGGTAGCCATGTTAGTCTGTAGCCACAAAAACAAGGAGTCCGGTGGCAATCTGAAGAAGTGGGTTTTTTACCCATGAAAGTTTATGCCCAAATAAATCTGTTAGTCTTTAAGGTGTCACCAGACTTCTTGTTGTTTATGCTAATTAGAGTACCAATATTATATAAATTAAAAGGAACTAAGGATTTATCAACTATTTTTTTAATTATAAAAAATTACTAACCTGAGGGTTTTGATGTAGAGAAAGAATTACTTATATTACTAAACAGATATAAACACTTCAAAAGAGCATGTATGTTACCTGTAAGATCTCTGTAGGGCTGTTTAATGTCAGTGGACAAGGGATGGACCATTTTTTTATTACAACCTGTAAAGACAGAGTGTATTTAATATTTCCAAGACTGCCTAAAGGCTGGGATAGTCTATAAATAATTAGAAAAGGAGTATATTGATAAACACGGTAATACAAGGCATTACGTTAACTGTAAACAACCTGCTTGACTACTGGAGAGCTGGGCTGGGAAGACAAACAGGATTTGATAGAAAAATGCTGTCAATACCATTCCTCCCACTCAATTAATTAGATATGAAAGGCTGCCTTAAAGGAGGCATGGCTGGAGTCTAGGTCTAACATTGCAATGGCAGAAATGTGGTTGCAATTAGAACGCAAAAGGAGGAAAAGAAACCACCCCCAAATCAAAACACTAATATTTCCCAGAAAGCTATAGGGAGTTTTACCCGCACTGATAGTTTTGAGAGTTCCAGGTGGTGGAGATGAAAATTAGAAGGAAATTAAGGAAAGAATACGACACATGAGAGGAAGAATGCAACTATAATTCCCTGTCACTGTATTTATGGCTCTGTCCACATTTCCCACTCTAGTTGCCTATTTTTAGAGGTTAGAAATTCTTTGTATCACTTGTTCAAAGCTTTAGGCTTGAAATAATAAGGGGTCAGATTCATGGCAGGGATAAAATGGAAGAGATCTGTCCTTTTATCTCTGAAAATTTACCAATTACCTGTAGAAACACTTTAGAGAGAGAAGACTGATGAAGTAATATCTTTTATTGGACCAACTTCTGTTGCTGAGAGAGAGAGAAACTTCTGAGCTTACATGAACTCTTCTTGAGGTACATGTACACACATGTGGCATTCTCAAGAAAGCAATGACTAGAAGTTCCCCACTCTCATGCAGGGTCCCCAGCAAAAGTATGATCAGAGGGAATTGTCGGTACATGGCATGCTATTCATACAACCTGGCCACACAGGCACAGAAAAACCTTCTGCAGCAATAACACAGGTCTTAAATTATGCAGCTTAGAAACTTTTAAAATAATTTTCATCAACTGAACTCAAAGCACTTTGCAAATGCAGGTGACTTTCATTATCTCTATTGCAAATGAGGGCACTAAAGTACAGAGAGATGAGATGAGACTTGCTTGAGGTCACACAATGGACAGAGATCTAGGAACAGAACCCAGTTCAATGCCCTAGACACTAGACCAGTGGTGCCCAAACTTTTCATGATGTGCCCCTGCCTTACCAGTAATGGAATCTGTCCATGTCCTCTCTCCCGCCCCAAATTCCATTACATCACAGTTGGCTCAGCAGCAGAGCTGGGGCTGAAAGCAGGTATGGGGGCAGAGCTGGGTGCCACTCTTTCCTTGTCTTCCCCCTCCTGTGGGGGTTAGTCTGGTCCTCGCCCTGCGCCACCCTGAACCTTCCTCCACAGCCCCCCAGGGTGGAGTGCCACACAGTTTAGGAACCACTGCACTAGAACATGCTGCTTAAATAAGACATGATCGATATAATGGTGCCTATCCCTGCAGCAGGGAATATTAAATTTTGCTCACAAGCAAAAGCTGAAGGAGACAGTATGTATATGAAGCCAATTGTACAGAATGATTGTATATGTAAAATAAGGGTATTACTTCCAGTGACTGGTGCAGATTTCTTCTGCAACAATTTGAAGTACATCTGTCATGACAGAAATTAATACTGTGCAAACTACAACATGTATTTCAATAGCACACATCGCCTTCTTCAGAGTAGTTAACAATGAAAACTAAATTGCATTTCATACAGCTTCCAGATTTTCAGAGTATTAGTTTTTAAATAAACCCTTAAACTGTTGCTTAACAGTATTATTTTTCTTTAAACATACATAATGGCATATGGCCTCACTTATATTTCTTTGTAGTTCCCAATTTGTCATGTACAAACTAAGGTAGAAACGTGCAATTTTTACAGTTTCATAAGTAATGCTGACATAAATAGAGTTTCCTAGCCCCACACACATGCGCTGGGCGTGGAACCAAAATGCTTTCTATCTCTGCAGTATACATGTGTGAATCTTGCTTATCGTTTATGCTTATCTCTTATGGTTCTATGCATACATTTCTTCTTTAAACCAAAACTTTTTTTTTCAGCTCTTTTCATTCATCGTAATGACTTATTTCTGATGACTGCATATGTTTCCCTTTAAATGTAAAAGGACTACAGAAGGCATTTTAAAACTCACTGCACCTACCTCAGCCCCAGATCTAACCAATGATTCTTGAGTGTAGTAACTTTTAAAAAATGTATTTAAAGAGGGGAGGTCAAACACTGAGCTAATAATGGAAACTCATTTTCAGCCTTGTTAATTATGGAGAATCTATTGTTGCTCCATAATACCAAGCTGCAGAAGATTACCTCCCAACCTCCCCATAAGAGCATTTCAGTTCTTGACAGATCCCCTAAGGAGCTGTTTTGGACAGCTTTGAAGTTTGGTTTTATCACACGGTTCAGTTCGTAATGGGTTGCCTTGCTCTCCTGGATGGCACGTTCTTTGGATTCATTTTCAACAATGTTTATCCTTTTATACAATAAGTCTGCCGTGCAAGTCAATGCAAGCCAGAGTAAAGCAGGGCACATTTTGCCATGCTCTGAAGAGGACTCTTGTTTATATACCTTCTTGATCCTACTAAATATTACATTTGTGCATTAGCAACTGCATACTCTTCAGCAAAAAGCAATGCAATTCTAAGGCACAATTCTCTTCCTAGGCATAATAGATCTCAGCTACAATATTTGGTTCTGTTTTCTTTACAGAGCCCACAATAGGGAAACATCAGGGTTAAAAATCCCCCAAAAATGGCTCAGAGGAAAAAAGTTTTCCTTTCAGTTGCAAAGAAGGTGTTTGATGTATTAATGTACAATGCCTAAGCTCTAGTTCTCTTGGATTATTTTTGAGCAGTTTCACTTTGAACTGTCTTGCTTCATTCTACATGTAAATTTAATTTACTTGTAATATGACATTTTCTTCCTGTGCTAGTTACAGTAATAGTTAGAAGCTAAGAAAACAGAATTCCATTCCACAAGTAGGAAAATAAAGTGTACATGCCAGCTTTCACTGCCGTGTCAGCAAAACAAAAATATTGTTACATTTACCAGACCATAATATAATTATTTTAAATCTTTTCACATGTTTTAAAGTTCATACATATTTTCATATCTCTTCATCAAAACAAACTTATCCTGTCCAAAAAAGTGTATGCTGGGACACAGAGAACAGTCAATTTTATAGAGAACTTTAAAAAAAGAAAGAAAAAAGGAAAAACTTATAAAAGCATTTAAAACAATAAGAAAAATGTTAGCTAGATAAGCTGTGCACGGAATAACTTACCACAAGAGCAAAGTACACCATAAAGAAAAATGATAAACTACTTGTATAGCCAAGAAAGCCTGTAAAATAACAGTAAAAATAAAAGGCAATTTATAAGAAAATTGATCCTAATGTACAGCTAAAGCTTTACATTTTAGGCATGTTTTCTATTACAGTGCTTGGTATCTGGGGCTTAAGACTCAGAATAACAACATTCCAACTGCCTGTCACAGATCATTTATGTAGTTTTGTAGGGCAGAATTAGAACTGGCTTACCACTAATGGCATGCTGTAAGTAAATGCAGCTCTTTAATGTTCTGCTGTAAAGATTTTATTTTAGTATGGCAGACAAAATACTATTGCAACCCAAGTAATAGGTTAACTAGGCAGGCCTGGAAGGCAGAACATGCTACAATAACTTAAATGGTCCCTACCATCACCAACCCCCTGCCAGCTAAAATAAATAAATAACCCATTAAGGTTTTTAAGTCCTCAGTTGTAATTGCTACTAAAATAGAATAATACTATCTTCTTTCCTTAAATTACTTACCAATTTTTGGAAGAAGTGCAAGAGGAAAAACAATGCAGACTGAAGTAATCAGTAACAGCACTCTGCCATCAAGATACCATGACCTATTGGAAAAGTTAATTATAAATTCCACAAAGTTCAAAGGCCCTAAAATATACATATACAACTTTACCAAACACTTACCTTGGACAAATAATACTTAGGAGAAAAATATGCCTTTTTAATTCCGCATCACCAGATCAATATGCAATCTATAAGGATTTGTATTTTAAGTTTATATATATATGGTTGTATTAAAATTGAGTTCTCCAACAGTCAGAATACAGGAATGACCAACACTCTAGACAGTTTTCTGATAGGCAAATACTTGCATTGCGATTGGTGGAAGAGGCCTGATTTACATAGCTATGATTACTTCTTAATAACCATGCAGTATGCAAAACCCTGAGCTCAGACAAAGTAGTTAATCACAGCACTGGGATTTCCAGGACCATGGTTAAATCTCAACATCTGTACAGTATGCCAGCTGCAATTTGATTGACTAGTGCTCTCAGAACCACACATCCATATGACCAAAACAAAAGTGGCCATCTCAACTTCCCACTCTTTCCTCTATCCTTTTTCTCCCACATGACCTTGGCTCGTTTCCACTTCCAAGTTGCTAAACACAGACAGCTAAGCTACACACAAGCATACTTAATTTTTTAAAAATATAATTGAGATTTTTTTTAAAGACCCTACTTCTCCCTTCTGCCCAAGATTCTGTGGAAAAGCATGCTGATGGGTGCAGGTAGCAGAGAGAAAACACCAATATCCATCATATTCAGTTTTCAAATAATATTTATGAGAAATGTATGTTTTCTGAGGAGAAGAGACAGAGTAAGGAAAGAAGGGAGAATGAGATATTTATTTTTACAAAATATTTATTGTGGGAGAAGTGGCCAATTATTTCCTAGGGACACAGATACAAGAAAAGTAAAGGGGAAAAAGGAGGAGAAAGCATCCTCTTTGTCATTTACATATATATCATCGAAGACGTACACAATGCTTTACAGAAGTCAAAATTCATCCAAAAAGTTAGAGTCCCTTCTCCAAAGAACTTGAAGTATAGAGGCACAAATTGTTATTCAAAACAGTAACATAGGGTGCTCCCTGCTGACCTGGTAATAACCACCACATCCTTGACTGATAAATATCTTGCACATCAGCCTTCAGGTTTGTTACCTATAAACACCTTGGCCTTTGACCTCAGAGTTTGTATAGTTCAGGCTGTGGTTAGCACTTCATACACAGGCAGCACCCTCAAGACATCATTTAAGAAAAGAAGTAGATGACCTGCGTTTCATAGAAAAAGTCCTATCTATGAAAAATATGGACCATCACTTATGTGGCCAACTACCTGTCTAGTTTTAAAAAAAAAAAAAAGTGTTATGTATAGTGGGATAAAAAGCCCAGAGTCCACAAGCTGATGACATTATTGCTAACTGGAGTTCATACTTCCAAGGCAAGTGACCATTTTGCTATATATTGAAAACTTTTGTGGAAACATTATATTAGACACTTAAAAAAATGTATTGTTGCCTAGATGTGCAACAGCTTCAGTTACTTTCTAGTGAAACTTTGCTATTTGCAGCCCTTAGGAGCAGTGTCAGTTAATAACACTCAGTCTAGACAACAACAGAGCTCCAGCAGTAATAGCAGCAGCCATCTTGGATAAATATAGGGCCAGTTTTCTGTTTACAATTTGTCCCTCATGTTTGCTTTAAAATGTTGCATTTACTCAGTACATTATTGAGGTCATTCCCTGAAAATGTGACCCCAATATATTTACATGTCATTTTAATTCACAGTTTGTCATAATTTGTTTCCCACAGGGTGGCTGATGAGCTTTAAAATTAATAGAGGGGGTAAGTAAATGGACCATAAATGCTGCACTAAGTGAGGATAAGCTGCAGTATACGTGTGGCATCTCTGTTTTAAGCCACATGATTGTCTAGAAGACCAGCAACTAAACAATCAAAGGAGGACAGTACCGATAACCACTGAGGAGTTCAGAGGACAAAACATTTTTGGTTAGCATGTACTAATCATTACTATTATGTTTGAAAAATGCATTCTTGAAAAAACAAATAAGAAACCTTATAAAACACCACTACAACATATGAAATACAGATCAGAAAAAAAGGAAGTATTACAAAAAAATTCTTAAAATATTTTAGTTTGAAATATGGAAGTTATTTTTTATTAAAAATAACAATGAAACATCAGTGACCAAACAACCCGCCAAGTTTTTCCATGAAGTATTATAGTATAAAAACATTTTCTCTCAAACTGAAAGTTTTTAGATTTCCTATAAAAATGGTTTGAGCTGTAACTTTACTCCTCTATGATAAAAACGTTCCAAGTATGAAATATGGAGTATAAGTTTTGAGCTGTACAGCAAATATTTTGGCAAACAGATGTTCTTTTTTCCTCCATATTTTAACTAAAAACAGACTATTATAAATTGATTTAATTTCATTCCCAAATAGAACAGGACAAGACCATCATATGTTCTAAATTAGGCTCTTACTCTGAGTCCATATCAGTTATACAACACACAGGCAAGACAACTTAATTGCATCAATCATATCCTCCTGACAGGGTCATTAAATGTTAAACAGAGAGCTCACAAATTACAACATTTTGACGCAGTCTGTGTTTTAAACTACGTTCATGTCATCATCAAAAAATATATGGAGTTCTTGTTATTCAGACGGATTGAAACATTTCATTTACAATTAACAAGTGTGTATACCGTACTTTTTTTTTTAAAAAAAAAAAATATACAAAATAGGCATTAAGGCACATTGCAAACTATGGTCCTAAACCTGGAAACACTTCCACACGTGCTTTACTTTATCTACAGAAAAATGTACATGCATTCACATACTCTAAATACAGTGCACACATGCATATCTAGATCCTATACATGCAAATAAAACTCATTTTTCACAGACAGTGATGTTTCAAGAGTGTGAATTTGCTAAACTAACTGAAGTTTAAGATAAATCATGCTCCAAAAATGAAAGCGTATCAGATGCCATATTTACCTAACTGAAACAAAACTGTCATGTAGCCACATCTGGAAACAAATTTCCTACTATAATTAGTTAAATCAGTCATCCAATATTTATGTCCCTAGCATATTTATGACTACCTTTAGGTTTGATATTTGATTACATATTTTGGGTGCTTAATTCTTTCCGACAATTTTACAAATTAACTACCAAAAAGAGCATACATTAAGGTTGCAACAGATGGCAGAAGGAAAAAAAAATATTAAAGGTTCTGCTTCATCATGACAATTCAGGCTGTGGTGTGAGGCTTTTAAAAAAAAAAAGTTAAAATATGTAACTGATAGATGAAGCGAACAGGCTTTGGATATGCAGAAAAAACCCCCAAGGAAATAGTCATAGTTCAGTGTATGCACTTTGATTATGGCTTAATCAGTAATTTCAAAATACATTTTATAGATGGAACAGATTACGGGAGTTTGATTATGCCCACAGAAGTCAGAGGAAAGATTCCCATTGAGTTCAAATGAAAACAGATCAGACCAAAGGAACCCTCACAGTGTGTTTCAGGTAAGATACATATTCCGGTAGTGTTCTTGTTTTGAACATATGAATTATTTACACGACAGCCAGCAAAGTTGGGTGGAGTCTGTATCAGGCAGAAATTTTGGCACATCACGAAACACAACTCTTTCTTCTAGACTGTAAGGTCTTCAGACAGGGACTGTGTCACTATATAGGCTTGTAAAGTGCCTAGCAGAATGGGACCAGTTTCCTGACTGGGGCCTCTAGATTCTACTGTTATAAGATTATTAAAAGTTACTACAATCCTTATTACAATTTTTTGTTGGAAAGAGTCAACTCTGCATGAACACATCCATTATTTAAAAGTAAAATAAAATCAATAGTCAAAGTCTGGTTATATCGGACCGCAAAAA
Source organism: Dermatemys mawii (assembly GCA_007922305.1). NCBI lineage: Eukaryota > Metazoa > Chordata > Testudines > Dermatemydidae > Dermatemys > Dermatemys mawii. The sequence goes on from ML677332.1 coordinate 84,222,391, forward strand.
TAAAGAATTTTTTTCACAACACTTACCCAAATGATTGAATATGCTTAATGTTGCAGTGCTCAATGAGGGATTAAAATATCAGGTTGAAGGTGGAAGATGGCATTAGTTACAATGTTAAAGACAAGTTACATCTTTTTTTTCCAAGCTTATGGCAATATTTTCCAAATTAAAAGCAAACACAAAACATTGCCATTTTATACAGAGCTTTAATAGGTCAATGACCTCTATTATTTGGGAAAAAAAATTAAGACTATCACAGACTGCTTTCTCCCTAAGTGACAACAGTTTTTAACTATAAAAAAGTATCAAACTGAAAAATGTAAATTAAGCAAAAATAACTTTTTTAAAGTAAGCACTACAACATTTATGTACTGTGTCTGTATCACTTGCATACACAGTGTCTCTCTGTCAGACTTTATATACTGAGCTTCAGCTCATAGAAAAATGTTAAAACTGAGTGAAAAAATCTCTGAAAAGAAGAGTTTGCCAAACAGCCATAACACAACCTAAAACATATTGACATAGATGGTGACAGCACTGTAACAACCAAAATAAGATATTCTAATGCTGAAGCTGGAAAGTTTTTCTTAGCTAGCAGAGCCAGTTTTCTTGTGATGGATCTGATTCAGATCTAAAGTACATTGCCTGCTGTATACAACTATATAGCTGTACTTCTAAAGCATAATTTATTTAATGGAAGCCAAGCTGGGAAATTATAAACCATGTCTGAAAACTTGGCATGTTTCACAAGACAAGTCCAATTATTGAAGCAAGACAACAAATATTTAAATTTGAATGCCTGCTGGGTTTTGTATTGTGGTTTAACAATATGCAAAGTGATAACATAACAGCAGTTTAAATGTTTTGATTTTTTCTGCCTTCTCTTTTTAAGCGCTGTTCTCACAAGATTCTTGCTCCCTAATGTAGAAAAAGAGATTTTTTTTTTTTTGGATCGAGTTTTGACTTCAAAGGCTGCAAAATCAAACTCAGAAATTACAGGCCAAATTTCCTCGTTGGGAATAACTTCACTAAAATCTACGGAGTTAAAGCAATGTAAAATTTATGAGGAAAGAGAATCAGGCTCTATTTTTTATGTGATGAAGAACTCAAACATGCCAACAGCATTTTGTGTTCCAGAAACTCCTGTAAATCACTATTTTTTTTAGCGTGTGAAATCAAAGGGAAATGTTGGTATCCATACTTTGCAACAGAGCTGAACTGCTTCTACAGGACTTGCTTTCTTCCATTATATAATATTTGAAACATTTTTCTCTTACCCGCTGTCATTTCCACTTATGAATCCTGCAATTGCACCAGGCAGTTCAGATTTAACAATTAAAAGATAAGATGACATAGCTGTGAATAGAAGTGGAACAGATTTAGTATTGGAATACTAGCATCTCTAGTAATTACAATTAGCATGGCTTCACCAGAGTGGTTGGAACATAACATCCCAGATAGTTATTAGACTCACTGGCACCACAGTCAAAATTAATGCTTTTTTCCCCCATATACTTCCCTTAGAAATATCTACAAATCCACATGCATTATACCCCTTAACTAAAGCAGCAAAAAGATTACCACCACATCAGAATCTTGAAATAAGGAATATTTTCTAGGATATTACCTTTCTAGGAAAGGTAGTATGAAACAAAATGGAGAAAAACCCATACAAGTTGGGGAAAAAAGGAATTTCTTGCTAAGCTTTCTTCCTTAAACTTGATCTACCACCAGTAGCCTGGCTGCAGTATGGTCTCTTCCCCCTTCCTTTATAATTTAAAAAAAATGCCTGTGGGGTACTAAATTATGAGAACAAATCATGAAAAGTATTTATATTTAGAAAATATTTTAAGTTATGTGCTTTGATTTTTTTAAAATGTCAGTACACTAATATCTAATACACATTGCAACAATTTAGGCAACTATGGGATTGATATATTTTTACAATACAAATTACTAATATTTCTGGTAATGAATTATAACAAATATATAGTCAGCTAGGACTTCACAGTTGTCCCTGTTCTGCATATCATGGCTATTAGGAATGTCATGGGAAGAACAGAGACAGAGCTCTGTTCTTCCTGCTTAAAAAGCACTGGACACTTTAGAATCAAAGAAGACTCTCCATTAATTGTCAGCAGCATAGGAACTATGATACACAATTAAGCATTTACAACTCTGTTTAGATGAGAGCAATGATATAGACAAACATATACAGTTAATCATTATTCTCTGTAAAAAGGCCTTGGGGGTAAACAAGAACTCTTACAACTTTCTTCACCATTACTCATTAATATATTGCCTCAACTACAACCCATTAGCCTCTAGAAGAGGCTACTTTTCATGTTACTGTGTCTTCATTGTCTGTAAAGGTTTACATATAGTTCCAAGACCAACAGAAAATTACTCAGTGATTTGTTCAGTTTTACAGTAGATTATAAGACACACCTAAAACTACCATGAAGGTGCCCTTCCACCCTTCAGAACTGAACGATTTTAGAAATTTGCTGGAAAAGCTTTAAATTTTTCTAAAATTTGAAATATATTTTTTGTATTTAATAAAATTAAAGTTTTGCTCCAGTATAGTCAGTTATTCTGGGTTTTTTAAATCAACTTAAGTTGAAACCAAATACAGTGCATTTCTGAAAGCTGATTTTAGATTAGACACAATGAAATAAATAAAACAGACTGTTCCAATCTTTAAAAGTTAGTAATCATAGAAGCTGCAGCACTGAAACAGTTAATGGTAAATTATGAAGAGAAGGAACGTGGTCTCTATAAAGAAAGTGAAATGTATTAATACAAAGTGACATGTACCTACAGCAAGGTTAAATTAAAAACAGTTGCTAGGTCACTAAATAAGGAAATATTCACTTCTTTGCATTAAAAAATGCAGATTTTTCCAATCCAGAACTGTTTTTCCCTGTTGACACACAGCTGTTGATAAGGGATGGTGAGACATTTTCTTTGGTGTCACCAATTTGATTCTTTTATTACAGAAATTAGAAGGTATGTGCTATATAAGAATATGTATAATTGAATGTAATGTTTAAAATATCAGTATTACCATAGGAAGAAGACAAAGAACTGAACTTTCTGATGCTGACCAACAAATACATGCATACATTATCTCCCCAAAAGGCAGATTTTAAAAATCCTTGAAGTCAAGAAACATTAACTTCCGTTAAATTAAAATTCATCATTAACTGTCCATCAGTCTCTCGCTTACTTGTATTATACAATTCATTCTACATTCGCAAGTCTGAAGTTTCAGACATTTATCTCCTTCAGAAAGATTTTTTAAAATTATAATTTCTATTGCAATTTCAGTGTAGAAAGCTTCAGATTAATGTCAAGTTTAGATTTCCTGTTAATACACGATGTCACTTTTCCCATGCATTTCTGTTAGCCTCTGGCTAACCATTTAATTGCTTCTCCTTTGTCGTGTGCTTATGGCTTATCCTTTGTTGTATGCTTACTGTTTGTTTTTCAAATTGGAGGCCTATTTCATCAAATTCCACTCCCAAGAAGGGAGCTAAATCGTGCAACAAGAAACTTGCACGTACTAAACATTTGTATACATCTTTTTTACTTTCTGTATGTATACAGAATCTAATAATAATAATAAAGAATCTGACAATCTGCTTCAGTTTCCTTGTCCAATTTATGCTTTTTTCCTTCCTTTCCTTTCTCTATGAGATGATGAAAATCAATGCTGAATGTATTAACTATATTTATACCCTGAAGCTTACATAAGATATGAATCTCTCCTTTGGCAACTCATGAGTAAACAGCACTACACAGAATACCATGCTCTGTTCATTGTTTAAGAGGATAACTCCAGCTTCTTTTTCATATCAATAAATACAGTTACATATTTCACAGGAAGAATAGTACTTTGATGAGGTTGAAAAAATTCCAAAGGTTTAAATAAAAATATTTATTTATTTAAATTAAATAAGGAAGTGTTTTTTTTAAATGAACACACTTTAGATTTGAAATTGAAAACCTAAGCTAAAGTCTAAATGTATTATGTATTACATATCTTATCTATTGTCTTATTATTATAGATATTATCTACTTCCTATTATGTATTATCTATTAAAATCATGTAAATTAAATACCAAAAACAATATTACATAGTACATGTTTTCTGCCAAGCTTTAAAGAAAGTCAAACCACTGAACTTGAACTGCTGGAAATCACTAACTAGGCACCTGGAACCCGAGTTAACTGAAGTGCTAAACCAGCTTTTGACAGCAGTACCTTCTTCATTTCAATTTATTCAACTAGTTAGGTTAAATGACTAGTTCATTCAAAGTTATGAAATCAACCGGGAACTGAAAAAAGCAGGATAGCTTGTTTTCCAATTCCAATCTATGAATAATTAGGTGTAAGAGGTTGAGATCTATTAGTTCTAAAATCTTGAAGGATAGAGTGACCAGAAACAGTCACTGATTCACTAACTACAGATGATACTTCATTAAATCAGCTTTAAATGCAAAACATGTTTTGATAAACTTTTTGATAAGAAAAATGTGTGTGTCCACCACTTTTAAGGGAGTCATATATAATAAAAAATAAAATGCTGGTTTTGTACATTTAATTGAATTCAGTGACTGATGCAAATCACAAATAAAAAAATGTATCATTTACCATAACAAAACTGTAAAAGTTAAGAATTTGAATAAATATAAAATAAGCTATACCATTGCTTAAATAAATATGTATAGTATATCCTGACCAGCAAAAGGTACACCAAATTTAGTACAGAGGCTCTGTTTAGTTCCAAATCAATATATTTAACAGCTACCAACTAGTCAGAATTAACCCTTCTTTAGGAAAATAAAAAGTACAAATGCAAAACATAATTAAAACTGATTATTAAAGTCAGCAATTTAAATCAGGATTAAAATTAGTGATTTAAATCGCTTAGATTTAAATCACCCTGCTTTAATATATTAAACAATATGGAAAAAATAAACTAATCATGGATCCTTTGAAAAAAACTACAAAAAGATTAATTAAAGAAATCAGTTTGTTGGAACTAAAGAGGGAAAGCTTTCCACTGAGAAGGGATGTAGCTGTAAAAAAAAAGTCTAACATCAATTATTTTCCTTTAAGTAGAAAAAATAACTACAATGTCCACTAGTTTGGTCCAGTGTCTACTGATAGAATTAGGAGAGAAAGATAAAATCAAAACAGGTATCTTCAGCTACAAAAGGAATGATTTTTATGTGATTTCAAAAATGGCAGATACAACCATAAAACCTTCAAGTTATACTGTAAAACTTAAATGCTACCTACACTGGAGAGGACTTAGGGCTAGGCTACACTACGGGGTGGCGGGGGGGGGGGAAGGGGGAGTCATACTAAGATACACAACTTCAGCTATGCGAATAGCATAACTGAAGTCGAAGTACCTTAGGTCAACTTAGGTTGACTTACCTGGCCATCCCCACAGCGGCAGGTCGACCACGGCTACTCCCTCGCTGACTCCTTTTACTCCTCCTGCTGAGGTGGAGTACAGGCGGTGATTCAAGGATTGATTTATTGCATCTAGATGAGGTGCGATAAATTGATCCCTGATACATCGAACGCTACCCCAGATGAGCAGGTCATGAAGCTAAGCAGATCTATGGCAATTACAAAAAACTATGTCATAATCTCTGATTTGCCCCAATAGTAAGGTATTAACATTTTGTGTCATTTGTTTGATTATTAAAACAGACACTTAAGGGATCTAAAGATCTATTACATACAAAAAGTTACATTAAAAGAAAATTAAGGTTGCAAAGTCAAACACTCAAAAAAATAATAAGTGCCAGAAGTAAGGCTGCCTGTGCAATCTGAGTTAAGCTCTCTTACATATTGTGGCAAATTGCTGGCACTGTTATGATGGGTCCCGCGCTCTCTTCTTGTGGGGGGTTCAGGGAGCTATTTCTTGCCCCTGAATAGGGTATTCACTGCCCCACTAGTATTCTAGAGGAGGGGGAGTGGAGAGGAAGGGACCCGGGCCCGCCCTCTACTCCGGGTCCCAGCCCAGGGGCCCTGAGGATAGCAGTAAACTACCTGAAGTAGCTATTCCTTCCCCTGGGCTACTTCCCTCTCCTACTCTTCAGTTTGTGAGGCTTCCTGCCCTCTCTCTACACAGGTCAAGTGTCTCTTTACCTAGGGTATGGGTGGTCTTGGTTCCAAACTCTCCTCCAACTGCTCACTGCCCCAACTCCTCCAAACTGCTCACTGCTCCAACTCCTATCCTCCTCCCCTGTCTGCCTGAAGCAGAGGGTTTTATTAGGTTCTTAGCAAGGCCTTAATTGATTTCAGGTGTTCCAATCAACCTGCAACCTTCCTTAGTCCACAGGGAGCAACGCCTCAATTAGCTCTGAGCTTACATATCTCCCCTCAAGCACTCTACCGCAGCTCCCTGACCTTCCTCTATCACAATATATATACATATTCTTGGCCAGTGTCATGTAGGAAGTGTGTGGCAAAGTCAAGGAGATAATTCAATTCTCCTGAGTCCCAGTCTAGTGCCTTAAATATAAAAGGATGTCTGTTCTCTTCTTGCTTGCCCTTCTGCTTCATTCGGTGTCCATCTTGTTCACCGAATGATGCAGGGGTCCTACGGAATAAATGGTATCTGATGACGTAACTAGAGACTATAACATAATGCCAATACACAAAGACGCTGAACTACACTTGCAGAGGCAACCTTAATTTGGGCATTTCCTAATGCTTAATTTAGCGACCTTAATGATCCTTTAATTTAACTTTTTGTACATAATCACTACTAGGAACTGGCTGATCAAGAAGAATTAACCAGAGCTGAACGTTATAACAACAACTCTACTTATGGAAATTTTGTAATTCAACATTCCATCAGGGAGAAAAATAACTCTCACCACCTAAATGTTATCAGCCGATAGATTCACCACTGTCCTAAGAGCAACAAATGACAACACTTATCAACAAACAGAACTTATTAGCAAGTGTTAAATACTGATGTTGGGTGACTAGTTTGCAGGATAGGATTTATAATGTATAACATTAGGCTACTTTGCACCAAAAGTTTTTCATTATGTAACTAGGGGCATCACAACATAACTCACTAGAAACACATACGTTATAAATGCATTAGTCAGCATTTCTGTACTGTGCATTTATACTATTTGGCACTCAGCATATGAACCCAGATTTGAAAAAAAATTATCTGGGGGAGGAAGGGGGAAGAGAGAAAAATTGAGAAAAGTCCAATAAATGCACCTCCGATTCTCGTGGGTAGCCCAACCTTAAGTCACCTACATGGCTTTGCTTTTTGGTTCCCATAATACTAATTTCAGTTTCTCCTCATCACCCTATCCACAAACAAGGGATTTGCTGCCAAAGTCTAAAGTCGTGAGGATGTATATTCATATCCAAAGGGAACTATGGACAGTTCACAGGATTGTTCCTTCCTTATGCAGTAGACTCTCGATTATCCAGGATGATAGGGAAAAAATTAATCCTGGTTAATCACCATCCATAGGAAATGGGGGGTTTGGTTCACTAGCCACCCTGCGCTGGGGGGTGGGGATGTTGGTTCACTGGCTGCCCTGTGCCCTGGTGGGGTTTGGTTTTTTTTGTGCTTGGGACGGCAACAAAGCCAGAGCCGGCCCTGAGAGTTATGCGTATTTTTTTTTGACATCCTGGTTAATCCACATCCTGGTTAACCCAATCCTGGATAATCGAGAGTCTACTGTACTTTGCTTGATGATCCACCCTTTACAAAAATCCCATGGTTGGAAAGAATAAACCTTATTCCCGCTGGCTACTTGTCCTCAATCAACTAGTTCAGTTTGTTACATTATTACTACTGTAATATCTTGCATCTTTATAATGCCTCATGCAAAAAATCCCAAAGTACTTTACCAACTTCATACACATGAGAAGTGTGAAGTGAGGAAGGGAAACATACTTTGTAAAAACCTCTGTCGAGACACTGATCTCATAGTCAGCAGAGACGACAGAACTGTGAAGTGGGTGATGGGGGACAGTAAAACAGCAGAGGAGTCTTGTCTTGTGGAACTGGTGAATACCAGATCAGTAAGGTGTCTCTTCAGATTCCAGGTAGCACAGAAGACAGAAATCACTTTTAAATTTAAAATCACTTTGGAAGTGATTTAAATAAAGCTGAAAACAGCCACTTTGATTCTGGAATAAGAGTATCCACATGTGGGAGTTCTAGTGGTGTAACTATAGTGGTTTAACTATAATTAGACCAGTCTAACAGGAAAAATGTCTCATGTAGATAAGCTCTAAACGTATTCAATCCGCAGATAAAAAATAATTCTTAAATCTCTTAAAAGTCTTAATATTTTTATTGTGTCAAAAATCCCCTAATTACATTCATTACATTATGAAATCACAGCATAATTGGTTTTACTGGTCATCAATTGCTAAGTTAGCATGGCAATTGACAAACCTGCCCTTATTTAAAAGTACTACACAGGGAATCCTCAATTTAAAACAATAAGGCTAATTAGCTTTCAGGTCAAACACAAACTGCAGTGGGCATTCCAGTTTGTTTAAAAACAGGATTAGATTTTTCTGTATTTAGGGGAAGTTCATTAACTTCTTAAAGGATTAACCAATCCATCTTTGGCAAAGAGATGCGCTATGTCTGCCCTTCCACTGTATGGGAATGTTCTTCTACCAGCCTATTTGGAATAAATTATGTACTCTGATTGGAGAGACAAGGATGCAATCCCTGATTTTCTCACTATATTTGCCATATTTAAATTCCTCTGGATTAGCAATTTTAAACAACACAAAATTCTATTTACCATACATCTTGTAATTAAATGACTAATGAACTCTGAATAGAGTAAAAGATAGCTTGCAATATGACTGTCTTGATCATGGGAAACAACTGAAGTTTGAGTACTGTAATTCCACACTTTAGCTTTAGTACAAGCAAGATAATGCTGTAGTTTTATCTACAAGTTACGTAAATTGCATTGTGTAAAAATTCATCACTTGAGCTATAAGTATGTTTAACCAACTTTATACAAGTTATAAATTCATTCTTCCCTAATTTAGGATCCCTCCAGTTCGCCCACTGTCTTAACTTGTAATAAATGTAAATGCAAGTAAAATCTAAAAAAAGGCGTTCTCTTCAGCATAACCAGCCTTACTAGCAGCACTTAAAAAATACAAACAAAAACACAATTTCATGTTAGTGCTGTGCTCTGATTGGCCAGCAGATGGCGCTGACAGAGCATTTCTGGAAAAGCACATTAACCACACCCACACCTCTACCAAAACCTCAAATGTATCTTATGCAGACTCTTTCCTAGATATAGCTCTTTTTATACTTAATATTTGGCAGACTGTTTTCTTATTTTAATAGCAAAAATTCCCTAAACAAAAAATAAGCAGAATTTTCATATTCAGTAATATATTCAACATAATGTATTGAAATTAGCTGAAGTTTAGTTGAATATCTTCATGTGTTGTCCATTTTGTTGATCATATTAACAGACTAAAAAGTAACTCACAAGAGAATTAAATGTCTGCAGTATCTGTAGAACATTTGTTTAAAATGTATAGTATGCAAGCAAACAGCATAGCTCAAGACAGAGCTAGATTTGCAGGATGCAAAGCCACCACCATTACTGGAGTTTCGTTTCCCGATACCCTTTGGTATTTATCAATTTGTCTTTGCTTTTATTTATTATCTGACTGGAAACAGGTTTTGATGTTTTCAAATAGGAAATAATTTTGCACCTTTTGACAGCCAGCTGACTGCAGGTAAATAATGTAACTTGTAGAAGGCACAATTGGAAATCAAGATAAACTAACTAATCTTCTTCAGCACTAGAATTTGCTAAATCTTTGTAAAATGAAATTTTGTTTTAACATAAGTTTGATTTGGGAAACTCAGTTCCATGGAGCTGCAAATACTGATCATTTGGATATAATGAACAAAAGCAGGCGGGTAACCGAACTGATTTAACAAAAAAAATCAACTGTGCACCTCAGACTGTTGCAAAAAAATCCCTGTGGGGACCATCTACGTTGAACTGCAGTAAGCTGCTACTGCATATAGTATTATTAAATTCATATTCTCAAAATTTCCAGTTTGTTTCTATCTATCAAAACTCCCTACAGCAACGATTTTCAGCCAGTGCCAGTCTTGAGCCTGGAGAAATATGCTGTAAAACTCCACCCACGTAATTCCTGCTTTAGACCTCAATGCTGAAGATTTGTTAGTGTTGGCAACAGATTGTGAAATGCTCTTGTGCAATACTTTATTATGTGTCTCTCCATTTTCCACAAATCTTGCTAAAATACTTCACTCTCCAACTTCATTTATTATATATGCTGTCATATCCCTACTGACACACACTCTTTATTGCAGGAGAAGACAATTAATCGAAAGGTATTTTTTAAATGGGAAATCTTTGAGAGCTTTGGCTTGGGGAAGAATTCCTTCTCTTTGTCCTGCCCCCTTACATAGAGTAGCCACCCACAAACTGGCAGATCCTTCAGGATCTAGGGAACCCACAGGATGCAGAACTCTGGCTCTGGCCCACTGCAGCTCGCTCACTGCTACACAACAGCCACACAACTCCACTGAAGCTTCAGTACCAGGGGCTTCCTCTAGCTCTGGTTACTTCTGGAGCAGATTATGTAACAGAACAAATATTGATGGGGTTTTTAAATGAAAAAATGGTTGTTTTAAAATGTCACATCTAACATTTGAAATTTAAAATACATTTTTTCTTTTAAAAATTAAGCTCATTTAAAATTAATATTACAACCTTTCTGTACTCTATTAAAATTATTTAAATTAAATTAAAATATATTCAAACAGTACATCTTTGCTGCTGAGGTTTCAAAGAAAGTTATACCACTGATTCTCTTTGAAAAAAATCACTGAATAAGCACTGGAACCAGAATTTGTTGAAGGGCTAAATCAGCCTTTGACCGTAGCATCTTCCGCAGGTGCAGAGATAATATTTTCTTCATTTCAGTTTATCCCTGTAGTGGGGCGGCTGCCACAGGCCTGGGTAAACGGGGCTGTGGCTGGGGGCAAGCAGTTCCCAGGCTGACTGGGAATAGCAGCCATAGCTGTGGCTGGGTCAATTAGAGCCCAGCCGGCCCTTATAAGAGGGCTGAGAGTTTGGTACAGAAAGAGTCTCCTCCTCTAGCTGTGGGGGCAGATTGGCCTGTCTGCTGGCAAGCTTGAGAAGATACCTGCAGTGGAGCAGGGCTGGGGGAAAAGGCCAGAGGAGCTCCAGGTTGGCAACTCCCCAGGCTGAAGGTCCTAGTCTGTGGCCAAGAAGGGGTTTCAGGGGGCAGCCCATGGGTAGGCAGAGGCAGCAGGCCAAACCCTCCTTGCCTATGGTGACTGACTGTTATACTGCAGTCTGCCCCAGGGAGTGGGGGCTTGATGATGACTAGCAGTAGCCTAGACTGAGGCAAGGTGAGGCTCAGAGGGTTAGGGATTCCCCAGGGAGGGGAGACCCAGACAGACTGTGGGGACATTGCAGGGGTGCAGAACCCCAGGGAAAAGGGCATCGGGGTCTGTGAGGGACACGGGGCCAGAGGCAAGCGGGACATTGGCCTGTTGAGGGTGCTCTGGATGCTGGAAGAGCTAATTCCTGGGACGACCAGCAGAAGGTACTGCAGGGGTCAGTCGCTGCTTTGCTACAATCCCACATTCCCCTAGTTCGGTTCAATCATTCAAAGTTTGAGAAACCTCCTGGGAGCTGAAAAAGCAGGAAAGTTCATTTTCCTCTTCCAATCAAAGAATAAAAACAAGATGTGATAGGAGAGCTAACAGTTCTAAAATCTTGAAGGTCATGGTGACTAGAAACAATCAGTTGACGTGCTTTGTTTAATAAATTGTTTTTATATGTAAATGCAGAACAAGATTTAAATCAATTATGTAAATCAAGATTTCCTGCTTGCTGATTTAAATCAGTCCACTCTCTCAGGTAAATAAGTGAAACCAGCGTGGTGCTGTGGTAACTGAGTATCTTCCTTAGGATAAAATGATTTCCCCCCCTCTTGTCTACACATGCAAACTCAGAACTGCATGAAGAGCCCCTCAGCTGGGATGGAATAGATCACAGCCCTCCTCCCCCATTTCAGCATGGCAGGCCTGAGATGTACACTGAGAGAATCATTCCATGCATGGATCTCAGGAGGAGATGGAAAGTGAGACATTACAGGATGCGGATGGGACACAATAATCCCATTGAAGACATTGAGACTATTTGAGTAACTATTACTAGCAGGAGTAAAGTTTTTAAACACGACTATTCAGTTAGATTTGTAAATGTGGAGAAAAGAAAAATCATATTTAAAAACTTTAGAGTAACAAATCCCAAGCACTATCCCTAACTTTGAATTCCCTGGCTTATGATTGTTTGTCTCTCAACTTTAACTTTTAAAATGACTATTAAGGAGATTTTTTTTTTTTTTTTTAAGGCTGATTGATCCAAATTTGAGTTACTATTCCGTTTCTTATAGTTGTTTGTATAAACCATGCAAGTTTTCCTTTTGTCAATGCTTCTTTGCACAGTAATAAATTCAGCATTCCCATATAAGCAAACCAGTGAGTGTGTGCGATAAAGTTAAAATTTGCTTTCAACTCTGCAAGATATTTTTTTTTAATATATAACCATGAGAAAAAGGCTTTTTAAAGATTATGAACAAAAAACAAACCCAGAACACTGACGGCACCCTTTGAAACATATTTAAGAAAAACCCAACTTAAATAAAGTCTCCACTCCAACTGAGTATAAATCACTTCCATATTTCTAAAAGTAACCAGAATATAATGACACTGCACTAAAAAATAATGCCTAACCTACATTCTGAAAGTGCCAATAATCTTCTTTGTAATGAGATTCTATATGATACAATATTCCCAGTTCTGAATATGTTTACCTCTGATGGAAGAGGTAAACAGAGAACATTTTATTTCCAGTTGTACTCTGAAATGTAAGACATTGATACAGCTTGAAAGACATCATGAGAAGAAACAAGAGCAGGGAGGACACCAAAGAAAGGGCTGAACATAAAGAATTCCGTACTGACAAGTCTAGGGGCATCCCTTCAGGACAAACTAAACTCCAAGACCTGACCCCTCTCACTGAGAAACTTCTGGAAAGGGACCAAAAAGGCAAGAAAACTTCCTGTACCTTCATTGTCTCCTCAGGGGGCAAGAAGATGGAGTTTTCATGGGGAGAGGCTCTCCTCATCCTGGCAATCTGATAGATACTAGGAGAGTCAACTATAAGGATGGCTCCTGACACTGCATGGCTTCACTAGTTCCCACCTCTACCCTGGCAGCACACTTTCAAAGAACCATGCTGCCATTGGCTGAGTCCCTTTGAGATATTGAGAGTGAAAACAAAGCTCCCTGCTGTATTATCATGTACAACTAGAGGCTGAGCAGGGGGATGTGGATGACAGACATATCTCTCTCCTCTCATCCTCAAAACAACTCTCCTTTTGTGCAGGACACCCACAGGATACCAGGAGACAGAGGAAGTGCCATGGAAGTTGCACTCCTCATTCCCATCTCCAGTTGGACAAGGCAGAGTGCCTCTTTATGCAACGGGGGGTGTTTTTGGTCTAGCAACACTACATTGATTCAGTTAGAGATAGGCAATTTTCCCCTATCTGTGAAATGGGCTAATCTTTGCAAAGAACTTAAATGTATGAGGGCAGAAAAAACCTGTGCCACTCTCCTATACGAAAGATCTTTGCACTTAAATCCTGAGAATCAAAAGGCAGAGGATTTGGAAAGTGACAGGCATTTTTAAATACTTGAAAGAATGTTTTCCAGTTGTGAAGCTGTTCCTTGAATTAACCTGTTAAACAGAAATGAAATTCTTGGCAGATCAGGTCAAGATCCCTGGCAGAGAAGTCCACTGCAGAAGATGGAATAAATAGTTTGATAATATTCAACACGCAACAGCCTGGGCCTCTACCATGACTAAACTGAGTTTTATTAAAAGTGGCACACAGAGAAGGTTATGAACTGTTATGGGGATGAAATAAGACTCAAATTTCCTTTGACCACACAGCCTTGTACTAGATCCCAGAGTCACCTGAACCTTCACTATGTATCCCCTCTTTGTCTTACAGCATTTATTTAGTGGTCCAGTCAAATTGGAAAGGAAATTTAAAAATCTGTTCATAGCTACACAACATCCTCTAAAACCTGCATGAATAAATAATCTTTAAAACCTTGGAATTAATGTGTTCGCTCCTGTCTGGAATTAATTCCAGGATTTTTATAGCCATTTAAACTAAGTAGTTTCCATTACTAGCAATTTTAGTAAAGGCAGGCCAATCATAAAAGCAGTCACTTGGTCTACTTCTAAGTCTATTTTGCAGTAAGTCCAGGTACTCTGCTAATCAATGCTTGTTCTTTATAGACAGATACTGGAACACTGTTTCTCTTAGTCATTATAAATGATGGTCTTCATCCTCTTTCCTAATCTTTTTATTTTGTTTTTAGCACATTTCCTGCTTTCACCAAGGAAAAAGAATCCAATTTAAACATGAGCATTCCACAGCAGTCAGTCTCGTCTAACTCTTCTTTAAATCTACCTTCTTTTGGACTCTACTCTTAATATTTCTGAGTACTCCTACTTTATTCATATGCTGGTTGCTAATTGGGATTTACAGATTTATAACTGATTATTTTTATTTCAAGACAGTTATTTTATTAGGAACTGTACTAAGAAGGGCAAAAAAGAACTAAATATCTAGAATACACAGCAGATGACAAAACTGATTAGTGTGAAAAATAGACCACATTATGAAGGATAATGTGTATTCAACACAAAATCTCGAATTAACTAAAACAGAGGAATACTACCATTAAGCTAGCATACACAACATTCTATGGTTCAGTAAATAGAAGCCACTAAAACAATTAAATTCAAAGGCCAACCTTTTATGCTTGCATTCATCCCGTCATTACGTAGGAATTGCAGAGTAAAGAGCGTGTGATGTTACAAAGTGTCCCTAACAAGCTCTCATAAGCCTTGCCCTTAAAATTGTGTCTTTTTGTCAGCCTCCCTCACAAGTATAATTTTACCTAAATATAGCCTTTTGTGCTTGTAAACACCCCAAAGCGCACATACCCCACTATGAAATTTCTTACCTCCAATATTCTGAATAATTATCGTACTTCCCACAATAACCTATAAAACAATTGATTTCTTTAGAAAGGGTAAAGAAAACTAAAAACAAATCTTCATTCTATAACAGTCAATTTGCATATTAATTATCTGAAACCAAATGTAGAACTGATAATTAGTACTGAAAGGAAAGGTATCTTCTCTTTAATTACTAGTTTATAACATATGGAAACAAATGTAATACAACAGCAAAAAATCTTCACCAGAAAACTGAATTTTCACTTTGAGATGACAGAACAAAAGTAGTTATAAATGAAGTCAGCTCTGTAGACTGCTCATTTTTGTATCATTCAGAGGGCATATGAGTGCATTCTAATAATCTTCTTAGAACTTCGCTGCATCTTGCACTGCTACAGACTAGGGACTGAATGGCTAGGCAGCAGTTCTGCAGAAAAGGACCTAGGGGTTACAGTGGACAAGAAGCTGGACATGAATCAACAGTGTGCCCTTGTTACCAAGAAGGCTAAAGGCGTTTTGGGCTGTATAAATAGGAGCATTACCAGCAGATTGAGGGACATGATCGTTCCCCTCTATTCGACATTTGTTAGGCCTCATCTGGAATACTGTGTCCAGTTTTGGGGCCCACACTACAAGAAAGATGTGGAAAAATTGGAAAGAGTCCAGAGGAGGGCAACCAAAATGATTAGGGGCCTGGAGCACATGACTTATGAGGAGAGGCTGAGGGAACTGGGATTGTTTAGTCTACAGAAGAGAAGACTGAGGTGGGATTTGATAGCAGCTTTCAACTACCTGAAAGGGGGTTCCAAAGAGGATAGATCTAGACTGTTCTCAGTGGTACCAGATGACAGAACAAGGAGTAATGGTCTCAAGTTGCAGTGGGGGAGGTTTAGGTTGGATATTAGGAAAAACTTTTTCACTAGGAGGGTGGCGAGGCACTGGAATGGGTTACCTACGGAGGTGGTAGAATCTCCTGCCTTAGAGATTTTTAAGGTCAGGCTTGACAAAGCCCTGACAGGGATGATTTAGTTGGGGATTGGTCCTGCTCTGAGCAGGGGGTTGGACTAGATGACCTCCTGAGGTCCCTTCCAACCCTGATATTCTGTGATTCTATTCTATGATCTATCATTCACCTCTGAAGAGATAATCAGATAGTACATGCAAATCTCTTCTGTGTGTCAGCATCAGAGGCTATGAATATTTTATTCTGAACCTAATTTTCTCTTTAGAATATTAAAAATTTACTCTTAGATCAGGGATTTTTTAAATTTCTGATCATTTATAGGACCAGTGCTGGGAAAGAAGTTTACCAGTCCAGAAAGCACTGAACTGATATAAAGTATATCTAGCCTTTATAGTCATGAGAGAAGACCTTAAAATTTATAGTCAATGGGACTAGCCTGCCAGCTTGCTATGTTATATAATCTGTTTGTCTTATTGGTTTGGTTGCTTATATTATTTTGATTTATATTGCAGTAGATATTATTTCATTATATTTGCCTGTAATGCAAGAAACCTACAGGCCTGTATTCTGTATAAAGAGCTAGAGAATGTTAGCATAAGCGTTTGTAACCTTTGGATAAATTACCTACCAGTTACCCTTCTGACTTTGGAGAACTGAATGGAGAACTGAAAGTGTTTACCAAAATTCTGGAACATATCAGTAACCACATGTTACATATCAGGTATACCACAAGAACCAAAGGTAATGGTGTGGAGAATGAAATAACCAATATTAATATGTATTAATATGCTAGTCTACAGAGTAAGTGCACCGCAAGATTTATCTGGGTGAAGAAATAAGATTTGGGCATGGAAGGTTGGGCACTGATATGAATATTCATATAGTGCCAGGACCCTACAAGAAGGCAAACCCCCATGTTGAGGAATTCTTCTCTTAGTTATCTTACCGTAACGTACGTACGGTACCCTTACGTAAAAGGGATCTTACCACCAGGAACTATAGAACTGTACTTTTTTTGTGGGTTTGGCTTAGTGGTTGGTAGCTTCAATTACTCTCTTGTTTATTTTAATACAGACCTTACAATTTTGACTTTGTCCTTAGTGTGAATGTTCATGTTGCACACCTCAAGAGGCTGGACAAAGTATTGAACTCTCTACTTTCTCTAATTCTGTAGCCTGAATTTGGAAAAAGAACTGAAGTATCTTCTGGTCAGATCATTGGAAAGCCTATAATAAATCAGCCCTATAAAATCAGATTAACAAATTATGTTTCTGTGATTACTATCTTGCAGTCTTTCTAGTTAAATTCCAACATATAACCATGGACCAAGGTAGTGGGTACTTATTTTGTGGGCACAAAGATAGGAAGTAAATAATGAGTGTTTGACTGTTGTGGTGTTGAGTGCAATGTAAAAAGCTAAGAAGGAGTAATAAAGAGAAGAAAAAGAGGTGGCTGAAAACCTGGATCAACTTCTACATACCATTTCAAAGCTCAGATTTCAATCTTTCAGGTAGTTTACAGAATTAATTTCTAGTTGTAACGTGTTACAAAATAGTAGCTATTAGAATCATGCCAGAATTGAAGTTAAGAAAAATGCAAGATAAGTATGACATGTTTTTGAGAGGTATGAGACCTTGTCATTTGCCAAGGCTGGAAAGAAACGTCTAACACGACGAGAGTGCTAAAATTACCAGCTTTTCAACAGTAGAACATGCATTTTTGGTTCTGATTGTTTGTGGTTAACATATTTAGAATGGATATGATAAAAACAGATTTCATGTTTAGTTAAATATCAAGATTTATTACTGGTTGAGATAACCTGATCTAATCTTAGTTTTCACCAATAAATACTGAAGGTCACCCAGACTAGCGCAATTATTCACTAATTCATGCTACTGGAAGCTGTACACACCTAATGGGCCAGATTCCAATCTCAATTACATCCAATGAATCTGAGATCAGAATCTGGCCAGTGAAGCAGAAAAAAAGACTTCTGCCTTGTGCTTTTTTTTTTGTCTTCAGGAAGTTGTTTAAAAAGGCAACCTTTTATTAACTTTGTTTTGGCAGTTCACACAGAACCTGAAACATAGATCATAATAATAATGGAGAATGTGTAATGTTTAACATACTTCCCTCTCAAAAAGGAGAACCACTACCAACATTTTCCCTGCTATGACAGGGTGTTTATCCCCACACAAGGTAGAGTGGGTTAAAGTAGGTCAATTAACCTTAAATGCTGCACCTAGAGGAGAGCCAGAGCTTAATAAAGCCTAATGGAAGAAATAGTTGAGCTAGGAAGGAGCAGGTTGGGTCTGTATAAAGGGATGAAGCTAAGAACAGAAGGGGGCTGCTGCAGAAGTAGTAGTTGGCAGTCACTCCCTGAGGAAAGGGAGGTTTCTTTGAGGCTTGACAAATCAAAAGGAGGAAGTAGTTTAAAGTCATTCTCTGGGAGGAGGGTATTTGGATGGGGTGGGGGGGAGACTAAAAAAGGGATGTAAGAAACAGTGACAGGGTCTGGGAGCAAGATGACTAGCTGCTAGATGTATGGTCCTTGGGCTGGAACCTGTGGACCCAGATTTCCCTGTCAGCAGCTGGGAAAGTTGCACAAGACCTGGCCTTGAACTGGAAGACTGCCTGGAACAGCATGTGGACAGTGGATCCAGTGGGACGCCAATATCCTGGAAGGGGAGGACTACAGTGACCTGGCTGGAGGGCTGAGTCACAAAAAGGGAGTTCTGTGAATCCAGGAGAGTAAGGGGGAGATGTGGTAGGAGCAAATGTCAGATGGGGGACCTCAGACTTGAAAGGAGCTAAGATCTAGTTGTTGCCATCAGGAGGTGTCCCAATAGTGAGTGAACCCTGTTACACCTGCACATGCTACATCTAATACTGGATAAATTTGGTTAAAAAAATGCATGCAGCAGACCATCTATTAATCAACATGGAAGCCACATCAATGTATTCTTAACCCAAAAAAAGCCTTTATAAGGATGTCTGAGAATAAGAATTGTTCATCTGAAGCCATCACTAAATTAATAACATTCCTTAAACTTTGTCTGCTTTACTTACAAATATTCTCCTTCCATGTAGTATTTAAGGTACATCTTCACAGCAAACAAAGACCCACCACAGAGAGTCTCAGAGCTTGGGTCAACTTATTTAAGCTCATGCTGAGGAGCTAAAAATAGCAGAAAAGATCAGAGCCTACCAAATTCATGGACATGAAAAATGTGTCACAAATAGTGAAATAAGCCCTTCCCTGTGAAATCTGATCTCCCCCTTGCTAGTGGGAACACCCCAGATAGGGGGCTCTTAGGTGCAAATCCAAGCTGGGCTTGACAGGGAGAGGACTTGTTCTTCCCCGGAAGGGCTGCTCTCGCTCTCAAGGGGAGATCAGACCCACCGCCAAGTGCCTCCTCCGCTGCAGGAAGCTCCAGCCCTGGAGGTTCCTGTAGCTGGAGGTGGGTGATCCGATATCTCCATGCTGCTCTCTGACTGGACTGGGGAGGGCAGGACTTGTCCTTCTCCTGCATGGCAGTTCTGGGAGCGTGGTGCGGGGGAGGGGAAGGAAGAGATCAGATCCACCTTCCCCTGCTGCAGGAAGCTCCATGCCCAGCACCAGAGGTTCTTGCAGCTGGAGGATGCTTGTGGAGCTGGGTCCAATAGCCTCCTGTTCCTAGAAGTGTCCCAGCTAGGTGGCCCATAGCTGTAAGTCCCTGCTGGGTTTGCTGGGGGAGACAAGACTTGTCCTTCCTTTTCATGGCAGCTCAGGTGGGGAGGGGAATCAGACCCACTTCTGGGTACTTTTTGGGTTGAGTACCCCACAGTTACACCACCACCATATTTCAGAAGTAAACAGCTGAAAATGTGAAATTGACCAATTTTAAAACCCTCTGGCCATGAAATTAATCAAAATGGACCATGAATTTGGTAGGGGCATACGCAGAGATGTTTGGGCTCCGGCTCTGAAACCCAGTGCGGGTCTTGGAACCTGGGATCTAGCCAAAGCCTGAACATCACTATTATTTTTAGCCCTGCAGAGCAGGGCCTGCAAGCCTGAGTTAGCTGACCTAGGCTCTGAGTCTCACTGCCGCATAGGGGTTTGCTGTGTAGATATAATCCCTAAAATCTCTAAGAGTTGAAGCACCAGGGTGACTCATTCAGAGGCATCTGTAAACAGATTACATGTATGTGGTAATACTGTGCAGAATTTGAATGTCATATAAAAACATTGGAAATGGAGTATTGGGATGACTGTGGTAGCAAAAACGAACATATTGTAGTAAATACTATCTATAAGAAACTAATCTATTGACTGGAAAGTAACAACATTTTCCTTCAAGATTGCTTTGTGTTTAAACAGAATATGCCACCATAAATTAAAGCTACCTATTTTAGGGCTAACTAAACTTTTGGCCTGCAGTTTAGAATTGCAAACTGGGGAGTAGTAGGAATGTATTTACTAAAATAATGGGATTTATACAATGTTGGGGTTTTGCTAATTATACTAGATAGTTATTTCTTAAACAGGAACAATGTAATTATAGTCAACAAAATATTTATCAAAACCATAGTACAGAATAAAAGAGACATGGGTATTGTAAACTGAAGTTACCTTCCCAGGTGATCCAAATGCAAAGAGACCAAGATCTTCATAGGAAGTGACAGCTGTTAAAAGAAAAACAAAGTACTTCCAACTTCATATTCACTTAGTTATGAATGGTTTGTGTGTTTTTTTATTTATTTTTTTACACTGACAAAACTAAAGCAATATTTTATGATTCTCATTTATAATATAGCTTTTGGATACAAACACTTACTTCAACATGCAGTGCTACATATACATAATGATCCGTATGCTCAGTAGAAATTTATATTACAGTAGTTTTACGTTAAACATGATTACAAATACAAGAATTCTTGTAGATTATACCATGGATTAAACAATTCTGAACAATATTCATTAAACAAATTATTTTATTTCATTTTCATAAAAAATAAAAGGGGCAGCTTTGTATTATAGTGGACAATTTTTTTCAAGAAATGTAAACCTCTGTGCCAATTCTGCAAGTTTTTGAGCACCCCGAACTCCAACTAATTTCAGGGATAGTTGGAGGTGCACTATACTTTGCATGGTCACTACAGATCCTTACTCACAGTGTAACCTGCACTGAGGCCCACCTTCAAAAGTAATCCCTTGATCTAAGCAACCATATTAAAGTAATCCAATATTTCCAATATATATGCTAGTATATGATGGTAACTTAAAAAGGGATCACTCTGAATGGAAGAATTAAATCTCAAAATGTCAGTCAGTCCACATTTTGTTACTAGAAAAATCAAGGAGTATCAAAAAGACGGAAATTATTCTCAAAAATGCCTTTCTTCTAGTCTATATTAATGCAGGGCATGGCTGAGATTCAAACTGGTTTAAGTATTTTAGAGGGCAAATCAGTCTCAAACACATGATTTTATTTTTATAACTCTTATACTCTTTCCTCTCACTTAGCTCCCTTGCAGTATGCTTTACCATCTCTCCCCATGTCACAACCTACTTTGGCCCCAGTCCCTGCAAGGTGACCTGCCAGGACACACCTCCAAACTGAGTCTCGCTAAAGTCAATGGAATATCACATGGGAGAAAGCATCAGGCTGCATCAATCAAGTTGCAGGACTGGGGCCTCAGACTGAACTCAAGACAGAGACACTTATTTGTCTGTAAAATTATACACACACAGTAATAATTACCGATGCATCCGACGAAGTGGGTATTAGCCCACGAAAGCTTATGCTCTAAAACTTTAGTTAGTCTTTAAGGTGCCACAGGACTCTTTGTCACTTCAGTAATAATTACTGTAGCACATATAAACAACAGAGAACTTAATCGTCTTGTAGGCCTTTCACAAGCTCTGTGTTTCACATTCCTCTCTAGTACCATCATCAATATGTTGTGCAAAAACAAAATGGGCCAGAGTCTGCTCTGTTACACCAACGTAAACCTGGAATAATACTGTATTTATGCTAGAAATTCAGTCCAGTGAATAGTGTAGCTTTTATTCTCAATTTTATAAAAGTACAACAATTTGATTTAAAAAGAAAAATAAACTCTACCAGTTTAAAGACAAGGTAATTCAGCAAAAAATATATGATTCCTGAAACATACTGCAACACAAGGCAAATCCAGTTTTATCCACTGAGGTGAAATTGACAATTACAATACCAGCAACACTGATGGCTGCACACTTCACATATGAAAATGTAGCAACAGCAGCTCACAATAACCCCATTAATAACCTTAACTGTCTACTCCTGAGAAATAATTCCAGCTGTTAGCTCAATTCTGCTATAACTGAAGACTGAACCACCCTCAACAAATAATTTGGGAGTAAACAACATACTAACATACTACTAGTCTTAATCACTACTAGTAATTAGATTCAGTCATTGTTATAAATACTCTGAATTCGTGTCGTTTAAAAATTAGAAACACTTCTCCAGTAAGACATTATGACTGAAATGTTTGTGCTTAATATCTCTCTCTCCCTTTAAAATTGAATTAACATAGACGCTTCCTCTGGAGACAGCTGAATGCCATTTCTTTTTACACTCATTTTTCATGACTTGGTCTCACCACAGTGGACTGTTTATAAACATTGTCAAGGTACTTTTCATACCATAAAGGTATATCCCCAACTCATTCTCTAGAATTAACCACTGCAATTCCTTTCTTCCCAACCCCAGGCACAGATTAGCCCATTATTGTAGGTTTGTTCACAAATGCTGGTCTCATGCATTTTTTTTAAAGAATATGTAATGATCTGTTTTGAAGAGTACCCCATGTACAAAGAACAATATACATTTCACTGACCTAGAGACATAGCAGGTCAAGCTTGTGGCCTTTCAGCCATAACAGGTTTCAACTAAAAGACCAGCAATGTTCTGTAACCTGGAATTATCTCATTGTTTTTACAGGAATCATTGACCAAAACTATATTAAATATAACTTGACAACCACCACCTAAAAATCAGTGAAAGCCTGTAAGTTTAAATCCAGGAATTTAAATACATTTTTTATTCAATGAAGTACTGGCGCATATTTCTGGTCCTAGTTTAGCCTGGCAATGAATTAATTGGTAATAATTATTAATTGAAAAGGCGTTCTTCTAAAAACCGTGAAATAATTCATCCAAATACTTTACTGACACTGCCTCCTTATACTTGTTTGTATAAAACAATGTTTCCCAGAAGAGCAATATTACCTATGGATAATGACTTAGGGACCTGGAATATAAATATGGTTTAAAGCCTCAAAGTTCACTAGGAATGGTAGGAGCAGCGGGCCAGAGTTCTGCTGGCGTGGTGTGCTGAGGCTGCGGTAGAGGAGGGACAGCAGAGGAGGGGCCGGAAGCTCCGGGGCCAGGCAGGATGATCCCGCGGGCCACAGTTTGCCCATCTCTGATTCAGGATGTATATGATACAGTGCTTTTCATCCATAGTTTTGAATACTCTATAAAGATTTTTTTATCCTCTTTTACAGATGGGAAAACAGATTAAATATCTTGCCCAAAATCAGAAAGTAGATCTATCACATAACTGGGAACAGAATCTAGGTCTCCTAACTTCCAGTCCAGTGCCTTAGCCACTGCATGGCTCTCTCTTGTGAGAAATGGCAAGTACTGTACATTAAAATATTGGGGGAATAGGGGCCCTATAAAAACTTACAACAGCAAGATTAAGAATTTTAAAACCTTTGCACTATCAGGTAATGATTCCTTTCTAATCTTGGAACACTAACTTGCCAGAGAGAAAAATGTAGCCACAGACTAGTACAAAAACACCAAGCAGCTATTGCTATCTTTCATTAAAGTGTCCCTAATCTCTACTGATTTTTTTTTTTAATTTGCATAAGGGAGATCACTCAACTGATGAAGACAGGAACAGCAGTTTCTGAGCAGAATCAGGAAATAGTCACCTGAGTGACCAAAGCTAGCTATGGAAAACAAAAGCAATAAGGAAAGAAAAGAAAGCTTTGTCCTATCACCGAAACCACCCTTAAAGTGAGGAAGACTGATAAGGCAGTAATGACAAGATGATGATGGAGTAGGGTGGCCAGATGTCCTGATTTTATTGGGACAGTCTCAATTTTAGGGGACTTAGCCCACGTCCCAACCTTATATCAGTCAGGACGCCCTTTGTCCCGATATCAGGACTGAGGGAAGTTCTGGGAACGCAGGCACCAGCAGCCAGGCGCTGGCACACTGCTCACCACTTCTCTGCCTGGGCCTGGAGAAGCTCCCGGCAGGAGCTTGCAAATTGGCCCCAGTCAGGCACAAAGGCTGCGAGGTCTCCCCGCCACCACATGTTGCAGGGGCGGCACTTGCAGAGAGTCCCCGGCTGCCCCCGCTCCCTACCAGGTAAGCACTGCCCCCGCCCAGCCTGTGGTGGGAGGCTGCGCCCGGAGTCGGAGCCCCTGCACCACCAACCCGCGGTGGGGGGAGTTCACAGGGAACCGGGAGGGGCTGCGCCCGAAGCCAGGGGAGGGCCCTTTGCTGCCAATCTGTGGCGGGGTGGGGGTGGGGAGGGAGTTTGCCCTGAACCAGAGCCAGGCGGGGGCCCTGCGCCACTGACCCGCGGCAGGGGGGCTGCACGCAGCGCTAGAGCCAGAGGGGAGGGAGAGAGCCTGCGCTGCCAATCCGGGAGGGGGGGCCCTGCGCTGCCAATCCATGGGTGGGGGAGCGGTGTTCACCCAGAACCGGAGCTGGGGGTGGGGGGCCCTGCACCACTGACCTGTGGTGTCGGGGGGGTTTGCTTGGAGATGGGGGGACCCTGCACCACTGACCAGCCGTGGGGGGACTGCGCAGGCATGCTCTGCCGACACATGGGCAGGCTTTATATCTCCCTGCCCCATGCCTCCATGGGTCCAGGGGCATGGGAGTGGAGAGCCTGTGGGTCCTCCCTCTCCCCCCAGCACATGTCCCGATATTTTGTTATTGTCATCTGCTCACCCTATGATGGGGACAGACCAGGTTATAGCAGAAAACCTCCATCAAGTGGAATTTAAGGTACTGACATCTTAAGGTTTCAATAACAGTTTTAAAAAGGCATGAGTTAAATCATTAGGTGGAAGCTGATTAGATATTGTAGAGACTCCTAAGCAAACATTCCTGAACTATAATAAGTTAGTATTAAGGATCTAGAATCAGAAGACACACCAGAATCGAACAGTGTCAGATATCTCTAAGATAGAAGAGGTATACAAAGAGCAAGGGGATGGATAACAGTCAAATAAGATTACCAAGACTGATAAGGTATCCATTAAAGTGAACGAGTGTCCGCCATGATGCTAATTTAGGTCTTGCTGCTGCTCTTATGACTTCAAAGAAAGCAGCAGTGGCAGGATCTTGGAGTCTATATGTAAATAAATAAAATGCTTGAATCCAATAGGTGTTAAAACAGTCCTTACTAAAACTACATCAGATATTTGCCTTTTTTTGTGCATCTTTGCAGAATTTCTGAAAGCTCAAAAATCATCCAGTGCAAACCACCTATTGCCAAAAACAAAAAAACAAAAAAAAAAATTCAGTCCCAAAGTTTCAGAAGTAGGACAATCTTTCCAAAAAAAAAAAAAAAATCACACACGAGTTTTATAACAAAATAATGAAAAATCTCAATTCTCAAAATATTACAGCAATAGTGAGACAGTATAATATTTATACACCATTAATTCAAATAATTTTACTGGGTCACATCTTTGAGATGTAGAGGAGAAACTATAGACTACTGTGTTACATATTCTCTTCACTTACCAGTCTGAATGCACATACTAAGCAGCAGAAATACAGAGTAAGAAGCAAGGCTGGCAACAATCAGCAGCAAGATACTAAAATATAAAATATAGAAGTTTAAGACATTTCTTAAAGTAAAATACATGTTCTCTTTTTAAAATTGGTTTATTATTTCGCAAGAGAGAAGTTATCATGAGACGGACTTCCTCATTTTATGGCTCACATCTGCTGACCAAAGTTCATATGGTCCCTCACTGACTTATTTGCTGTTTGCTATGTTCCACTACACTTTACATTTTTATGTACTAGACCACAAGTCATCACAGATTTATGTAGCACAAAAGCACAGCACACAAACCATTTCATAACCACAACTGGAACATAACCACCAGGAACTGCAACTCTAATATCTACACACAATACACGTGGTAAAAGTGAACTTAGTCATTACAGAAGGAGTCAGACTGACAATGGTAGTTAGTCCTCTATTTATTCACAGAATAGGTACAGCATGAAGAGCACAAATACAAGCTTCCCCGCACTGCCCAGCAGAAGTGCATCAGCCCTATCCTGGACTGCCCAGTTCTAAAGCTAAATGAGATACTGATTTTGTGATCTATCCATTAGGAACTGGGTTGAGTACCAAACTGCCACCAATTTAATGGTCATTTAATGAGACTTCAAGTCACTACCTCCACAGGCCAGATTTGAATGAACAACCTAGAAGTTAAAGGGTCCGTAGCCTTAATGCCAAAAATACAAGTCACCCAGTCCTTGTACAATGTAATATTTTTCCATACAAAAATCTAAGCTCAGATCTTGCTCCCCACTTTAAAGGAAAACAACAACAACAACAAAGTTATGTACAGTATTTACAGAACACGTAAAGGTCATTTTAGAATGGATATGTATGTGAAACTAAAATCTTACCTAAATCCAATGATCCCTGTGTTGGCCATGGCATAGGATAAACCAAGTATCCCACTTCCCATGATTGCATTCATTAAATTAAATACAGAGAAACCAAAGGAAACACCTGAAGATGCATGATTCAGAGGTCTCTGTAAACAGGATAAACAAATACAATTAGTATGAGGGTTTTGTGGTTTTTGTTTGTTTGTTTTGGAGAGACCAAAGAAATTTCAGCCATATAACTCTCCCTCTCTAGCAGACCCTTATAAAATTCTAGAACCCAGACTTAAAAAATAATTACCACCACGCAGCAATGATCCCGCAACACAGTAGTTTTCTACTACAAAGTGGAGTGGTTTAGATTAGAACAACTCGGAAAGCAGCGAGGGCCATATTACTGCAGAAAACCCAGCTGCGGTCTGAAAAGCCCCACCCTTGCCTCATCCCCATCCGCTTCCTCCCCACCCCCACACTTGGCTTGCCCCACCCCCTATGCAGCCCCCGTGGGCCGTACACTGAGCCTGTGCGGGCCACATGTGGCCCTCTGGGCCGCATGTTGTGCGGACCTGGATTAGAATGTGGTTAGCTTTGTTTATTACAGAAGGCTGCGATAGTCAATGGAGTGGGGAAGGAGGAGGAGAAAGGCAAGGAAACAGCAGCACTTGGGACAGTTGAATACTTCCAAGTCTTAGTTAAATAAATGATCAAACACCTCAGAAAAACTATTCTCCTCACTTTAAAGCCCTGTACTACTCTGTGTGCCTGCATCTCTGCTCATTTCTTCCTGCTCCACTCTGCAGGGCAAAATCTGCCTGCTGTAGGCCCCACTTTGTATCCTTGTCACCTTTCTGCCACCTTCTAAGTCAGGGTGGGCAAATGTTTTGGCCTGAGGGCCAAATCGGGGTTCAAAATTGTATGGAGGGCCGGGTAGTGAAGGCTGTGCTTCCCCAAACAGCCTGGACCTGCTCCTATCCGACCCCCTCCCACTTTTTGCCCCTTGACTGCCCCCCTCAGAACCTCTGAACAATCCAACCCCCCCGGCACCTTGTCCCCTGACTACTCCTTTCAGAGACCCCCCCGTCCCTAACCACCCCCCCAAAACCCCACCCCCTATCCTACCCCCCTGCTCCCTGTCCCCTGACTGTCGCAACTCTTATCCACCCCCCGCTCCCTGACAGAGCCCCAGGATTCCCACACCCCATCCAACCCCTTCATTCCCCATCCCCTGACCACCCCCCAGAACCTCTGCCCCATCCAACCAACCCCTGATCCCTGTCCCCTGACTTCGCCCTGGGACTCCCTGCCCCTTATCCAACCCCCCGGCTCCGGCCCCAGCCCCCTTACCATGCCGCTAAAGAGCGGCAGCCAGAGCCAAAGATGCTTCCATGCAGCCCCGCCCCCCAGAGCACTGCCCATATGGTGGCGTGGCTGTGGAGGGACAGCGGGGGGAGGGGTTGGGGAGAGCCTCCCTGGTGAGCTCAGGGGCCGGGCAGGAGGGGCCCGTGGGCCATAGTTTGCCCACCCCTGTTCCAGTTGGTATTTTATTAGTTCACACTGTCCTTTGAGCAGGAAAGTCTTTCTTTCCATGTGCTAAACACCTTCTCTTCTCCATAAAATATCTCCTCAAAATACACTGTCTTCATAGAATCATGGAATTGGAAGGGGCCTTGAGAGGTCATCTAGTCCAATCCCCTCAGGCAGGATTAAGTATTATGTAGGCCAGAGACGGGCAAACTATGGCCCGCGGGCCACATCTGGCCTGCGGGACTGTCCTGCCTCGCCCCTGAGCTCCTGGCCAGGGAGGCTAGCCCCTGGCCCCTCCCCTGTAGCCACGTGGGCAGTGCTCTGGAGACCGGGCTGTGTGCTCCTGTGGGGCAGTGCATCTGGCTCCGGCTGGGCTTTGCAGTTGCCAGACATGCTGCTCTGAGTGGCACGGTAAGGGAGCCGGGGAGTTGGATGAGTGGCAGAGGACCCCAGGGCAGGGTCGGGGGAGAAGTCAAGGGACAAGGAGTAGGGGGCGGTTGGATGGGGTGGAGGTTCTGGAAGGGGCGGTCAAGGGACGGGGCGTGGGTTGGATAGGCATGGGAGACCCAGGAGTCTGTCAGGGGGTGAGGGTGTGGATAGAGGTCGGAGCGGTCAGGGAACAGGGGGTGTTGGATAGGGAGTGGTCAGGGGACAAGGAATGCGGGGGGTTAGATGGGTTGGGGATTCTGAGGTGGCATTCAGGAGAGGGAAGAGGGAGAGGGTGGAGAGCCAGGCTGTTTGGAGAGGCACAGCCTTCCTTACCCAGCCCGCCATACAGTTTTGCAACCCCAATGTGGCCCTTGGGCCAAAAGGTTTGCCCACCCCTGATCTAGGCCATCTCTGACAGCTGTTTGTCCAACCTGCTCTTAAAAATCCCGAGTGATGGAGATTCCACAAACTCTCTAGGCAATTTATTCCAATGCTTAATCACTTTGACAGTTAGGAAGTTTTTCCTAATGTCCAACCTAAACCACCCTTGCTGCAATTTAAGCCCACTGCTTCTTGTTCTATCCTCAGAGCTTAAGAAGAATAATTTTTCTCCCTCCTCCTTGTAACAACCTTTTGTCTACTTGAAAACTGTTATGTCCCTTCTCAGTCTTCTCTTCTCCAGACTAAACAAATACAATTTTTTCAATCTTCCCTCATAGGTCACGTTTTCTCTAGACCTTTAATCTTTTTTGTTGCTCTTCTCTCGTCCATTTCCAATTTGTCCACATCTTTCGTGAAAGGTAGTGCCCAGAACTGGACACAATACTCTAGATGAAGCCTAATCAGCACGGAATAGAGAAGAATTACTTCTCGTGTCTGGCTTACAATACTCCTACTAATACATCCCAGAATGATGTTGCTTTTTTTGCAACAGTGTTACACTGCTGACTCATATTTGTGATCCAGTATGACCCCTAGATCCCTTTCCACCGTATTCCTTCCTAGGCAGTCACTTCCCATTTTGTATGTGTGCAACTGATTGTTCCTTCATAAGGGGAGTACTCTGAATTTATCTTTAGCGAATTTTTTCCTATTTACTTCAGGCCATTTCTCCAGTTTGTTCAGATCATTTTGAATTTTAATCCTATCCTGCAAAGCACTTGCAACCCCTCCCAGCTTGGTACCCTCCACACACTTTCTAAGTGTACTCTCTATGCCATTATCAAAATCATTGATAAAGTCTTTCAAAAACAAATGCTCCAATATTCTTACTCAATGGCCATGTTACGTATCATTTGTCTGAACTAGCCTCTCAGCTTCTTGGGTGGAGACTGTCCTCTTATTTGCTTCTAGGGCACCAAACACACTAATGCTCATAAAATACAAGCAACACCAAAAAATGTCAAGCAAGTATTTCCCACCCAATCTTCCCACATTATCATCAGGGCTGCATGTCCCTGCTGGTTTAAATTCAGCCCAGACCAGTAACATTCAACCCAATAGTCATTACCACCAGCTAACAGCTGTTCAAAACGAGTTTGGTGATCTCAGTCAAGTGAACAATTGTTTCACTTCACAAACAACCACCCACACCATCACCACGGGCCCGAATCCACTTTCTCGGGTGGCAGGATCAAGCAAAGAAGCCGAGGCTTGAATGGCCCAGGAAGGATAATCTATCCTCTCATCCCTAGTCCCCTTCAAAGCACAAGTGGGGAAGCCTGGCTAGGCGGGACCTGTCCTGGGGATAAAAAGTCTCCCCCAACTCCACTCCTCACCCCAACGTGCCGGGCCCCTCCCTTTCCACCCTGACACCTCCCTCCTCCCCGGCTCCAACTCAGACCCAGCTCAGCTCCTGCCGCCACCACCATGCCCTCGGCCCCCTCACACACATTGCCCGGAGGCAGCAACGGGCTGGACTCCTGCTCCCCTTCCTGCTCGCGGGCGGACAGGTACCAGCCCGGCTCGCGGTTGACACTCCCGGGTCCCGGGTGCTGCATGGTGCCCTTTGCGCCGACGGAGGCGAGCCGCTCCGTGCCGGGCTCACTCTCGAAGGAGAGAATTGGGCGGTGCCTCAGGCCGGACTAGGACCACCCCCTGGGGACGGCCGGGGAGGAGGCGGTGGCGCCGCCTGATGTCGTCATTCACCCCCCTCCGTCTCCGATTGATTACGTATTAATATGCCTGAGGAGAGACCCGCGACGTAGGCACGCGCGCTGCTGGAGTCCGGTATGAGGTGAGGGGCGGGCCAGGCTCGTGGCCCGGCCGGGGAGTCGGTTAGGGAGGAGGCTACGGGGGCCCTGCCGTGGGACGGGCCTGGCCCTGGCTATCTGCGGGGAAGGGGGCTCACCCTGCGCCGGCCCCGGACAGCCCCGTTCGGAGCAGGGGCCTGCAGCGGGGTCGCCTCTTGCTGCCGGGCTGTGAAAGCGACGGGCCGGAGCCGAGCTCGGCCGGGGCCCGGCGCAGCTTTTCCAGGGGGCGCGCCTGTCCTCCCGGCCGGGGGGTCGTTACACGTTCCGGCGACCGGGATCTCTGCACGAGGACGGTTCTTCTCTTCCCCTTCTTCGGTCCCAGCTCAGGCTCCTACGCGCAGGAACAAGGCTGCGGCGACTGCTGCCAACCCTGGAGGGCACGCGGAGTCGTTCATAAACGTGTCCGTTGGAATCAAGTTCAGGGACTGATTGGTTGATCTTTTGGGCCCAAATTCATCTGATCTTGCTCCTCTAAAACAAAACTGGACCCACTGGTCCGGAAAACCTGCCACTCAACAAAACTGGGTCACACAGGTTCAGAAAGGGGAGGTGAATGTAGTCAGATACCCTGAACCTTGAAAAGAAACTAAGACGTGGGCCACTTACAAATTAAATTGACCTAGCTACTGGGGCTCAGGGCTATACAAAACTTATGTGCCCAGAGGGCTGTAGGTGGGTGTGACCTAACTGCTCGGATAGACAGGTATAGTACTGGAAAAATTGTTTTGGTTACTTGACTACTGCCCCTTGGAGAGATGGATTAACTACCTTGAAAGAAAACCACCTTACCTTGATGTAGGAAGTATCAGCCCTACAGTAGCTGTCATGTAGACATGCCCTAATCCATAATCAGGGAATGAGTTCTGTACACTGGGTCTTTGAAGCCAGATCAGCCTGCTTTTGACCCAGTTCAAGTACAATCTTCAGACAGAACAGTCCATCTGACATCAATTGTTTTGAAGTTACTTTGAACTTAGCAAAATAAAGGTCTTAGTGTATCATCAGAAGAAACTTGAACTGAATCAGTTTTCACAGTGGCAACAAATTCACATTATGGAGCTAAAGAATTACTGATTGTTGTTTGGTGTTGTCAGTAGCTACCTCATCCTACTACATCTGGCATAGAAGGAAGACTAATACAAAACCACATTCATCTACTCTTGCAGCTTTTAGATTAATTTCAAGGTAATCCTTTCAGGAGTGAATTACTTGTTGTATGAAGGGGACTAAAGAAAGCATGAGTGACTGTATTCAGGACTCCATTAGAGAGGAAAGAGAGTCTTTCCCAAAAAAGTTAAGAAGGTAAGTCATCCCAAACTAATGCTGCCAAATAGAGTTTCAAGTGGAAATAGCATCCACACACTCTGAAATTCTGAACTTGTCCAATGATGAGTGCTAGCCACATTAACTGAGTAACTCGAGAGCATAAGCCACCCCCAATCTGCTTTCCAGGAGCACTACTTAAGTCAAGTTTTCTACCAAGGGGCAGTCTAATCAGTGGAATGGGGCAAGGAAACTTGTGTGATACAAGGTCTGTTTCTATTTCTGTGGTTGTGGGTGACACCTGGAAAGTCTTCTACTTCTACCACCATATGGTAACCCTTTGTACAGCTGACCATGCTAGCAGTTGATGTATCTAGGACCAGACATGAAGGCACCAAATCCCACTGAACTAGGCTTCTCTCTCTCTCTCTCTCTCTCTCTCTCTCTCTCTCTCTCTCTATATATATATATTGCACAATACACAACTTAAGGTGTGAGAGCACATTCACTCACCCCTGGGTGTTCACTCTGAACACTGGTGAGCCTTTGGTGAGTGTAAAGGGGGGCAAAAACATAAAGACAGGTAAAAGATGCAAAAGAGAAGGAAAAGGATAGAAACACAAAGGAAAGGTGGTAGCAACTGCATGAGGGCAGCGCAGGATATGAGGGTGCCCAGGGAGGTAGATGGCTTTTTTATCACCACCCAAAAATCATCTGTTTTACTTCAGAGCAATAAAATGAGACTTGCATCCAAACAACTGACTGCCATCATGGGAAGACCTACATAATGAGTCACAGCACTCAAATACTACAGTGATATGTGCAATATGAAAATCTAGATCAGGGGTCAGCAACCTTTCAGACATGGTGTGCTGAGTCTTCATTTATTCACTCCTAATTTAAGGTTCTGCATGCCCATAATACCTTTTAATGTTTTTAGATGGTCTCTTTCTAAAAGTCTACAATAGAAGTCTATAATATAGAACTAAAACTATTGTTGTATGTAAAGTAAATAAGGTTTTTAAAATGTTTAAGAATCTTCATTTAAAATTAAATTAAAATGCAGAGCCGCCCAGACTTGTGGCCAGGACCCCGGCAGTGTGAGTGCCACTGAAAATCAGCTTGCGTGCTGCCTTTGGCACCCGTGCCATAGGTTGCCTTCCCCTGATCTAGATAGAAGTAGTGTCAAGGGATAGCTCTACTTGTTCCTCTTCTAAAACCAATAATAGCCTCATTTGGATATATTGAATGGGGAGGTAGAGTGGGCAGAAAGCAGCAGCCCTTAGGGGAAAACACTCAAAGACCAGACAGATTCCTATTCCAGTTCAGGTTACTGTCGCACAAATGAGACAAGTCCCTGCAAAGTGGTTCCACCCACAGGCAACTGTAGTCTGGTTACCAGTGCTCGCTAGTCAGCTTTATCAGATACAGCAAACAGATCTAAACACATTTGTCTTAATCAGTATGAGGTGATCGTCCACCATTACAAAAAATTGGTTGAGATGGTTTTTGGCCATGTAGAAGGATAGAAATTTGTCTAATCCTCTATTCTTTATTTTGTGAGAATTGCAAATCTATGTGACTTGCAGTGGGCTTTTTTTAAAAAATGGAATGATTACATAATGTCTATAAAAGGAATAATTTCTCTTCTAGGATTTTATGGACATTATATGGATACTCTGCTAGGCTAATGAAAACTAAACTTTTTAGAACAGCTGCATCAAATACATCATTTTCAGAAGTTTGGTTACTGCTGGTACAGTATTTTGAGAGAGTACCTGGATTTTTTGGGGTAGTTCAGAGAAACAGTTTCTTTACAATGGCTGAAATTGTAGAAAATAAAGCTGATTCTGAATTGTATTCACCTCATCCTGAAGTACGTGGAATGACAACGCTTGACAGAGCAGCTTTCAGAAGGACAATTGTTGTTCCAGTTCTAAAAGTGAAAAAAGACGTAATAAACAAATTGTTAAAATCCCTCAAACATACAACACTTCAGCGCCCAGGTCTGAAGCGAGTGATTGATGGTCCAAAAGATGAAGACAGTAGACTTGTTTTGTTGGATCCTCATAAAATATCAGCAGAATATTCACTGGGAGAATCTGAAGAAGAAATATTAAAGCAGTTTAATATTGACCCTCAGGTGTCCAAGTATAACTTGGAACTGACTTATGACAATTTCAAGACTGAGGAAATCTTACGAGCGGTGCTTCCTGAAGGTCAAGATGTCACCTCTGGATTTAGTAGGATTGGCCATATAGCTCACTTGAATCTTCGAGATCATCAGCTACCCTACAAACATCTGATTGGTATGTACAGCATTCACACTCCACAAATAGCTTTGGGAGAAGTGTATAATTCAGGAGTGGGCAAACTATGGCCCATGGGCTGGATCCAGTTCGTGAGAGCTTTGGATCTGGCCCACAGGATTGCCACCCTTGTGGTGCTGTGGGCCCTGCGCTGCTGCTGGATGTGGCCGGCACCACATCCCTGTGGCTCCTGGGAGAGGGGGGACAGAGGGCTCTGTGCTGCCCTTGCCTCCAGGCAACGCCCCCTGCAGCTCCCATTAGCTGGGAATGGGGAACTGCAGCCAATGGGAGCTTTGTGCGAGATACCTGCAGGGGAGGGCAGTGGCAAAACCCTCTGCTCCCCCTCTTCCAGGGGCTGCAGGGACGTGGTGCCAGACGTTTCCGGGAGCAGTGCGGGGCCAGGGCAGGCAGGGAGCCTGCCTTAGCCCACCTGCCATTCCAGGTAAGTGGCTTTGGGCCAGAGTCCGCACCCCAAACAACTCCTGCAACTCCTGAACCACCTGCCGCACACCTCCTGCACCCCACACTCCAAACCCCTGCCCTGAGCCCCCTCCAACACCCATATTCCACCTCAGCCTCCTGCCACACACTGAACTTCTCCTGCACCCTGCCCCCTTGTACGCCCTACCCCCTTGTACACCCTGCCCCAACCCCCTGCTGTACTCCCCCTTCCCCCTGCCTCAGCCCTGTATTCTTGGCACTGCATACAGTTTCCCCATCTAGATGTGGCCCTTGGGCCAAAAAGTTTGCCCACTTCTGGTATAATTGGATAAGTCATTTTAACAAGTGCATGATCTAGAGATGATTATTTTGCACAGGGAGACCTATTGGGAACCCTCATTGTTTTAACATTTTCTTACCTTAACCAGTCTTTTATTAAAAGTAAATGCTTAGGTTAAAGGGCACTGGAGCAGGTCTTTTTACGTATAGCAAACTTGAAGTTAGTAGTCTATTGATCGCACTGGGCATTGTATCAGGCCCTAGCAAATTTCAGGTTAGGACATTAAACTCAACCCCTTTATAGCAGGGGCGAGCACGATCAAAATTGTAATATATTATTGATACTGCAGCTATAGCTTACTGCTCTAGTCCACCCTTTGAACAAATGGTACTAGCTGATATGGGTACCAGTAGAATCACGTTGATTGGGAGTTGAGTCGGTCCTTTAGATAATGATTTATTATGTGTATTCTGATAGTGCTGAAATGCCCCAGAACCGTAGAGGTGAAGTGACTTGCCCAAGGTCACATGGCAAGACAGTAGCAGAACTAGGTCTCCTGAGTTCTAGACCAGTGACCTACCCACTAGAGCAGCAGCTCCTAACCTTTATTGGTTCACATACCATGACCTTAAATGGTGAAGTGACTGGCTGGAACATCAAGCTCACATATTACAGATTGAGAATCTCTGCAGTAGACAGTACTCTCTTCCCCCTGAAGCACAAGAGCCTTCAGTGGAATCTAACTCTCTTTTTTTTTCAGTGTAAAATATTTGCATTAGGAGTTCACTGTGACATAGTGGAAATAATTTATAGCACACTGAATGATTTCACATGCAAGTCATTCTATAGGTAGTTTGCTTTTTTAAAATACAACTCAGAATTGCTGTCTTGTATGTCCTACAGGATTTAAAGATTTAACAACACTTAATAATTAAATATTTTATCCCTTTCTTGCAGGTCAGGTTATAATTGATAAGAATCCAGGAATCACCTGTGCAGTAAATAAAATCAATATCATTGACAACACTTATCGGAATTTTCAAATGGAAGTGCTAGCAGGAGAGGCCAATATGATAACAAAGGTACAATTTTTCCTATTTTCTCCTGGCACACCTAGTCAGACACACAGAATGCAGTTGAAGTGGAAGAGCAGACGTGATGGAAAGATATCATAAAATCTAAATGTTGTCCCAACCCCACCCTGGCCCACTATCTCAGTACTTAGCAGTCCTGTATGTGTTCCTTGTGCCCCAGTCTACCATGAATGAAATCACAGCCATATTTACAAGATCTTTATAAGGATATTGCTAAGTATTATTTGAACTTTTATAGCCTTGATTTTATTGAATCAGATAAACTATATTCGAAGTCAGGTAAAATAATGGACTCTTTCAAAGTTACTAGTGCTGTCAATTAATTGCAGTTAACTAATGTGATTAACTCAAATTAATAATGATTAATCAGTTTTAATCGCACTGTTAAACAATATAATACCAATTTAAATTTATTAAATATTTTTCTGCATTTTAATAATTTCAGTTACAACACAAAAACAAAGTGTAGTCACTTTATATTTTTGATTACAAATATTTGCACAGTAAAAATGATAAACAGAAGAGTGTTTTTCAGTTCACCTCATACAAGTACTGCAGTGCAATCTATTGAGAAAACACAACTTACAAATGTAGATTTTTGTTGTTCCATGATTGCACTCAAAAACAAAACTACATAAGTTTAGAGCCCCCAAGTCTACTCAGTTCTACTTCTTGTTCAGCCAATTGCCAAGACAAACAAGTTTTACATTTACAGGAGATAATGCCCACATTTTGTTTACTGTCACCAGAAAGTGAGAACAGGTATTCGCATGTCACTTTTGTAGTAGGCATCACCACCTCACTTCAGTGATCATACTTGCTTTGGTATACACCAAGGGCTTTAGACATCTCAAACTTCCTGTTTGATGGGAGTCAGTAACCAGAACTATGCCACCTGTGAAGGCCAAGTGCAATATTGTTTCAGAGTTTGTAGAACTGGCTACCAAGTAGCTGAAGTTGATCCCCTACTGCCATACTCACATTTTCATCTTGTTATTTACTGTGGATTCTAGAGTGAGTAGGATTTGAGGAATCTTTCTGAAATCAGCTACTAATAAAGCAATTATCAGCCAGTCACAAAGTCCTTGAAGGGACTAATTTTTTTTAATGGTCATTTTAAGTTGTTGCTTTTTTCCCCGCCTGGATTGGAGCTATCTGGATTGACTGACTGAAATATTCCTTTGTGGCCACAGAGGACCATTTAATGGTCCTTTTATAGAAAGAGCTGTGCTGGGAAAGCCAGTTGGCATTGAAGATGTCCCTGCCACTTATAGGCATCAATGTTTCCATTACATTTTAGTAAGGTGTTTAATAAATTGATTACTGTTTAAACATACATGTATGTCTGGCACCTAAATACAGGTGGTTTAAACAAATGTCTTGGACTTTTTTCAGACTAGAGAAAACTACATCACCTATGAATTTGACTTTTCTAAAGTCTATTGGAATTCACGTCTAAGCACAGAACATGGCCGTATCATTGAACTTTTAAAGCCAGGTGATGTTCTGTTTGATGTCTTTGCTGGGGTTGGGCCTTTTGCCATCCCAGCAGCAAAGAAAAAGTGCAGTGTATTTGCAAATGATCTCAACCCTGAATCCTACAAATGGCTTCTACACAACTGTAAATTAAACAAAGTGGACAAAAAAATAAAACCTTTCAATATGGATGGTAGGGATTTTCTTCTGGGGCCAGTTAAAGAAGAGTTAACCAAGGAACTGTCACTTCTGAGAGAAGAAAGGAAAAACACTCTGCACATAGTCATGAATTTGCCAGCTTTGGCTATCGAATTCCTAGATGTTTTCAAACATTTCTTAGATGGAAAGCCATGCAGCACTGACCTCCTTCCCACAGTGCACTGTTACAGCTTCTCAAAACATGATAATCCTGCCAAAGATGTTCAACAACGGGCTGAAGCTTTTTTGGGAACTTCTTTAGAGGGACGCTGTTCTACTCATCTGGTAAGAAATGTTGCACCAAATAAGGAAATGATGTGCATCAGTTTCCAGATCCCAGCTGAAGTGCTGTTCAAGAAGCAGTGCATTCATGAAGGTAAATTAAAGTCCGATGCTAGAAACTTTAGCATTTTTCAACTGTATACTTTGCCTCAAACTATACTTGAGAGAGAGACTGCATTTGGTGGATTTAAAACTAGAATTCTCTGAGTTATGGGGCTGATTCTAGTCTCATTTAGTGATGTTAATTACAATTTGTTAGTCCTAGTTTACATCCCCTCCTGCGCTAAGGAACACACAGGCACTACCCCCTGTACCTGTCTGAAATCAGTGGTAGAATCAGAGCCTCAAAACTGGCAGGATCGGTTTCTATAAATTTTAATTAGAAAACTTCAAGTTCATGTAGAAACTCCTATTGAGTTCAGTAGAGTCAGGCTTTAGTCCTAGTAAGGTTAATCGCATTGACTTATCACATGCTTACCTTCCACACTGCCTGCTAATTATGTTTTACGCCCTCCTCCTCCCACAGCTTTGACATGGACTCTTTGTCCTGTTAATTGACGTGCCACAAGTCCTGCGTGTGTTTTAGTGTAGTGACTGTCTTGAGCAGAAATGTATTCAATGTTAACGTACTACTTTCTGAACTTGTTCCAGAGAGTCCTGCGGAACCGGCCTCTAAACGTCTGCGCCCAAATGAAGACTCTCCTGAAGAAAAATTAACTAGTTGAAAAGACCAGTTAATATAATTTGTTGTTTTGTGTAATAGAGCTAGGTGGGAAATCGGTCCTCAAGTCACTGAAAGCAGAATGGATTTACCCACACATGCCAAGAAAATAGTCATCGTGCATGAAAGTTTTTTTTTGTTTTTTTTGTGAGCACCTTGCTCCTGTGAATTTTTGTTTTTTAATTCCAGGATCAGTAACTAGACAGGTTCATTTATTTTACTGTAGAGAATATTAAACTTTTTATTTTCTCATGTTGTGTTAGTTCTGTCATATGTATGTTGTCCTTGCGGGTGGGGAAATGGCCTGGGAGGGGGTGATAGCACAAAGATTGTGAATGTTTGTTTCCAGATGGAACTTTATTTTGGGTATTTGCAGTTTATGGCAAGACGTTTTTATTGTAAATGTTTTAGATTGGACAACATGG
Organism: Dermatemys mawii; assembly: GCA_007922305.1. Taxonomy (NCBI): domain Eukaryota; kingdom Metazoa; phylum Chordata; order Testudines; family Dermatemydidae; genus Dermatemys; species Dermatemys mawii. The sequence continues at coordinate 84,261,915 of ML677332.1, forward strand.
CCAATTCTATTTTTGTAGAACCTTTCTATGGAGAATTGTATGTACGTTAGGGAAGGCCATCTGTCTTTGTGCAAGCAGACCTGGATTCTTTCACATGCAGACAGGTTGGGTGCTTACATGTACTGGATTTGTATGAATGGAGAGTGCATGAACACACAAACAGCTTTTGTGTAAACAAGATAGCTTTTTGAAAATTTGACCTAAGGTACAAGTAAGCACAGTATCTGTGTCACCGTATGATAAATGGTATGACCACTAAACTGATTTAACTAGGTTTTAGAGAACTCTGTACTTACTAAAACTTGAAAGACTCCGCTGCCTACTAAGTGGCCATTAGTACCCAACATAAGTGATTTAGTTTTGTTTCAGTGCAAGCTTATGACTAGGGCACTGAGCTGGGATTCATAAATCCCAAGGTCAGAAGGGATTGTGATCATATAGCCTGATCTCCTGTGTAACAGGCCATAGAACACCTCCAGAATTATTCCTTTTGAAACCAGGGCATATCCTTACAAAAAAATTAATTTCTCAATCAAGATTTAAAAATTGCCAGTGATGGAGAATCCACCACAACCCTTGAATTGTTCCAGTGGTTAATTATTCCCTCTGTTAAAGGTATGCCTTATTTCCAGCTTGGAGTTGTCTAGCTTCAGATTGCAGCCACTGTACCCCAGAGACTTAAATTCACTTGCTAGGTGATCTTGGACAAATCATTTAATCCCTTTTATTTACATGGTACACTTTAAGTGACCCAGTACACTTTAGGATCTTTAGCACTTACTTGAGTATTGCTCTTATCTTTCCAGTTCATGTTTAAGTTGTTGCCTCATTTTGTTCACAATAAATATTTGCATATAAATGAAGTACTTGAATTTAGGCACAGCCAAGGCTAGATTTTCTGAATACTGAGTACAAAACTGCACCTGCAATTACTGCTTCTGCACCCCTATTTGGAAACTGGACATAAAAAGAGCCAGTTAAGTATCTAATCATTTGCACATGTTCTTAGCATGACTGAATTCACATCTGTGACCAGAGGGCTAAAGTGTTACTGCTTTACAAGTGGAAGGAATTACATGGGAAACCAAAGTAAGTGCTTCTCTAATGTCATTCTGTGTGAATTCAGCCACGTTCACATCACTGCTTGTACACAGTACAGCCAGTCTATAATACGGTGCAAAAGCATGGAACTTGCCCAGCTGCCTGATTTCTACCACCACTGCAGAAGCTCCTGTTTATGTTAACTGTTCTCCCTCACGCACTACCTATTGCAAGGCTGTCACTTTCTTGTGATACTAACTGCCTCACTCCCCCTTCTCTCCCTCTTGAAAAAGCTGAACCTCTGGTTTTTAACAGTTTTTTAAGATAAAGCTGAAAACTCTGCTTCATTTCTCCCTATACTAAAAGCTCTGGTTCTATTCCCTAGTCAAAACCGCTTTCATCTGCTCCACTCCCCTTCAAACACTGGTCCATGTTACTTCTCCCCAACCAGGCTAACAGCCTCAAACTATGCAAGACCTGGCTGATCTTTGCTGCTAGTTAAGCTTGCTATGCAGCTTCTGCCATCTGTTGGCAGAGGCCAATATTCCTTACTCGATCTGTGTCTTTGTTATCCCCAGTGTCCAATTTAATCTTACTTTAAACTCTGTAATACATATAGACAACCAGGGCTTTGAAGTGCATTAGTCTTTCTTCCTCCTAACCCCCTTCCCCCCAACCAGTAATACGGATTGCATGAATAGAGGAAAGTTTGGAACAGAAGTTCATTTATCTCCATTTATTAAAAGTACACAAATTTACTCATGACAAAAGTACTCACGAAAGTGATATTCAGCTCCCATTATGTTTTAACTCTAGCCCTCCCCTAAATAAAAAAAAGTTGCCTAAACCCACATCTATAGCAAAATAGAGACTGTTTATCTTGTCCTTAGCCAGTTCCTTTTCTGTGTAGTCAATGCACATACCTGATTCAATACAGAAGTAAAACTTCTGCCAATTCAGACCCCTAGTTGTCATCTACCACCCCATATAGGGTATCAGCAAAATTACAACCCATACTCAGTAGGGACCTATCCTGAAAGAAACCTTTCCTGAACTTCCTCTTCTGGCCTTCAAAAAGCCCTCCAGTCTCTTCAAGCTCATCATCAGAAACAACCGCCTCACAGACCAGGACACCACCTCAAAGCAGCACCAGACCCTGCCAGAACAACAGGTGCAAAACCTGCAGAGACATCTCCACTGCTACAATGACCAATACCCACCACAACACACCTTTCAAGAGCTATGAATTCTACACATGCCCATCACAACATGTGGTGTCCCTCATCCAGTGCACTAAATGCCCCAACAATGATGTAGATGAAATCAGACAATCACCACAGTCTCAAATGAAGTCATGCAGGAAAATTATAGAAGACACACACCATCGCTTGTGGGTGAACTCTTTTCACACAGTGCTCACTTCATCTCCCCTATCAATCCTCATCCTCAAAGGAAACCTGCACAACACCTTCAAAAGATTAGTCTGAGAGCTTAAATTCAAAACTTTGCTAGACACTAAAAATCATAAGATTCAATAGAGACACTGGAGCTACATAACATTAATTCCCCCCCCTCACCTCCTTTTTTGTTCTGACTAGAGGGGTCTTAATGGGCCACTTCACCTTATATGGTCCCTTAGAATGTGTTAACTGTTTATGCTAAACTAGCTGATCTTTTATTTAGCTGGGATACTTACTTTCCCAGACCTGAAGGAGAGCTCTGTGTAGTTTAAAAGTCCCTCTCTCAGCAACAGAAGTTAGTCCAATAAAAGATATTACCTCACCCACCTGGGGTTTCTCATATCCTGGGACCAACATGGCTAAAACAACACTGCGACCTGGGAAAAGACATTCCTGAGGTTAATGTACAGGCCTGGGACTCCACTCTCTCTGCAACTGTTTTGAAAGCTATGGCTCCACTAGAGAGCTTGCTACAACACTTCTATAAGCGCTCTAGTGAAGCGGCTCTACGCTGACAGGAGAGAGCTCTCCCCTGGGCTTAATGACTCCAGCCCAGGGGTAGGCAAAATATATCTAACATTTCTGTCTGGCCTGCCAGGCTCTTTTAGCAGCTCGGAGATTGCAAGGGGGCAGCCAAAGTCCTGCAGCTTCCGGGAGTGGTGTGAGGCCAGGCCAGGCAGGCAGCCTGCCTAAGCGCCCTGCTGTGCCATTGGCCAGGAGCCATCTGTGGTAAGTGCCTCCCGATGAGAGCCTGCACCTCCCACATCTCAACACCCTGTCAGAACCCTCTCCTGCACCCAAACTGCCTCTCAGACTCTGCACCCCCATCCCCTGCCTCAGCCTGGAGCCCCTTCCTGCACCAAACTCCCAGAGCCCACACCCCTGACCCTGCACCCCAGCACTCAGTACCAGCTTGGAGCTCCCTGCACCCAAACTCCCTCCCAGAACCCACACCCCCTCCATTAATATAGTAGAAATGTGCAGCCCGTGACAACTTACCAAAATCTGTGGAGTAGCCTCCTGCAAAAATTATTGCCTACCTCTGCTTCAACTAGAGGAGAAGTACTACCGCCGACTAAGTGCTAGTGTGGACAGCGCTGAGTCGGCATACGTTATGTCGCTCACGGGGGTGGCTATTTCACACCCCCGAGCAACATAAATTATATCAACTTAAGCTGGTGTGTAGCCTTAGCCTAAGATTTGTTGCAGCACAAGCTGTGGGGCAAGTAGTATCTGGATAGTCAGGCCTATGGGAATGTGAGCAAGCAGTAGGAGACTGGAGATAGATGTGCCTGCCCTGAGGAACTTCTAAACCAGTGGTACCCAACCTTTTCCTCAAACCCCTCCTCCACCTGTAATGGAACATGTCTGCACCCTTCTTCACCCCCTCCCCCCACCTCCCCCAAGGGCCAGGGCTGAGCTGGGGACAGAGCAGGACTGGGTGGCACTCTTTCCTCACCCCCCTGTGAGGGTTGGCCTGGGCCCTGCCATGCTCCCCGGATGTTCTGTGCTCTGCTGTGCAGTGTCCTCCACAGTTTGGGGGCCACTGTTCTAAACTGACACAGAAAACTTGCTCTGCTTAATAAAGGAGAGGGGAACAGGGACATGACACAAAAAATGATGAAGGAAAGGTTTGTTGCGTTCTTTTCTATGTCATTTGGCCTCCTTTAGCCGTCTCCAGTTAGAACCACTTGTGCTAGTAAGGATGCTCCACTTAAGCTTATTCTCCAGGAACACAGGTGAAGGATTCTTAGCCAGAGACTTTACTGCCACTTTCTGCACAAAGGTAACATGAGGAGTGACATCAAGTATGCCTAATATAGGAGTGATGTCAGCACAACTCCACATTTTCTGGTCTCCCCCCAAGCATTAGGAAACAAACCCATTCATCTAGGCTGGAGAAAACAGTTTTATGGGGAAAAAAACATAGGTTTGAATACTGACAATGTTATAATCAAAATGGTATTTAAATGCTTGTGCAAATAATACCCTGCAATAAGAGTAAAACCACAAAATTTAATAAAAAGTCTGGTTTTATTTTAAAAGATTTACAAGCCTCTTTTTTTAAACCTCAAACATCCATAGCTGAATTATTCACATCTTCCATTAGATGTGGCTTATTGCTTCAGCCCCTCTCAGCAAAGTGCCACATGACTAAAGAGTTTCCCTTCCGCAAAAATGTATCCACCACTTTACAAAGCTCTTGTGCAGACTTTAAAAAAAAAAAAAAAAACCACTTTAGTAAAGCCAGCTGTGCTTAAGTATTATAT